>CM032668.1:7575515-7594160 GCA_019095985.1 Streblospio benedicti
AGTGGTGACTCCTGTGGCGGCGGTGGTCTGGAAGTCGAGTCTGTTTTAGCAGGGGTTGAGGTGTTCATGAATCAAACGCCTGCTGACTGGTGAAAGGTCTGAAAATATAAAACAGATTATATTACTAATTCAATCCTGAAATCTCCACCAGAATGTCATGCGTGGAAATGTAAAAAGACTCAAGAATGGTTTCTAATATTTATTTCCAGCCAAGATTACAAGAATACATTGGGTTATATACTCATAGAACTCCGTTCCCTGTGCAGACTATTCTAGCACTCAGTCATACTAATAGACTGTAGTAGGTTACCGTGTATGCTGAGTGCTAGATCAGTGGAAATGTTATATCACTTCATGTCAATGTTAGTATATTAACTTAAATGTAGAAAAAAAGAGAAAGTAATAAAAGTAATATTAAGTGTGGAGCATTATCAAGTGTTTATAGAGTGTTTAAAACGCCGTAGCTGCGCGGCATTTAATGGTTACAATTGTTCAATCATTGGTACTAACCAACAGTGAATTGTTTAGATCACATGTATTATTTGTGCACATTGTTTTTGTAAACATGAATACATTGTATACTATGTATATAGGCGCTGAATAAGTCGCCGTAACATGTCATAACGCACTCAGCTGTGCCTGTAGCCCATGTAGCACTTATCGACTGTCCCAATTAAACCTTGGGAGTAAGGGGGGCCTACTTTTATAGTGCAATCAGTCCCTTCAAAAACTCCTTTTCGCACCATTTAAGGGGTAGTATTGTACAGTCCTAAAGGGCAGACTCTCCATGCACCATCAGGTGCCCAGCTAGCAGGACCCAGCAAGTCTAAGACAGATAGATAAAAGAGCGCAGGACGAGGCAGAGGACAGCAGTCTGCTACAAACCAGTGAACAATAAACAACTCAACAAGCTCCTGACACTCTGTCCCTTATTAGATGCATTGAGAATTTCATGATAAACCTTCACCATTGTGTGAAAGAATGAGTTCCTCGCCTGAGATTGCAGAATATGAGTCAAGAACTCGATTTTTTGTTGCAGAAGGGGGAAACCTTCATGTAAATTAAATCAACATTTGATAAATAGTTTCTAACATTGCTAACAAATAATTTTAAACCGCTATTAAATATGAGTAAGTTTTTAAATAATGATAATAATTACAATGCTGAATGTTGTAAGCAATATAAAACTAATTAATTGTGTGAATCGACATTAAAAACGGTGTACAACTTCGTTTAATTTCATCTACCTAAGTAACAGATCATCTCGCCTTGCCTACCATTGTTCGAAATTAAATTGCGTTGATGCAATTTCATCTAAACAAATTAACTTTAGGTAAATGACACAATAATGACAGTTGTGATGGTTAAAATAATCTTCTTACGTGTGTGGTAAGATCGCTAGTTTTCCTCACCTCACTACACACGTTTGGCTGGAGATCTGCAGGTGTTACATGTCACAATGTCGATTCTCTGGCTAATGTCTTTGCGTACATATAATTCAAATACATACTATGATTTGTTTTGAAAGTTTGGCAGACCTTGTTCCTTAGTTGCGATGGGTGGAGCGAACATCGAGCCTGTTATTTGGGGTTTTGGCTTGCTTCCTTGACTGAGCTACTTGATGTGCACAGGATTTAAACACAAGCAGGGGTTTGGTTGGTCGATTTTTCCTTCCTTGGATGCTTGGCTACCTGCCTGGATGGCGCATTGGTCTCGGCCTTGACTGAGCTACTTGCTCGGCGCCAGGATTTAAACACAAGCGGGGTGTAGTTGGTTGATTTACCCATCCTTGAGCAGCTTGGCCACCTTCCTGGATGTGCATTGACCTTTAGAGCCAGTTGGTGGGAGAAACTTTGCTGAAGCGCCACGGTTGCATCCCATAATACTCTCCTGTATTCTTTACTTACAGTTAATTTACTTTATTTTATTCTTTTTAGTCTTCATAGGTGTTAGACCTGGTACTGATATAACTTCGTTACTATTTAAATGCTTAAAAACAAATTTTTGCAGGAGAATAGTGACAGTCATTTGAGGATCAAGCAAATGTCAATAAACTTTCTTTGTTTCACCAGCACATATACAAGAGGTCCTTCCGGTGATCACCTAATCTATTTTAGAATAAATACATTTAGAGATGGAGCTGAGACAACTTTTCATGTTGACTATTTTATTGGTTCACAATTCTCTGTCTGAAGAATCGTTGTGTGTGTTTTTGGTGAACCTCTCCTTTCTCACTAGATGAATCTAGCTGTACTGGATTAGACACTTCAGGAACTGATTTTTCTACATCTGCTGCAAAATAATCCCTGTTTTTTAATGAATTGAAAAAATGCAATTTTTCAACGTTAAGCCTCTATAAACATTATGACTCTAATACGTTTAACAAACATGGTCTGATAAGCAGCATGTAATGATTGCAGAAGTAAATGAGTGTCAAAGTGAGCCATGCCATAAAGGGATCTGCGAGAACAGCGTTAACCATTATATATGCATTTGTCCACCAGGGTTTTACGGAGTGGACTGTGAAACAAGTAAAACCTTTCATCATTGCGCTTCAAATACGGTAGCTCATTCATCTCTGGATTAAAACAAATGTGGAATAATTACAGTAATTGGAAAATTGAGTTCTGAGGGTGTTCTGATAATCGCAAAATTTAAAACATTTTGATCAATGTACCTGTCTATGCAATTACTTTTTATACATATTGATACTCACTAGATGACTACCAATAATGTAATTTTATATATTTGAATAATGTAATGTTAGGAGTGAAATAACTTATCTATGTAATCTGTAATCTGTAATCTGTAAGGTTACGTTGCCTCTCAATCAAAACTGACATAAACTGGCATCGGAAAGAAAGGCGCCGCGGTCATTTAATTTGGTCTGTCACTCTCGCCACCCGACCAGGGATACCTTGGGTGGTCGATGGACTCTGCAGTGACGTATTCCTGTAGCTGATTACACTCATGAATAGTTAGAGTGGAAAATAAGAGTTCTCAGATGGCTGGGTTCTAGCGTGGAACAACAAAACAAGAGTTGTTGTTGGTAACTGAGCGGCTCACAATACCGTGTTGACAAAATCTCGCTCCGTAAATGTCTGTCTCGAATCGGATTTGTTTCTCCTCAGTGGTACAAGGAAAACATCCGAGCATGGCAGGCAGGTGTCCTGCGATTTTGTACATCAGGCAAAACCTGCGCACCTCGCCGCTCCTGGAGTAGCGGATAATCACAGCACATAGCATCATGGCGTAACACAGCAAAGTCTCATGACGATGAGTAAGCCGGTAATAAAGCGGATAGCCTGTCTGGACTCGTTAGGAGGCGGTTCGATATCTCGAGCTTGTCTGGGATTCCCAGCTGGCGCCCAGCGTATTCTAAGATGGGACGTACAAGTGAGGAGGGTATGCAATGCGCTTGGTGTCTTTGGGACACATTCTAGGGATTTCCGCAAAAATCCCAGCAAGGTGATTTTGCAAGCACAAGTTACCATCATAATACCACATTGCTCGATTTTAGCCCAACTATGTAACTTGATGGTGGTTTGTTTTTGTTTGTACTCATGAGTCCCATTAAATCTTCCTGCTGTGATAATGTTGATAATGATTGTGTATCCAGGCGGTTTGGATAATATTCACAGGTACTGTTATTACAATCTAGTTTGTTGACCAAACCATATACAAACTCATTGTACATGAAAGTAGGTACAATATAGTAGTAAATTCGATCCGACAGTTACTGGGCACTGTTGCAATGTAACCCCCACATTATTATGTTGGTCTCTTTGAAAACATGCATGAATATCATGTATATAGGCCTCATTTCAAGTCAAGGTGGATGAAGTGTGCTATTCGTCAATAGGCAGACAACTCATCAAAATAATGAAAAAAGGCAGAACAAGTATAGGATTCACTTCAAAATATATTCATACACCTACAGTTACAAGGCACAGTACTTGATAAGTGACAAGACTGTAAATATAATTTATGTAGGGCACTGTTTTCATTAGATGTACAAGTAATCTCACACTTCACTTCAGTAATGTGTCATTAGTTTTGTGTGTAAGGGTTGACGGGGGTCAACAGGTCTATGGGTCGACAGAAAAGAATCAATGGGTTGATGGGTTGATTGGTTAGGGATTGCGACATTTAATATTTTTATACAGAAATGGATTTAAAAAGTACTAAAGTTTATTTTTTCTTGTCATATTTATTTTTAAAGCACCATGATTTGGGATACGCTGATTAATGAGTACGTCGGAAGCATGTACATCATACGTGACGTATCTCCCACATGGAGAAGCACAGCACAACTTCCAAGCAAGTAAGACAGTCTGCAAACACACAAAAAAGGCCCCAACATAAATTTGTCCCATTTTGACGGGCTCACTGTATAGCTCGTTTGAGAAAAAGGAAATTAGAGCTGGAAAACTGTTTTTATTATTTTGAATGGTAAATCCAAGTTCCACAACACTGTGGAACTGACAATAACACATCCATAAGGTTATAGCTTTATTTCACATCTGACCCGTCGTAGCATCCCCTTGGCTCTCAGCTGGCGTCCTTTTAGACTGTAGCTCGCTGTGCTCATGCAGTGTGACGGTGACTCATTAGTCCACGAGGGATTGTGAGTCACTGCCACAATCCTTCCCCTTTAAAGAGAAAAGATGTAACCTTTTTCTATATTTGATTTTTCTTTTGATTTAGATAATGCATGAGCAAAATGTTGTGAGCCAAGAAACCCTATACGTTCAGTAAATAGTACATGCATATAACGCTCTCTTGGAATATCGAAATTATTGCTAATTATACAGTGTTGTGATTACTTTCTTATGACATATTGGATATTTGAAATTGTGAGGATTACATTGGGAGTAAAAATATATCGGTAGACGCTTTTGTTATGATGTATTTATCACTTTTAGTTGGTTTCCATAAATCATGAAGCTGAAACTGTCCACCATTATAGTAACAGCATTGCTGTCTATAATTAGCTACCACTTCAAGACATTTGGTTTTCAACCAGGCTCAATATGGCTGGATAATACAGGATTAATAAATATGCCTCCTTATAGCAGGGAGTTTTTGCTCTTGACTGGCAGAAATGTACTGACCAGCAAAACAGCTTTTAGAGTGGACCTTGACACACATAAGTCAATACAAGGATTGGGTTTGTCTACAGTGAAACCTACTAAAAGGGGTAAACGTAGTGGTAAGCATGTGAGAGAAAGACAAGCATTGAAGACTCAGAGATCAGGTACTAGCAATCTATTGATTGGATTGTGCAATGCTCGCTCAATATCGAATAAATGGGACTATATTACCGATCATATGGTTGACAATAAGCTTGACATCCTAATGGTTACTGAGACTTGGCTGGCAGCTGGCAGTGAAAATGACACTCCCTTGAAACAACTACCTGCTGGCTATTCCATGCTGCAGATACCTAGGCAGCACAAAAGAGGTGGGGGTGTGGCACTTATATATAGGACTTGTATCGAAGTAAAGTCTCATCAAGCAACTACGGGCACATCATTTGAAGGACTTGAGGTATTGATGACTGTGAAATCTAGCTGTCTGAGATTGATTACCATATATCGCACATACCCGTCCCCAGAAAATGGATATACAGTTGCTCAATTCATCGCTGAATTCTCTGACTATATGGAAAAAATAGTACCTAGTTCTGGAAGACTCCTTATTGGAGGTGATTTCAACTTCCACTGGGATAAGCCTCAAGATCCAGACACTATCCGGATTAGAGACACATTATCATCCCTGAATCTTCAACAACATGTTTCCGGTGCTACACACATTAGTGGTCATTGTCTCGATTGGTTTCTCACCCATGAATCAGATGACCTGGTTAAATTCACAGAGATATCAACTTTGATTAGTGACCATAACATGATCCATCTAACAGCTAACCTTGTGAAACCACCACTTCCTAGAGAAAGGCGGATCTATCGCAGTTACAAGTCTATTGATCCAAATGAATTGCAATTAGAAATTGAGACCAGTACATTAATTTCTCAACCAAAAGATGATCTTAATGAACTTGTGGAACAATACAATGAAACTCTTTCTGCACTCATTGATAAACATGCACCATTGAAAGAAGGTATCGTCACAATAAGGCCAGTAACACCATGGTATAATGAAGCCATTCATGCAGCTAAGGCAGTCAGGAGGAAATGTGAGGCCATTTGGAGGAAAACTAGACTAACAATACATCGTGATATCTTCACTGCAGCAAGAAACAAAGTCTCTACCTTAATCAAAAAAGCAAAGATCATGTACTTCACAGAGAAAATTGAGGAATGTAGGGGATCAAAAAGCTCTCTTTGGTGTTGTTAATGAAATTCTGGGTCGTAAAAAAGAACAATCTCTTCCACCACATGAAAATCTCAAAGATGTACTCGATAAATTTAGTGTTTTCTTTCACACGAAGATTAACACAATCAGACAGAATTTAGATGCCGAAATACAATTACAGACAGATAATCTTCCATCGGTCCTACCAATACATGATCCCCCACTAGAAGCTCGTATGAATGAATTTAACATGCTGTCAGTTGAAGACGTCAGAAAACTTGTTGCAAAATCACCCACGAAGTCATGTGGACTAGATCCGCTACCAACTTGGCTTCTAAAGAAGATTGTTAATCCTCTACTTCCTACAATGACTCATATTATTAATAAGTCTCTCCAAAGTAGCATATTTCCACAGGCACTGAAGTATGCTAGGGTAACCCCACTTTTGAAAAAAGGCGAACCTTGATAAATCCATTCTTAAAAATTATCGGCCAGTATCCAATCTGGCTTATCTCTAAACTTCTCGAAAGAGCAGCCCTACACCAGCTCTTAAACCATATGGATAATAACAACCTCTTCTGCCCCATTCAGTCTGCCTACCGCCCTAAACACAGTACAGAGACAGCATTGGTCAAGATCCAGAATGATATTCTCCTTCATTTAGACTCCGGAAAAGGTGTCATCCTTGTTCTCTTGGACCTTTCTGCAGCCTTTGACACCATCGATCATACCATATTGATGTCAAGGCTGCAAAGTAGAATCGGAATCACTGGGCCTGCTCTAGACTGGTTCCATTCTTATCTCGCGGATCGTTACCAGTGTGTTCATATCCAGGGACAGTCATCTGATTCAGTGCCACTAGTGTATGGAGTACCTCAGGGCTCAGTACTGGGACCTTTCGAATTCTTAATTTACATGTGCCCTGTCTATAGTATTGCAGAAAAACATAACATCAGTATACATCAGTATGCTGATGACACCCAGCTCTATGTGGCCTTTGACTTCAATAATCAGCAGGAACCTCTCAGGAGGATGGAGGCATGTGTGAATGACATCAGAACCTGGATGAGACTCAACAAATTGAAACTTAATGATGACAAAACCGAACTGATCATTATTGCACCAGCTAGACATGCCCATAAAGTAACCATAAACAGCATTAAGATCGGGGACTGTACAGTCAAATCATCTCGCACGGCCAGAAATCTAGGTGCAACTTTTGATGACACAATGTGCCTTAACCAACACATATCCTCACTAGTGAAATCTTGCAATGCCCAACTCCGATCAATTGGCCAAGCCAGAAGGTTTCTTAGTACAGCAGCAACAGAAAAAGTTATCCACGCATTCCTGTCTTCACGACTTGACAATGGGAATTCCCTACTTTATGGACTACCGACCATTCAAATTCAGCGTCTTCAGCGCATTCAAAATACAGCTGCAAGGATACTGACTAGAACTAAGAAACATGAACACATTTCTCCAGTACTAAAATCTCTTCATTGGCTTCCAATCTCCAAACGGATTGAGTATAAAATACTAACCTTGACTTTTAAGTGCCTTCACAGCCTTGCGCCTTCATACCTCAAAGACCTTATTAAGCAACACAAACCAGGTCGCTCTCTCAGGTCAGCATCACAGAGGCTTCTACATGTACCTGCTACTCGGCTTAAGTCCTATGGGGACCGAGCTTTCAGCAAAGCGGCACCGCTGTTGTGGAACAGTTTACCTCTCCATATAAGACAAATAGACAATTTGGACGATTTCAAATCTATGTTAAAAAACGCATCTGTTCACCAAATACCACGTTTAATTGACATCCAATTTTATAAAACAATATAGTAATAAAATATAGTGATTGGCTATTGAGCGCAGTCTTTGTAGTCGCAGCTAGATGAAAGTCACGTGGTTGTGGATTGTGGTAGCATGGTGTAAGCCGGTTGGGAGATTTGAGTGTGAGACCTTGTTGTGTGATGTAATGGTTGTGTTGAATTCTGCAGTAGTTTAGCAATTAGTAGTCTGCAAACATAGGTGCGGCTGGTACCAGTCAGGGCGTGTTTTCCGTGCAATTGTGGCACTTTTAACCACAATTCTGAGAAAAGGTTTTCTGAAGCCGCAGCTCTCAGCCGGTTGAAGACCTGGGATGGTTGCATTTCTCAGTAGCTTTTATGCGTTGTGGATTTGATGATTGTTTTTTGTGACGAGTGAAGTTTTGGTGTTAGAGTCCTTAAGTTGTGGCATTTGTGGGGGGACAAGGTAGGAATCCTCATTTTGACTAGGGCGGGCGGCGTTTTGCAGCTTGCCCATGTGTCTCCATGAAGTATGGAAAAAAAGCTGGTTGGGAATGCTCGCACGGGGCTGCTGGCTCAGTCATGGCGTGCGCGCAGGACTCAAAACCTGGTTGACGGCGGCTGCGGCGATGTGACACCCTGGGTTCACATCATCGCAGCTGGCATACGGTGAGAAATGAGTTCGCATTACGGCACGGCCCTTTTGGGTTTGTCTAGGCTCAGGGGTCTGCCCTCCTGTCCATCATTGGAAGGCAAAGGCGGTTTAGCTTGACCAGGGTAGCGTGGAGCA
Source organism: Streblospio benedicti (assembly GCA_019095985.1). NCBI lineage: Eukaryota > Metazoa > Annelida > Polychaeta > Spionida > Spionidae > Streblospio > Streblospio benedicti. The sequence goes on from CM032668.1 coordinate 7,584,411, forward strand.
CTGCTATTTTTTTGGAAATATGGTGATGCCACCAGGTGCCTCTGCATGGAAGTATTTGTTGAGAAATACATTTTTGTAGACTTGCTAGTTGTTTGTTGCATGTTGTCGTTGGAAAGTCTGTTTTCATCGTTGGAATTTTGTCTGCTGTATCATCGACATTTTGTTGCTGATTTGTTGTTGTCATGTTTTGTTGTTGTTTGTGTTTTTGTTGTTGTTGTTGTTGTTGTTGTTGTTGTTGCTGTTGTTCTTGTTGTTGTGTTGTTCTTGTTGTCTTTGTTGCTGCTGCTGCTCTTGTTGTTGTTGTTGTTGTTGTTGTTGTTGTTGTTGTTGTTGTTGTTGCTTGTTGTTGTTGTTGTTGTTGTTGTTGTTGTTGTTGTTGTTGTTGTTGTTGTTGCCCCTCGATTGAAGTTGTTTGTTGTCGTTTTTCCCTTCTCTTTTCTTTTGTTATGGTCGCATTTACATAAAGGGTACAGGGTTTAAACCTATATGACTGATCTCACTGTGTCATACTAAATGTCAATTACAATATTTCTTTGAAGGTGAAACTTATTTCTAATATGTTACTTTTTTAATCTAATCATTTGGTACAACCGTAAATGATTTCTCAAATAGCCTTAATAGTATATGTTTAGACTACAACCAGTAAATGATTTTTTCGAAACTACCAAATAATGATTCCTAAACTAATTAAAATAATATGTTTTAACATCCTATACTATACAACATATAACAATGTAAACGTTTATATAGTAAAAATACATTCTAAGTAAATTATTTAAGTAACTAAGTAAAGTTACATCTAACAATAGTCAAGAACTAAAATGCCAAGATACTAGACTTTATGAAGCTAACAGATACAATTAACTAATTCACGTGATCCTTAGATAAATATGCATAAATAGATCAATAATACTATGTATGGCATTTTTGAGAGGTTGCACTGTATTTGAGGCGATAAGTAGGTCATCGGTAACCGATTATTGCGTGGCTGTATTCGTTGTCCTTTAAATAAGCCTCCTTTAAATAAAGCCGTCTGTTTTTTATCGATCAATATATTTTGTTTGATATAACTATGAAATATAAGGTTTTAACTAACGGGTTTTACAATGCACACTACTGTGTGTTCAGACATCAATAATTAGGTGTGGCTGTGATTATCAGCGATAATGATTTCATGATCAGATGTACATGTTGAAGCCTGTGCACAGTCCCACTGATTATCTAGGCGCAATCTTACTTTACATGGTATATGCGGCTTGCACTGAGGAGTCTGGGCAGGTATTTATTCCAGTGGCTGCAGAATCATGTTTATGGCTGCTGCATGATTGTTGTCTGTTTCTTATCAGGGCTGGCAGGCGGAATTAAATGTGTTATGCTGCTATTTCAGTTTGATTGGAGATCAATATACTTGATCAGTTGATGAAACCGCAAACATGTCGGCACCGTCGGCCTGTTTCGAGGCACTTTGTTGATAATTAGCATCGTTTGTAGATTGCATTGCATTGCCCTTGATGGGGAAAGCAGGTTGCTGTAAGCACTTCATTGGTGGTGTTGGTGATAGGGTGGCTGCTGTTGCTGTAGATTGATGGTGATAGCTATGCCGCTGCGATATTGGTATTGGCTGTCTGCTTGGCTGCTGAATGTGGAAACTGCTAGTATGGACACATACTGTATTTTGTGGCAGTGGTTCACAGTCCCTCGTGGACTAATGAGTCACCGCCACACTGCATGAGCACAGCGAGAGCTAGAGTCTAAGGGACGCTAGCTGAGAGCCGAGGGATGCCACGACGGGCAGAGATAGAATAAACGTGCAACCATACAGAAGTGTATTTATCAGTTCCACAATGGAGGAGATGTAGGGATTGTAACGACCTTTCATCTCATTCATCTCTATTTGCAGATCATATTTAATCGTCACAGCAGACGATAATCACAACAGCGACGCCGCCGACTCGTGCAGGCCACAGGAGACTTCACTTCTCATCTCCCGTGGAACAAAGAAACAGCATAATCACAACAAAGAAACAGCATAATAATCACAGCAGCGACGCCGTCGACTTCGTGCAGGCCACAGGAGACTTCACTTCATCTCCCGTGGAGCAGAGAAACGGCGGAATCACATTGTGCGCCTGCCCAGAGCCACGCCCAAAGATGCCATCACGTCAGGCCGGCATTCACCAGTGATGAGTCGTCTGGTATAGCAACCTCCATCCAAGACTATCACTATAGTTATGCAAGGTAAGCTGTTCTTCTGACCAAATAATAGTCTCCTAATTAAACCCACATTAAAGCAAGCTCTCCCATTATTATCTACTACGAAACGTGACGCCAATTAACAGGTGTCCAAATGCAACCAGGCGTCCAATCTCCCCAATAGCAGACAGCAAATACCCACGCCAACGATTGCAGCGTCAAAAGCCGACGATTGCAGTGACAAGCCACGCCACAACAGGTGTTCACAGCGATATCTCCCGACGCCCACCAAGCGTCAATAAACCACCACCAACACTGCCAACACCCCCCGCCCAGCACACCAAAAAATCAGCAGGGGCCAAAACAAATTCTCAACCCAGCAGGCGTCCGATCCCAGCAGAGAATTTCAACCCATTGCCGCACAACATCCAACAAAGACAAAATCACCAAGCAAGCAGCCGACGCCCAGCAGGGGGTTCACCACCGACACCGATTAGCCACATCACCCCAGTGCAGCAATTAGCGCCACAGGCCACTCCCAGCCCAGCGGGTGTCCGATTCAAGCACAGAACTTCAACGTCACTTGCTGTGCACAACCGAGCAGCCAGCTATTGCCGCCAGACGCCACCAGCGGCAGCGCCCAGCCCAACCACAAAAGTGCAGCAATAAGCAGCTATCACTATATCTCACAGGACAGGTATGTTTACAACCTATTAATTCACTGTGAATTCCATGTCGTCTGCTTCCAGTGTAAAAAGCCATCACAGCTACTACCAACTGCCTGCACTGCGGCCTTGTCATACCAGTGTACACGGCCGACCCTAAGTTAATTACAAACAGCTCCACAAAAGTCATCACAGCTCCTACCCAGAGAAGCTACTGCCTTGCACGGTCGCCCTCACAATCGCTCAAAACATCGCAGTGTAGACAGCAGACACCAATCATACATCCCACGACCTACATCCTCACTAAAGACCAGCCACCATCGACCGCCACTCCCAGCCCACTAAGCCGCTCATCGCAGCACAGCCAGATCCACAAAAGCCGCCAACAGCCGCCCATCCGGCCCAGTCAGCAGCAGCAGCAGCAGCCGACCACACCCGCCTGCTTCACAAGTCAGTGACACGCGCTGCCTCAAGCACTTCACAGCACAGGCGCTAATCCACCAAAAGCCGCCTGTTTCCCATCCAGCGATAACACAGGCACCAGCGACCAGAAACCCGCCGCTTCAAAGATTCAGCGACAGCACAGGCCCTAGCGCAGATCAACAAAAACAAAAGCCGCCTGTTTCATTATCCAGCGACAGTGTGCTCCCACAGAGAGCAGCAACACAATAGCCGACCAAACGCCGCCTGTTCCCACTACCCAGGGAACAGCAATCACATCCATCAGCAGAGAATTTGATGCAACAACCCATGCCACACACGCCGAGCGAGCAGCTATCTCCACATAAAAGTAGCAACACAGCCGACCAAAAAAAGCCGCCTGTTTCACACAATCCAGCGATAGCACAGGTGCGATCATCATGCAGCAACACTCAGCCTAATTTGTAGCCAGCACAGTTACATCGGTAAGTTTTCTGCACACAACGCCGACACATGCTAATTATTCAATAGTCATCTTTAAATAGAACCATACCAATCAATAGAAATCAATACTGCCCCACTCAAGATTACATCACGTCAAGTGCAGCCCAGTCGCAGTAATTAACCACCAAGATTACATCATACATCAAACAGCCTAGTATCGGACTACAGACCAGCAGCCTATCTTCAAACGTCAATAGCAGCAGACAGCAATCAAGCACAGAGGTGGCATTATACAGCAACTTCTACTGCCGTCTGCTGCACCGAATACCAGCAGAAACAGACGACAATTCAATTGACCAAACGACAAAAGCGCCAAGCTACAATCACCAGCTCCAATATTATAACATTTCTACAAACATCACATTACAACTGCAAAATAGAAATCTGCAAATTAAAATAGATTTCTAACAGGAAAATAACGGATCCACAAGATTCCATATTCTACACAATAAAGTTTCTCAGCAATCTGCATCTGCCCTTTTTTGAAATCTTGCAAACATCAAACCAAAGCCATTCCAACAAATAGGATTGATTCACAAAAGACGCCGGCCCATGGAGTGGAGCAATTCCACATCAAACTGTCAGCACGCTAAAATTATGACTCACACCACCCACAAGGACACCTCACACCTGGACAACACAGGCCCTCGGAATGCACATCGAGCCATGGTCGAGAGGCGATGAGATAAACAGACGCCCCCATCAGCAGCACCGCCACATTACTGACACTATGATGGATAGTGCATCAATAGAGACCGGATGGAGGTCACGGACCACCCACAATGGGACAGCTGGGGAATTCCATTTGCAAACAATGCCCATATTGCGATCGCCACAAAACAATGCCTATAAATGCAAAGTGGACGAAATGCTGCCCCCTGCTACACACAGAAGCAGAGGTCAGTTACGCGGTCACAATGAAACTAATCGATATGATTGATGACAAACTGCAGATCAGGGAAAAAAAACCTACCAAAACATCTCAACACATAAATGCAGTGGTCACCGAAAGCAATAAAGTTCAAAGCAGAAAAGAAAATCCCCCACTGATAAATGTTATCTCCACTAATTATCAGTTGCAACAGGAGAAATACAACATTGAATCATCAAACAGCGATACGAGTGCCATCAGCAGTGCTGCTTCAAGCAATCATAGCAGTATTGATGAACAACTGTACAATCAAGATTGCATCAGCTCATCATGTTCATCCGCAGATTCACTCAGCGAGTCAGATGAGTAATAATCGCAAACCATGTATATTATGTATATAATTGTTGTATTAGGTCTAGCTAATAGTAACTTACTATATTGATCGCGTAATATTTGTTACCAATTTATCATACATTCAAACGTCGTATTAGTATCCAAACTAAATTGCAGTCTCTAAAATCACCAACAAGCAAGAAAATTGACAATTCGTCTGCTCTTCATTTATACACTGTTTCACAGTCCACCGGTATCGAGATAAGCAGCTATAGCCAACCAGCCACAGCACAGCAGCAGATAATCTACAAAACAGAAAACACGGGGGTAGCAGACAACTTCCAATTAGCGCAGCACCACCATCTAAAAACCACATGTGACACCCATTCCCATGGAAACCGCCCAGCTGCTCTGACTGCACGCACCGCGCCAGGAGGACATTAATCTCACAATAAGCAGCCATCATTTAAATCAATAAATGACTAAAAGCAGCAGACACTACTTATCAGCCAAAAATCACCGACACCACTTATAACAGATTACAATCACCACTTCGGTAAAGCAGACGTTTCTACAGGAACGGTCCCTTACCATTGATTCTCAAACAGCAGCTAAAATGAAAAGCAATACTTCCGCAGCACCCTCAAGAACTGTTCCTCCGGTGCAATAATTGCACCACTAATACTACTTAAGAAGACCACCTCTTTAAATAGACCACCTTCATCAGCCGATCGAATACCGTCTGCTGCTACAACCATACAGTCAAAATAAAGCATCAGTGTTTCCACCGCCGCTACAGCCGCAAAACTGACTAACAGCCTACAAACACAATGCCAAGGTCAACATAAGCAGATCACATTGCCGCATTCCATTGCCAACCAAACCCGTCGATTACACGACATTCGGCATACATCCACCACTAGCCCACCTGGTCACCACATGTGACGCCCATTTGACGCTAAAGCAGCAGCCATATCAACCACTACACGGCCGATCTTCAATCACATCTGCTAAGGCGACTATATATCACATGATTATATCCGTAGATTACCCCCTGCCAAAATGACCAGAGACCGCAAACGCAGCTCTAAGAATGCAGCTATGCTTTCAATATCTTTATTTATTGCATAGTAACGTATCAACTATTCAAATACAAGTTTAGACAACATTGTATAAACTTGCAATATTGTTATATTATAAATATCTATTACAATGTATCATTGCTACATTGTATCAGTTCTACTTAAAATGTATTACAATGTATAACATTGTAACACTTTAGATTGTAAGCACATTGTATTCCAACACCAGTCGCAAAGCAGACGACTTTATTTAAAGGACAGCAAAATGCAGCCAGCAGCAATGATGAATACAGACTGATAGTCTCCAATATTGGAAAGGTATCAGGACTGCGTCATTATTCAGCAACATCAAGCAACAGCAAGCAGTCAACACACGATAAGTCGCACTGTGACCTTACAATCAGGCATTTATGACCAATCAACCAATCTGATAATATGGCGATTTGGATTAGTCGCATACCAGATGAAACTTAATATAGCCAATCAGATAATCATTGACTTTCATAGAATTTTCTAATAGGCTGATTAACGAGCAAATCATGTTTAACATTAGTTATATATTAGCTTCATAAAATTAGTATGTTTAGTAGTTAGTTCAATTGAATATTGTTAGAAGTAATTTTACTTAATCAGATTAATGTGCTTAGAATTGATGATATATAAACATTACTTATTGTTATATGTAGTATAGTATGGATATTAAAAGATATTATTTTCAAATAGTTAAGTAAATCATTATTTGGTAGGTTAGAAAAATCATTTAAGGTTGTAGTATAAAAATATAATATTAAGGTTCGATATACAAAATAATTAGATTATTAAGTAAAATATTAGAAATTATTCACCTTCAAACAAATATTGTAATTAAAACTTAGTATGACCAATGAGATCGGTCATATAAGGTAAACCCCTGTAGCATTTATGCAAATGTGACAATAGAAAAAAAAGGAAACAACAACAGCAGCAGCAACAATAACAACAGCAGCAACAGCAATAACAACAACAACAACAATAACAACATCAACAAAACAACAACAACAACAGCAGCAACAGCAACAATAACAACAACAACAACAACAACAACAACAACAGCAACAACAACAATAATAACAACAACAACAGCAGCAACAACAACAACAGCAACAACAACAACAGCAGCAGCAGCACAACAACATAACAACAGGAAGCAACATCAACAACGACAACAAAAGCAGCAGCAACAAAAACAACAAAAGCAGCTACATCAACAACAACAGCAACAACAACAACAGCCAAACAGCAACACACACAGCAGACAAAATTCCCACAACGACATGCGACATGTGAATACCAACCAGCAAATCTACAAAAATGTACTTCTCAACAAATAATTCCGTGCAGAGGCACTTGTGGCATCACCATAGATTCCCACCAAAAATAGCCGTGTTTCATAGACAGTCGGATGGACGCAACCTTTTCACCTGCCGATGAAAAGCGGGACTGCAGACCCCGCCGAGGCAGCGATAGACAAAGGGCGTAACACAGCGATAAACTTACTTCTAACCGCATGCCAGCTGCCAAAATTTGAACTATGGGTGTCATATTCTGACAGCAGCCATCGACCAGGTTTAAAGCCAAGCGTGTACGCTGCGAAAGGCCGGCAGCCCCGTGCAATCACACTCCTCGTCAGCATTATCTCAATACTTCACGGAGACCACATGGGTAAGCCGCAAAAAACGCCGCCCGCCCTAGTCAAAATGAAGATTCCTAACCTCGTTCCCCACAAATGCCCTACAAGAATCTGACACCAAACTTCACAAAAACCAATCATCAAATTCAAAAAGCGACTACTGCAACCATCCCAGCCTTTCAAGAGGATGAGAGCCGCATTAGACCTTCTCCTCAGAATTGTGGACCAAGGATGCCACAATTCCGCTGGGAAGACAACTCCGACTGGTATCAGCCGCAGCTATGGTAGCAGACTACTACTCGTTAAGTTACCGCGCAATTCAACACAACCATTACATCACCGATAAGGTTTCACAATCATCTCAACCGGCTACAACAGGTTATTACACTCCGCAACTCTGCGATTTCATCTAGCTGCGACTACGAAGACTGCGCTGCAATAGCAGAATGACTATATTTTTATTGCTACATTGTTTATAAATTAATGTAAAAATCAATCAACATATTTGAACGTGCCAGATCTGAATTACTGTATGTATTCAACAAATCTTTGGATGACCGTTTCTCATAACTATAATTAAAGTATGGTAAATTTTAAAATGATAATAACATGATTTCTTAAATTCTATATAAATAATGATATAAGGATCTATCATCATAAAATTATTATCTATGAAAGCCTTGCCTAAGATTGTAATAATATTTGTCAATGTTCTTTACATTGAGTTATGGGATTGCCTAGACTCATGCACTATTGCATATAATTGCCATAATTAATCTCGTAGTGTTATAAAAATACGTCAAAACTATTATCAATCAGAACTGGTACGCTCAAATATCATGCCATGAAATTGTTTCATTAATAATATTTGCCAATGTTTCTCTACTGTTACATTTATAGTCATGACTGTCGTTGTCACATGTGATATAACATTTAATTATAATTTTAAGATAATATCCGTAAAATGTATAATGATTAACGCAATAATGTGTCAAATATTGTACCAATATTTAAAGAATTTTAACCTTAAAAGCCCTTTGAATTAATATGGCAAATCCAATGACTATTCAAATCTAATCTTAATTTCAAATAAAAAACAATTTCCCTTTTATTCACTTCACTTACTGCAGATTAAAGAATTTTTTTGTATCAACACCCGAAACGTTAAAACTATTTAGTACTTTTTTTTTTGAAATTTCGTTTAGATGGAAAATCACAACTGTTTTGAAAAAACTTTGTAAACTGTTTAAAGAGTTTGGTAAACCCAACCCCAAAATTTAGAACCATTTGGGGGGGAAAAATTTTGTTCTTCATAGTTTAAATGGAGTGATGAGAAACAGGAAGAGTTTTCAAGACTTTTTTTGTGCATGTATTTGGGTTTTGGGTTGGACAACACAGGATTTGAAACCGGTCGGGGGGCCATGGGGGGAGTTCCCCGCCGCAGCTGGCAGGGGGAGAACAGCTTGATTTCGGCGGCCCCTTATCGAATGCCTAGGGCTCAGGGCTGGGGCCGCCCCTTATTGAACTGGCGAAACGGTTTAGCTTTTACCCGTTTAGCTGGAGGTATTTCGATTGAGATGTGTTTATGTTTTGTGCCGGGCCCCCCGGGGGGGGGTTTGGGAAAGCAATTTGTTGCCGAGAAAAGGGTGCTAGGGAGATACAACGGGTTTTTTATTTTTATCTGTGGTGATGTATGAAGGTAAATTGGGGGGGTTTTTGCGTTTTGTTTCCAGAGATTATGGATTTTTGTTCATGATCACATGGGGAAAAACAAAGTTCCTTTTGATGGGAATGGACCGCGCGTATTTTTGGATCTATTTGTTTTTGATGCGCCGAGCTTTCGTTTTGGGCATTCTTTTGTTTGGGCCTTTATAATTTAAAAAAGGGTTTTTTCTTTTTTCCGCCAAAAACAGGGGGGAAATTTAAAAAGATGGGGTGTTTTTTGGGGTTTTTAAAAAACCCCGGAATTTTTTTCAGCCATTCCCTACCCAGGGAACCCCAAGTTACCCCGAT
>CM032668.1:7594260-7610612 GCA_019095985.1 Streblospio benedicti
GCTTTTCATCGGCAGGTGAAAAGGTTGCGTCCATCCGACTGTCTATGAAACACGGCTATTTTTGGTGGGAATCTATGGTGATGCCACAAGTGCCTCTGCACGGAATTATTTGTTGAGAAGTACATTTTTGTAGATTTGCTGGTTGGTATTCACATGTCGCATGTCGTTGTGGGAATTTTGTCTGCTGTGTGTGTGTTGCTGTTTTTGGCTGTTGTTGTTGTTGCTGTTGTTGTTGATGTAGCTGCTTTTGTTGTTTTTGTTGCTGCTGCTTTTGTTGTCGTTGTTGATGTTGCTTCCTGTTGTTATGTTGTTGTGCTGCTGCTGCTGTTGTTGTTGTTGCTGCTGTTGTTGTTGTTGTTGCTGCTGTTGCTGCTGTTGTTATTGTTGTTGTTGATCCTTGCTGTTGTTGCTGCTGTTGTTGTTGTTATTATTGCTGTTGCTGCTGTTGTTATTGTTGTCTTTGTTGATCCTGCTGTTGTTGTTGTTGCTATTGCTGTTGCTGCTGTTGTTATTGTTGTGCTGCTGTTGTTGTTTCCTTCTTTTTCTTTAAGTCACATTTGCATAAATGCTACAGGGTTTACCTTATATGACCGATCTCATTGGTCATACTAAGTTTTAATTACAATATTTGTTTGAAGGTGAATTATTTCTAATATTTTACTTATTAATCTAATCATTTTGTATATCGAACCTTAATATTATATTTTTATACTACAACCTTAAATGATTTTTCTAAACTACCAAATAATGATTTACTTAACTATTTAAAAATAATATCTTTAAACATCCATACTATACGACATATAACAATAAGTAAAATTACTTCTAACAATATTCAATTAAACTAACTACTAAACATACTAAATTTTGTAATGTTTATATATCATCAATTCTAAGCACATTAATCTGATTAAGTAAAATTACTTCTAACAATATTCAATTGAACTAACTACTAAACATACTAATATATGAAGCTAATATATAACTAATGTTAAACATGATTTGCGCGTTAATCAGCCTATTAGAAAATTCTATGAAAGTCAATGATTATCTGATCGGCTATATTAAATGTCGGCTGCTATGCCAAGTCACCATATCATCAAATTGGTTTGACTTGATTGGCTGTAAATGTCGTCTGCTACACGTGTATTTTTACATTTTACTGATATAACTATGAAACCTAAAGTCTTAATCTTCACGGGATTACAATGCATTCTATTGTTTATTTACTTTAAAATATATATAATGTAAATTCAATCAGTGAAATTACTTGCAGCTAAGTTATTAAGCGTATGGCGATTTATAGTTAAAACATGATAATGTTAACAATTTACCTGGATTGATACAATATAATGAATTTAAATTGCTACAATAGGGTGTAATAGTTTTAAGTAGAATTGATACAATTTTAAGAATAATACATTGCAATTACATAATTTAACGATGTTACAGTTAATACAATTTTTTTATAAGGTTTGTGTTTAATCAGTGATACAACAATTTTTCTAATCTATGTAATGAATAACTGACTATTGGCATGCTGCATTTCGCTGTCTTTTGATTAAATTCATCTGCTTTGTTACTGTATTTCCCTCTAATTTTAAGACGGCGGTAAATAGTTGCTTTGCAGATTGATTTTGGCAATCTGCAATACAGCTATTAACATATTGATTCAATGTTGCAATTTATAATGTAAGTTATGGCTGCTGCTTTAAAAACACAACATATTACGTTACTGGTTGTTGATTGTCAAGTTTCTATTTGTGTACAAACGTAGCTTTTGAAGGCTTATTCTGGCGTAAGATTGGTAATGTCATGATGAGTCATGTATATAGCTATTGGAATGGTCTTCGTTAAGAGGTTGTCTTGTTAGGTTTTCTGTGGTGCCCAGCATTACTATTTTACTATCTGTTCATTTGCATCTGTAGGCGTCGGTCTTTGGCGATCGCAGTACGGGCATTGTCTGTTGATGGAATGTCCAGCTGGTCGCATGGTGGGTGGCCGCGTGACTTCCATCCGGCCTCCTGTGATGTGTTATCCATCATGGTGTCCAAATTAGCTCGGCGTTCCGGATGAAGAGCGCCTATTTACCTCATTGTCTCTCGGTGAGTCAACCAAAGTGCAGTTGGCCCGCGTGTTTACACCTTGGTGGGCATTAATTTCGCTTGTCGAGTCGGCACCATTGAAGTTGTTTGGGCAGGTTGATGCTAATGGAGCGGTGTTGCGTCCAGCTGATGGTGTAGTCATAAATAGATGCTGGAATTTTGTGAAATTTAGGCAGGTTCTGTACTATGATTTGTGTGTAATATAATCTTTGTGGAGCCGGTATATTTCTTTTAGAGTTGTTTTATATAGCAGCAGTGCAGTGGAGTCATTTTAGTAGAACCAATTCCCTGCCGTATAATTCACCAATGATTGCAGCTTGGGTTGTCATTTCTTCAGTGCTAAATTGAGAGTCGAAATCGGCGGTAGCTGTTGTGTTGTACTTGTAAACTTTGCAAAACTGATGCTTTGATGACTTATATAGTTGTTGTTCTGTAAAGCTGCTGGCTTTGGTTCAATAGCATTTGGTTAATCATCTTGACCTGATTAAATCGTTCACTGTTGTACTTGTGGTGAGGAATTAACGTAAGACAGTTTTTTCATATGATGGTGACTAATATTGGAATATTTTGCCATTAATACTGGAGTTTAGATTAAATACAGCACGAATGCTATTAATTCTTAACATTAGACATTAAATGAACATTACGTAAATTCTGACCTTATTAGTTTTATCAAAGTTTGCTAATTTACATAATCTGTAATGTGTTCTTAATAACATATTTTAAAGCATTTTGTCTTTACTGTATTACTGGCTGTAGCTGTAGGCGATCGCGACTGGAGCTTTATTGGAAGATAGCTGCTGGCTGATGGGCAGTAGGCTGCTGCGTAAAATGTTGTTGAATGATTGCTGCAACGATGATTGGTTTCTGATACCTTTGCAATAGCTGGGACTAACAGTCTGTATTCATCGCTGCTGCTGCTGGCTGCATGTCCGCTATTTGCGGCTGTGGAAGAGTTCGTTGCATAGTGAAAGCTGGTATGTGGAATGTCGCATCAACTTTGGTGTATACAGAATGATTTTCAAATGTAGCTGGCAGCGTATTGTCATGACGATTGCTGCAATCGGTTGTCGATTGGTTCAGTGCTGCTGTCATGACAGTCTGCTGATTTAAATGTTGAGTAGTAATTTTTGGACATTGCAATCAGTCTTGGGTGACGATACAGTGCTTGAATACATGATAATATATGAATACGACTATTATGCAATCGACATTAGAAGTTTTACATTCTAACACTAACACACTGATTATATACATAATATACATAGTTTGTCACTCTAATCATCCGATTCACTAAATGAATCGTATGTAGAATTGTCAGAGTGGTAGCTGTTAGTTGATTCATCTTCGTCCCAATCCTGGCTGGAATCTGTGTCAGTAATGCTGCTATCGGATGTGGAAGAATCAGTATTGTATTCGTCTTGATGGAATCGTTGACCACTGGAGATGGTATTTATCATCGAGGGACTTCCTTTGCTGCTGTGATTTTTATTGCTTTTGGTGACCACTTCACTTATCTGTTGAGATGTTTTGGCGGGGAATTTTTCCGTGATTTTCAAAGTATTCTCAAGTTGTTCAATTAATTTCATTGAGATTACATAACTGGTTGGATCTTTATCCACCACAGTGCAGCGTTTTATCTGCTTCTTTATCACTGGTCTTTGTTTTCTCTCATGCCTTGGGGGGTGGTATGATTTATTTATGTGTGCCATATGGGTGTTCAGACCGAGGCGGGGCGGTGCAGATAAATCGCGTTTGTTTTCAACATTAGTTCTGGACCGGCGGGATGAAGGCCTGTGCCGTCCAGGTGTGGCGTGTTCTTTTGACTCGAGTGAGTCACAATCAGTAGGTGTGCTGACAGTGTAATGTACATTAGTCTCGCTACGTGACTTTGACTGATGTGGTGGGATGCGCCTGAGGCTTTGATGTTGGCCAGTACAGTCCGGAGATGGAGTGCTGCGCCCAGCTGGTGCTGTGGTCATGTTGAGATGGTGTAATATTGAAGTTTTAGCAGAGATTGTAATTTTGCTGCTGAATGTAATTTTGTGAGGCCTATTTGTGATAGAATCTATTTTCCTTTGCAGATTTCTGTTGTTCAGCGTCGATTTGATGTTTTGTTGTTTGATCAGGTGAATTGTCGCTGTGGGGGCGTGCAATTTTTATGTAGTCACTGGTGTTGGCCGGCTATTGCTTACTTTTTGACTGCCGGCAGCCGCGGGTGGGGCTTCACTTTTAAGATAAGCTGCTGGCTAATTTGCTAGTAAGCTGCGTGGTGTATGATTAGCCTGCTGCTCTGTTTTTGCGGTGTTGTGGCGTCTTTGTTGTTTTGGGGTCAATTGAATTGCTGGATGATGCAATGTAGGTATTTGATGCAGCCTCTTAGTATAAGTTACTGCTATTGGGCTGCACTTGACGTGATGTAATTTTTGTCTGGGCAATATAGATTTCTATTGATTGGTTTGATTCTGTTTAAAGATGACTATTGAGTAATTAGCATGTGTCAGCGTTGTGTGCAGATTTCTTACCAGTTAGGCGTGTGGGACATGGGTTGTTGCATCAAAATTCTGCTAATGGATGCTATTGCTGTTTGTATATTATGCAATCTTGTGAAACAGGCGGCTTTTCTGTTCGGCGAGCGCCTGTGCTGTCACTGGATGTGTGCAACAGGTGGCTTTTTGGTCAGCCAGCGCCGGTGCTGTGAGGCGCATGAGGCGCGCTGTCGCTGGATTGTGAAACAGGCGGCTTTTTGGTCGGCTGCTACTTTATGTGGAGATAGCTGCTCGCTCGGCGTGTGTGGCACGGGTTGTTGCATCAAATTCTCTGCTGATGGATGTGATTGCTGTTCGCTGGGTAGTGGGAACAGGCGGCGTTTGGTCGGCTATTGTGTTGCTGCTCTCTGTGGGAGCACACTGTCGCTGGTGCCTGTGTTATCGCTGGATGGGGAACAGGCGGCTTTTTGGTTGGCCAGCGCCGGTGCTGTGAGGCGCGTGAGGCGCGCTGTCGCTGGATTGTGAAACAGGTGGCTTTTGGTGGTTTAGCGCCTGTGCTGTTAAGCGCTCGAGACGCGCTTGTTGCTGAATTTTTTGAAGCGGCGGGTTTCTGGTCGCTGGTGCCTGTGTTATCGCTGGATGGGGAACAGGCGGCTTTTTGGTGATTAGCGCCTGTGCTGTGAAGCGCTTGAGACGCGCTTGTCGCTGAATGGTGAAACAGGCGGGGTTTGGTCAGCCAGCCCTGGCTGGGCTGGATGGGCGCTGTCGCTGGATTGTGAAGCAGGCGGGTGTGGTCGGCTGCTGCTGCGCGTCTGGCTGGGCCGGATGGGCGGCTGTTGGCGGCTTGTGTGGATCTGGCTGTGCTGCGGTCGATGGTGGCTGGTCTTTAGTGAGGATGTATGATTGGTGTCTGCTGTCTACACTGCGATGTTTTGAGCGATTATGAAGGCGCCGTGCAAGACAGTAGCTTTCCTGGGTAGGAGCTGTGATGACTTTTGTGGAGGTGTTTGTAATTAACTTAGGTTCGGCCGTGTACACTGGTATGACAAGGCCGCAGTGCAGGCAGTTGGTAGTAGCTGTGATGGCTTTTTACACTGGAAGCAGACGACATGGAATTCACAGTGATTTAATAGGTTGTAAACATACCTGTCCTTTGAGATATAGTGATAGCTGCTTATTGCTGCACTTTTGTGGTTGGGCTGGGCGCTGCCGCTGGTGGCGTCTGGCGGCAATAGCTGGCTGCTCGGTTGTGCACAGCAAGTGACGTTGAAGTTCTGTGCTTGAATCGGACACCCGCTGGGCTGGGAGTGTCCTGTGGCGCTAATTGCTGCACTGGGGTGATGTGGCTAGTCGGTGTCGGTGGTGAACCCCCTGTTGGGCGTCGGCTGCTTGCTTGGTGATTTTGTCTTTGTTGGATGTTGTGCGGCAATGGGTTGAAATTCTCTGCTGGGATCGGACGCCTACTGGGTTGAGAATTGTCGTGGCCCCCTGCTGATTTTGGCGTGTGCCGGGCGGCGGGTGTTGGCAGTGTTGGTGGTGGTTTATTGACGCTTGGTGGGCGTCGGGAGATGTCGCTGTGAACACCTGTTGTGGCGTGGGGATTTGCTGTCTGCTATTGGTGAGATTGGACGCCTGGTGGCGTTTGGACACCTGTTAATCGGCGTTTGCTTTTATAGTAGATAATAATGGGAGAGCTTGCTTTAATGTGGGTTTAATTAGGGAGACTATTATATGGTCAGAAGAACAGCTTACCTTGCATAACTGTAGTGATGGTCTTGGATGGAGGTTGCTATACAAGACGACTCATCACTGGTGAATGCCGGCCGGACGTGATGGCGTCTTTGGGCGTGGCTCTGGGCAGACGCATGATGTGATTCCGCCGTTTCTCTGCTCCACGGGAGATGAGAGTGAAGTCTCCTGTGGCCTGCACGAGTCGACGGCGTCGCTGCTGTGATGATTGGCTGTTGTCGTCTTTGGGCGTGGCTCTGGTTAGACGCACGATGTGGTTATGCTGTTTCTTTGTTCCACGGGAGATGAGAAGTGAAGTCTCCTGTGGCCTGCACGCAGTCGGCGGCGTCGCTGTTGTGATTATCGTCTGCTGTGGCGATTAAATATGATCTGCAAATAAGAGATGAATGAGATGAAAGGTCGTTACAATCCCTCCATCTCCTCCATTGTGGAACTGATAACGACACGTGTGTATGGTTGCACGTTTATTCTATCTCTGCCCGTCATGGCATCCCTCGATATACCTATATAGATCCAGGTAGGCGTGGGTACAGAAGCAGAATTGACTACATATTCTGTACAACCAATGTATTAAAAAGTTAAACAAATGCCAGATTGTACAATGTCCTTCTCCTGATCATAGGGCAGTTGTGTGTGTAATAAATATAACACAACGCAAACGCGGTAAAGGCTACTGGAAACTGAACTCCTCTGTTTTAGATGAAAAGCCATATGATCTTTGCATTTCAAACTTGATTGAGGAAACCGTTCATGAGTATGAAAATATCTTATCACCCACTCAACTTTGGGAATTTTTGAAAAAGCGTATAAAAGAGGAATCCATTTTGTATTGTATCAAACGATCTAAGTGTAAGCAATCAGTAATTAAGAATCTAGAGAGAGACATGGATGAATTAGATGAAAAGTTAGGTGTGAATAATAATGATATTTCCCTCATTGAAAAACGTAAAAATATCAAACAACAGCTTGATGCAAAATATACTGAAAATGCAAGAGGAGCTCAAATTAGAGCTAGGGCTAAATGGGTTGAAGAAGGTGAAAGAAGTTCAAAGTATTTTTTGAATTTAGAAAAAAAGCAACAGTCAATGAACGTCATTGACTCTATAACGTACAATAATGAAACATATACTACAGATAACAGTATTTTAAATGCCTGTAAATCATTTTACGAGGTATTATACTCCAGTAATAATATAGATACTAGACACATTGACAACTACTTAGAAAATGTCAACTCTAGGGCTCTTTCTCAAGAGCAAAGAGACATGTGTGAGAGTAACCTTACAATTGCAGAATGCACTAAGGCTATCATAGCCATGAAATCCAACAAGACACCAGGTATTGATGGATTAACTGTGAATTTCTATAAGCATTTTTGGGATAAGCTGCAACACATAGTTTTAAATGCCTTCAATGAAAGCTACAACACTGGAAACCTTCCCGATAGTATGAGAACATCTATAATGTCACTTATATTTAAAAAGGGACCCCAAGATGATTTAGAGAACTATAGACCTATTAGTCTCACTAATACAGATTATAAAATACTTGCATTTGTGTTGGCGAATCGTATTCAGTCTGTAATTACTACGTTGATTGGCCCAGAACAACTTGCTTACATAGAAAAACGATTTATTGGAAATAATATTAGATTAGTACAAGATGTAATAGAAAGTAATGTGAATGGGATGATATTTTTCTCTGATTTTAAAAAAAAGCCTACGATTCCTTAGAGTGGGACTTCATATGGAAATGCTTGGAAAAATATAACTTTGGCCCAAATTTTATCAAGTGGATTCAGCTTTTGTATAAAAACCCTCAGGTAGTCATTAAAAATAATGGGTACCTCTCGGATCCAGTAGACCTTAAGAGGGGTGTACGTCAAGGATGTCCTGTAAGTTGTTTGATTTTCATTTTATGTCTGGAATGTCTAGCGGATAAAATAAGATCAAATAACAATTTAAATGGTTTGAAACTGAATATTACTAATATAAAGTTATGTTTATATGCAGACGATATTACCTTTTTTGTTAAGAATGAAGATGAATTAAAGGAGTGTATAAGAGAAATAAATATGTATGGAGATGTATCTGGGTTAACTCTAAACTTAAAAAATGTGAAGGCCTCTGGATTGGAAATTACAAATTCAGGCAGCCCGGGTGTAAAGTATGTGGAATTAATTGGCCAACAGAGCCCATAAAATGTCTAGGAATATATGTTGGTCACAACAAAAATGCATGTGATGAACTGAACTGGAATAGAAAGATTGTAAAAATGGCTAATATATTAAGGTGCTGGCGTAATAGAGACCTAACTATTTTTGGTAAGGTACAGATCATCAAAAGCTTAGCATTGCCTAATATAATTTACTCTGCAAATTGCTGTGATATCCCGAATGGGGTCATACAAAGAATAAATGAGTTAATTTTTAATTTTATATGGGGAAGTACTGAGCGAATCAAAAGAAAAACTCTTATATCCCCCCAAATCAAAGGTGGTGTTAAAATGATTGACATTGAATCACAATTTGGTGCTCTGAAGGCAGCATGGGTCGATAGAATTTTAAAGAGTAAGGGTAAATGGTCAGAACTGCCGAAGAAATTCATAAATAAGTTTGGTAAAGACGAATATATCTTATGCACAAATGTAACTAAGATTAAAGACATCCAAATTCTGAAGTCCATTCCTAAAGTTCTATCAGGAAGTAATATTGCCTTCACTAGTTCAAAAGCTGTAAGTGAAGAATCTTTTAAAAAGTCTATTCTACAGCAGCCACTTTTCTGTAATAGATATTTTGTTAAAACTATTGGGCGTAAGGAAGAACCACTTTTCTTCATAAATTGGATAAATGGAAACCTTGTTTGTTTGAAAAATCTAAGAATCAGAAATGGTATTATTGACAAAGATTTTGTTTTACAGCAAATTAACTCAAAAGTTAACCTTCCAATGGAACTTGCAATAGTTCAAAGATCATTAAATAAATATAAGACTGTAATTCCGATAATGAGCCAGATGAACATTATAAGCCAGATATATACATTCAAGAAGATAAAAATATTGATATTTCTAATAAAACTTCAAAGTTTTATTACGAAAATTTTATTGAAATGAAGTGTGAGAATTCTCACATGGAACGTTTTTGGTCTATGACTTTACAAGAAAATATAGATTTTAATAATGTTTACAAGAATAAAATTATCAAAATTAAAGACAAAAAAATTGCAGAAACCAATTTCAAAATTCTACATGGCATTTTACCGTGTGGTGAAAATTTAAAGAGATGGAAGATTAAAGTGAATTCTTACTGCTATATATGCAATGAAAATGAAACTATATTGCATTTAATTTTCAATTGCAGATATTCTAATCATATCTGGCAAAAAATTCAATATATACTTAACAGAGATTTAACTTCATACTATATTATATGTGGTCTAAATAACAAAGGGGATGAGCCAGTTAACTTTTTAATATCACTCATCTCACACTGTATATATAAGGATTGGCTAGTGCATTCTCAAAACAATAAGATGAGGGTGCTGGCAAATAATGTTCACATCTTGAGGACAAACCTTTTATATTATAAAACAATTTACAGTGAAACAAAATCTTTTAAATCTTTGGTTCCCATAATTAATGGTGTGTTAGAAAATTTGTAATGTATTATTATTATTATTAAGAACATATGATATTCTCTATAAAAAAAGAACATGTGTACATGTACTGTTGAGTGTTTTTTTTCATGTTCTATAAAAGCATTGTATATGGTATATGTGTATGTGTATGTATGTATATGTGTGCATATGCATGTGTGTGTTTTATGTCTGTATATGGGTATATATATGAATACGTATCTATGTGTGTGTATGGGTATGTTCATGTGTATATATGGGTATATGTGAGTGTTTAATTAATATGAACCTTAATATGGAAAAAGACTAAATATTGTATATCTATAAGTTAACCTGGATGTCTTATCTTCACGAGATTATAAGATTTGTTTTGATTTTTTGCCAACATATAGACAGTGGCATTCCAGTGTTTTCCAGGTATAAAACACTGGTTTGCCCTCACTGGGGGCGCTTTTCATAAAATATATTAGCAAAACTATTGATGATAGAAGGTTCATGTGGAGAACACCGCAGGTGCTCACCTTATGCAAATCATAAGGTATATATACGTTTTTGTAAGCAAATCTGACGTTTTTCATCTGTTATAGTACTCTAACTATCCGCTAACTAAACGCCAACGTGTTTTTCTGCTTTCCATCTGCTCCCAAGACGCCCCTTCTGAATAATGTGAGAATAGCGTCAGAATAGCGTCTGAATAGCGTGTATTTAGTGTAAAAATATTAATTATTTTCCAGCTCTGTACGCTTTTGGTCTTTGAGCACACCAAATGCTAAAAGCGTAAAAGAAGAAAAAAAAAACGTACTCTTCCTAGAAAGTATTTAGGTGTACGAATAGCGTACATAAAGCGTCAAAAAAGCGACAAAGTGGCGGGTGGATTGCGACTGTACGTACAAGACATTATTCCAACATTTTACAAGCTATCCAGATGCTTTTCTGACACAATGCTCAATGGGACACGGCCATTAAACAGATGACAACTATGTTTCGATCATAAAGTTACTCGTCCCCACAATATGTAGTAATCACAGACAAGCGTGTCATTGAACCCTACCAATATAGCTGCTAAACTCAAGATGGCCACCACAATCTAGCATTGCTTATAAAATATACATATCCAATTCTAAATTCTAAATATAGAATAATATTGAATAGGTAGATGTGGTGGTTGAAGAATACTCTTGTGGCGATGTTGATTCTTCACACCTGTATATCGAACCGAGTCTTTTGCCAAGCAGACCAACAAATCAAGGCCACCACTGTAACAAGACTAATCTGATTATACAGCTAGAGCACAGATACTTTACAATTTATCTACACTTCAACATTAAAGATTTATATGTGATACTGCATGTTTCATTAAACAATTCAGTCAGTGGTGACCACAAACCTGTTCAAGGTATTGAAACTACTCCTATATTACTGCAGTCTGAAAATGACACGTTTGCACAAAGCTACAGACTTGCAGGTTACAAGAAGTGGGAAGATCCGAACATCGTGTTTGAATTGAAGAAACTGGATCATCAAGGCGTTCTGGTCAACTTTAATGAAATATACATCAACAAACTTGCAAGTCACAGCAACAATGGATCCGAAGTCTTTGCATCAGGTCAGACATTAAAACAGATAACCAATCCAAAACATGATATATGTCGCCTCAGTGTGTGGGAAGGGGAGGGTGGGGGGTGGGGGTGGGGGGAGTTCTCAAATTATCGCGGTGAGTAGGCCTACTACGACATGTAACGATTTTTTTTTGTTTTACATGTCTTATCTGGTATATTGCTAGGTAACATTTTGTCACATTTTTGGTATAATTTATGGGTGGCCTTTTCATATTTTCAGTACATTTTTTTGTTAGATATGGGTACATTATGTCACATGTTTATCAGATATTGGTATATTATGTCACAGTTTTGTAAAATATTTGTATAATCTGTCACATTTTTGGCAGATATTGGTATATTATGTCACAATTTGTCAGATACATGTAGTGGTAAATTGTGGGTCACATACTCTCAAAACAGGTATATTGGTGGGTGCCATTTTCGACTTGTCTGTGGCTAATCCGTACCCATTTTCTGACCTAGAGCTTCGCCACCCCCGCCCCCAGCTTTTGGTACTGTTCAACAGCGCCTTATTTCAATATATGTATAAACTTGCTGCTCATTTGCTTTTCGGTCTATGTGAAGGCATGAAAATCGATCAAGAAGCTATTTTCGTTTGTTTGACGACAATGATCACCTTACTTCAGTGAAAACAAAACTTCTTATCCCATTCCATAACTATCAGTATGGCACATTCCTGACAACCATATTTGGATGCCTATTGTTTTGTGTCAGCAGTATTCGCATACAATTTGTATGCGTAATATTGGCAGCCAAATTCCATACCCAGCTTGCAAAAGTTTTAAAGTGTTGGTGGAGTGCCTAGTGTATATATACTCCAGATGCATAAACGAAAATAATTAAGAATGAAACAGACGATTTCTACTATTATTAGATGTGGTTGAAATACTACTAGTTAAAAGAAACGTGTGCTTTATTGACCAGCTCGTAAATGTACATAGTGTTTCCATAATGTAATGTCTTCTGCAGGTGTGTGCGTGTCTGGGGGGCTTTTGGTGCAGACCGAGGAGGACGAGGTGGGCAGTTTCTGTGACGAC
Organism: Streblospio benedicti; assembly: GCA_019095985.1. Taxonomy (NCBI): domain Eukaryota; kingdom Metazoa; phylum Annelida; class Polychaeta; order Spionida; family Spionidae; genus Streblospio; species Streblospio benedicti. The sequence goes on from CM032668.1 coordinate 7,606,895, forward strand.
GGTGTGTACGCCCCACCCACAGGCCTCAAACTAATTTTGCAAAACAAATTCATTAGGCTGGTGTATTATTCTCTCAGAGACAATTTACACTTTTTGCTCGCCATTTCATCTACACAGAAGTATACAGGAGGTGTGAATCTGTGCAACAGTAATGAGACGTGGCAACAGGAGCGAAAAATGTTCTCCCTTACCTGGTTTTCAGGTCTTTTTTTGAATCAATTTCAGCAGTGTCATACACAGCTGAGGAGTGGTGATTATTCTCTTGGTGGAAATGAAGCTATACGCATTCATGTATTGAATGCAGGCAGCATGGGTGAGGGAGTGGGTGAATGTGGGTTTATGGTCTATGGCCATGGGGTACAGCAGCGTATTGGAAGAATGACACACAAAGTAAGTTTAAACATTTGGTCATCACATGTAAGTTTCTCTATTTCCAACATCTCAATGTGCACTAATCTCATAATATCCGTATCTATGGAGGTAGATCTTCCATTTGTTCAGCAATATAATGGCATTTTTAAGTTAAAAAATTACCACAAGTTTTCCCAGACTTTTCATGATAAGCCCTTCACACTTGAAATTCCTAGGGCTAAAAATGTTACAATTATTTGGGAAAATCCTGCTTTAGGCTGGTCTTCAATATTTCCACGAGTGGGAATAGTATATTTGGATATAGTACAATTAAGAATTACCAGTGACGTTTTCATTCATGGACGTGTTGTATTCACAGAACGAAAAGGCCATACTGTTCAAAGTTGGAGGTCTAACTCCTTTGAGGTGTACATTGACCGGTGCTGTGCATTGAAGGTTGAAATCACATTGTGGTCCCTTTTTGAGGAAACCCCCATTACCAACACCCCGGTGTTCATCGAGGTTCAATACTGGATGCCGTTTCCATACAGATTTCCTCACACCGAGATTCTTGACACAAAGAGTCTTGGGAGTAATAGTAACCTTCTCCTTCTCTTACGCATTCACTACACACTTAACACTGTAGTTGACAATGGATTTACCTTTTCAAGACAATCTTTAAGCTACTTCGGGGAATACTTTCCTGCAACTGACACGTATATGAAAATCCAAGCGTCCACAAATTGGGAAATCGCCCTCTTGGGCAGTATCGAAGCTTCTGGAGTTACGGCTCTGCAGCAGTGTAGATCTCTTGGAAATGATTGGAATCTACATGAGATGAACACGATCTACTACGATATTGTTAGGTTGATACTCATCCAGGAAAATCGTGATTTGAGTTTAAGTCAAGAAAAGATTTCTCAATTGTCTAGGGGTCTCGTCAAACAGTCATATCTTATACAGTTCAGCCTCTCCAGCGTGAATTCTGAAAATAGCTTGTGGACTTGTGAGGCTTTCAAGCGGTTTGAACGCTATATGGACATGACTTTTGTCAAAATATGCTATAATCGGACTTGTGAACTGACAAGAGTCCTACAGCATATAGATTTTGATAGTTTCAAAACACTCAATTTAGACATCTTGTGTTTGAATAAGATGGAGCCCTATGTGTCTGAAAGTCTTTGTGGTTTACTGGCATTTGGTTCATTGGAGGACAAGCCCACAGCGATGGTGATACCATGTGACGTAAAAGTAAGTGACTCTAAGATCATTTGCTCCAGATTTGAGGTAGTTAATTCACAGGAAAGGCGAGAGCCAATAACCACTCATTACGCGACCCTCCTTCCCAATTTAAATGAGATCATCTTCATTTTATGCTTTTGCCAAGAAATAATTGGATTTTGTGTATGGGATGGGAGAAATCCAGCTCTCAGCACAGACCCAAAGTGCAAAAGGCTGTATCAGATCAGCCATCATTTATTCCAATGCCAAGACAGAACACAAATTTTCATTCATCATGTTTGTGATGGAACCATCGACTGTCCTGATAAATCAGATGAGAAGGGCTGTGAAGACACGTGCACATTCCATGCTCAGGCGAGTAGCAGGGAACGATGTGCACGTGATTGTCATATTCACAACTGCTCCTGCTCCGCCAACTACTTCCAATGCTCGCGAGGAGGCTGCATCCCAATGTCGCAGATCTGCAATTGCTTTGACAATTGTCTAGATGGCTCAGACGAGAGCAGCACATTGTGTTCATACAAATCCTGCAGTATGTTGGAAGAATCGTGGACTTTTGAAGTTCAAGACGCTAGTAGCCTTTGCTCTCCCAAGTCCACTGAGCCGCTGTTCACATGCATGGGCTGGGGAGACACTGGCTGCTTTGACTGGCGAAACCAACAACATGTGCTCGCTCATCACCAGATTCTGGATGGACGACAAGACTGTCTGGGTGGAGAGGACGAACACCTCGACTATGGCACTTTTTCAATCGCGCCCTCATTCAGATGTCCAAAAGACAAGCTCTTTGTTAACTACGCTTTTCTTGGAGATGGCAATGTGGAATGCCCTCGGTCCTATGACGATGAGCTTATGACGCTGCTAACTGAATGTGCTTCATCGTGTACTTGTTTGGGCTTTTCCATGGTGTGTGAGGTGGATGTGGGCGAAGCAGTGTCTTCTTATATGAAAGCGATAACCTTGATCAGTTTTGAAGTTCACAGGTTGAATGCAACTTTACAAACATTTAGGTATCTCTTGGTCTGTGAGATTGTACATAGCTTTTTGTCATCTCTACCGGATACCATATTCAAAGGAAATGTACAGCTTACCAGACTGGTCTTGGCAAGCAATAACATTCGTCATATGGGAGAAAACGTGTTTAAAGCGTTAAAACATTTAGTACATCTCGATTTGTCCAACAATTCGATTCATTTGTTCCCATCGGATACTTTCCAATATCTCAATGATTTACAGTTTTTACATATACAGGGAAATCCATGCTCCGTCGATAATATGCCTTCAACTCTGTTCACTTACAATGACAAATTACGTATTTCCCATGTTAGTGATAAAGACGTTTGTTGCCTAATAACCAGTGGAAGATGCATGGTGGATTTGGAAGACATTTCGAATGTCTGTAATACTATCTTCGACACTTGGCACGCAATTCTCATCACTGTTTTATGCATAGCAACAATTGCCCTGCTCAACTCAATTTCAATACTAACATTTTTTAAATCTATTTCACATAAGAAGAAATCCTCTACTCCTAAGATTGTCTCTGCCATTTTGGGTATTAGTTCAAACTTTGGTCATCTTCTAATGACCTTGTACTTCCTCATCAACATCATTGGTCAAATCATGTGGAAATACAGGTTCAAAATTTACTGGCAACGCTCCTGGCTCTGCAAGGCTGCTGCCTTTGCCCAGGCGTACTCTGTTGAGGTGACATCCTCCATTTCCACAACAGTTGCGGTCGATGTCTGCATCTGCATTTCCATGAACTCTTTCAGCAATCGCGGGGTGAGCAGAAAAACTGCTGTAATAGTAACAGTGGTCAGTCTCCTGTTGTCTTTAGTTCTTCCCTGTATCGTTTCCTTCAGGAGCCATTATAAGCAAACGCTGCCCACGTGTTCTTTCTTCAATGCCTCGTTTCAAACAGACATTGCACTAACATACATACTGAAGCACACCGTGGCGTTTCTAATTGGGATAGCCTCTTACCTCGCCACACTGTACTCCTTGTTCAAGAGGAAAAATGCTTTAAAAGCTCACAGCAAAGACGCCCAAAAGAAGTACGCCGTGTTTTATCTGTGCTGTACTCTCCTAAGCAATGTGTGTCTTTGGTGTGCTGTGATGGTGA
>CM032668.1:7619876-7653522 GCA_019095985.1 Streblospio benedicti
GTGTAGTAGAATGCGAATGGAATAAGGAGTAATGTTAGGAGTTTGAAGTAAAATTAAAGTAAATGAAAATGATGTATATTGACAATTTATCTACTCATGCTTCGCTCAAACTGTTGACAATCAAAGGTCATGAGAAATTATGTTGTGGTTAAGTCAGCTCGAACCCCCAATCCCACCACATTTACCCTCATATCAACTGGTCAAAGCGGGTGGTCTTGATCAGGAACAGCAAAATGATGTTCAATCACGCACAATCTTGTACACATCTTTTAGCTAGGAAGACCAAGTTTTCTGCAGACATCAAGTAAGTCATTCAAAAACTTTGAAGAGGTTTAGAATTAATGTTTGTGTAAGTACAATGAAGGTGGCAAGTAGTTCAGAGCCATCCGCAGATGATAAGTGCATGCACACACACGTCATGTATGTTTTAATGTGAAACATACAACCACACCAGTACCTGGTCATTTAGAGCATTGAAGGCCACTGGCAGATCCACGTTTTCAGAAAAGTAGGAGCAACCTTTGGGGATCTCATGTGTTTCGTACTTGGCATCGATAGCAAACATGCCAAAATCCTATGAAAATAACATATTTGTGTGGGGGAAAGTGGGGGGGGGGCATCCTGGATCTGACTATGAAGCCGGCAGCCAAACCTGCATCTATAGCTAGTTTAATATAGAAGCGCAGCTAATCATTCTCGGTACTTAAACTGAGTTATGTGGGTTTAAAAACCAGTCATAATCTAATGTTAATCTATATGGCAGCACAGGCAATTCCTTAGATACGTCAGTACTTTGAACCAGCGCAGTGCTCTGATGGCTACTCTATATAATATGATCACAAAATGTTGATACAACAGTTACGGTTGTAATCCAGCATTGTTTAGTAATATAGAATACAAGGTCCCATATTTGTGTATAAGCAGCAGTAGCACCATATAGGCCCCCATTTCACATGGTCGATCCTAGCTCCAGATCTTCCCAAAGACGCCCGTTTTGTCATTTCGGGGTGGATTGTGCGTGATCTGGCCTCAAATGTGGCGTGATTTGGCTGGTTCGGCAGGGAACGGGCCGTTTTTGGCGGGTTCTGGGCGGTTTTTTTTCTTATTTCGGCTTGTGTGCTCCAAAGCACACCATCGGCATGTTTTTCGGGGCTGTCTGGGGGGCTTTCTCTACTATAAGCAACATCCTTAGTAGTCCCTTCTGTAGGGGCAATGTTTCCAGCCGAAAAGTACCAAAAGGTTGTTATACATTTTTAGAAAGGGCTGTATCAATAGATTATGAAAAACAATTTCTTGTGTGCGGCTGTTGGTGGAAGAAAGCGTATTGCTTGATTGAAAATGGGTACCTAAGAAAAATTCTACTTATTAAAAAATAAGCTGTATCTCAGAAAATCGTGTAATGCATGTTATAGAAAGCAGTGATGATTATTTTATTACATTTGCTACTTGCCTATGGGTGTCAGGAACAAAACCAATACAAAATTCATTCTGAAATGTCTGTTTAAACTAAAAATTAATGAATATTTTCGAGGACCCATCTCACGGAATTTGAGATACGGTAAAAGTTTGTTGAAAAAGTTTTTTCTATGATTGCACAGTAGATGAAAAGTATCATATGTGATATGTATCTGATGGGAAAATCATCTAGAATTCATATCAATCCAATTTGAACCCTCTCGCTTTCTTGATAAAAGGTATGGTACATTTACCGACCCCTACCCCCATAGCATTTCCAGTAACCTGTTCACAACTTAGTGGTCATTCAACCACCTCATGATACACACATTTGAGAGATCAATGTATTCAAATCGCTCCCTCATCAGTTTCTGAATCATCGTCATCATCATCATCACTATCATCTTCTGATATTAGTATTGGGATTGTCCCAATGTCCTGTCTCTCCGCAACACTTGCAAAACTCTCTGCACGGCATGCCAGCTTTATGGCTACTGCAGCTTGTGGTTTGACATGGAGATATGCTACTGCATCTACTCTTCAAAACTTAAAGAATTTCTCTCTTCCTGCCACAGTATAACAGCCTGTAAAATCATGTCTTGTAAGCAGGGCATGAGTGGTCCTCAATAGCTCAGTGGTTAGCGCACACGACCAGAAAACGTGATTTTCCTGCGTCACAAGTTCGCGCCCCGTTCATGGCAGACACAGTGTAGCCAAAACCGTTACGTCGTGTGTCTGCCACTGAGTTGCTGATTTCCACCCAGCACGTCGCCACAGCACAGTGTTACTACTAGAAGCCTTGTTAAAAGTCCCGCACTCTGCACGTAAAAGAAATCACCTAGTTTTAAAACAATAGTAAGTGTGATCCCACCACCCCCGAGGCTCAGTTGTCTACCTAGCCTGCCTCTGGAGGTCCATGTAATAACACCACGTGGCCTCCCCTGCTATAATCATCAAAACTGATGGCTATTCACACAAATTCACAAAACCATCCCTTAGTATTTAGATACTGTGCCATTAATATCCGTGTATATGACCGATTTCTTACAGCACCTCATATACACCTGATCTAATGGCACACTCTTACAAACACATCAGTGTCATCAGACTCTTTAATATTTACCTGTAAACAGCTGGTTCATTTGGAATATGTTCATTGTATATGCAGATTTCACCATATTACATTTACTTAAGAAAATATGGTTACATATGCTACGTTAGCACATACATGTTTCATCTGTCATGTTTTCGAAAGTAATAATCTGCATTTGCGTTACAAACACATACTTGTCAAAGCGCAGATAAACATCACCAATGTTCCAACAAAACCTTCAAATTGTTGACAACAGAGGCCCAAATGTATTGAACTGTTCCACCTAGGGGCCATTAAGCCAATTTAAAATATTTGCGTGTAGATAGAGAAATTGATAGGAAATGCTGCCCTTGTTCTTCACAGAGGGTCTCTATGTGATGAAATTCGTAGGTACAATGAAGACAGTCCAAAAGAATCAACTCAGAACAACAGGGATAAAGGAGCTGGTAGGATTTATGATCTTACCCCTGCTACTATGTTACCAGGGATGGATGTTGTACTCTCAGTTTCCCAAAAGAAGAAGCATTTTAATGATTCAGTCATTGGCAATATCTTTGCAAAGTTAGACTCCATCAATAGCAAGCTGGTTGTAAGTGCTGGTTGTAACAGGTAGTGCTCCCTTTCCAGTGGAAATAAATGGTGCAGTATCATGTCGCACTGACTTATCTGTCATGCATCATGAGACAGACACGATTCTCATAATCTTCACCAATTCAAGGGTTCTTCACACCTATATATAATATTTGATAGATGTTACCTTGCTACGGCAGGATGCATTCTCATCCATCATATAGTAGCTGCCATACCAAACAGACCCTACCGTATTTATATGTGATGACACTGATGTGTTTGTATTATTGTGCCATTTTGTCAATAATGGTTCAATTAAAAAGCAGGTAAGATGAGCTCCTGTAAGACGTTGGTCATGTACACAGATATCAATGCCACAGTATCTAAATACAAGGGGATCATGAATGACTTGCTTCCAAGCCATGGGCTTACAGGCTGTGATACTGTGGCAATATGCTACGACATAGTTAAACCCACAGCTATCAACACTCTCAGGACAGGGAAGTATCCACTAGATGATCTTGGGAACATTTCCTCTTCTGTTGAGCCACAGCATTCATGTTGGAATGTTATGGACATCTTGAATGTGAGTGCACAAGTCTTACAGAAGCAAAACAGAATATATTGGAGATATAGTAGCACATTTCCATGTTAAAGCACAAGCTGCAGTTGCCATAAAGCTGACATGCCATGTACAGAGTTTTTGCAAGTGTTGCGAAGAGACAGGGACAGGAATGTTTCAATCCCAATACTAAGCTATCAGAAGATAATAGTGATGATGATAATGATGATGATTCAGAAACTGATGAGGAAGCGATTTGAATACATTGATCTCTCAAATGTCAATATCATGAGGTGGTTGAATGATCACTAAGGTTTGGTCACTATGTCATTTTGTCATTGCTAAGGAATAAAATCTAACTTTTGACATTATTTTGATGATTGCTATCAACATTTTTCTAATAATTGATGTCAGATGCCATGCTACCTTTATCTAAGATACATAGTTGAATCAGTTGTAGCTGATAACCCTACAATAGACACCAAAATGACATTCCTAACACCTTTATTGGTGGATATATGGGCATTTTAAGGATTTGGTAGCCATTCTGGACATTACAGAATTCACCCATCTCAGTGGCAGCCATCTTGGATTTGCCTATATCTAATTCTGTGACTCCAAAAACATGTTGTTGGACAACAAAGACTATTTATGCCATTAACAGTTAAAAAGTTCAAGGCAAATCACAGAATTCACCCATCTCTCTCTGTGGCGGCCATCTTGGATTTTCCTATATCTATTTGATCAATGTGACTTTTATTGCTGGATTTAGATTCTATGACCCCAAAAACATATAGTTAGGCACCAAAATCACAGTTGTATCATTAACAATCAAAATGTTATTAGCGAGAATGTATTTTTACATAATGGCGATCATGAATATTGAAAAAATGTTAAAAACAAATGCACTCCAAATATAGCTAGAGTATCATATCAGTATATCCCATGATATGTATAGTAAAAATCATAATCACCTATCATGTTTCATTAACATATCAGTACTCATATTTACATACTCCGTATACAGGTTACTGGAAATGCTATGGCGGTAGGGGTCGGTATTACGACACTCGGTATCGGTAAAACAACATTCAGTTTTGGTAAAACGACATGCAGTTTCGGCAATATGACACATGGTTTCTGCCAGTTTTGCCCAAACGTGGGGGTTTCACTTGGTTTTGGCAGTTTTGCCGGTTTCGCTGAAATAATGTACTGCAATGAATGTTAGCATTTGTCAAATGACTTGGAAATCAGGCTGCCAGTGATCAAAATGATGCTGTGACCTTATTTATTTGCCGACTGTCAAGAGATTTTATATAGAAGTATTGAAACCTTTTCTCTCAAAGATGGTCCAAAATTCATGTGAGGTGACGCATGGCTGGCATATACCAAATATCATAATATATGCTACAAGAGCATATTTCCAAGAACAATAATCCATAATGGGATCATTTTCATTTTCCATCTCTCAATTAAAGAGACATGCACAGGTGAATTTCATGTCACATCAACCTTTTATGCCATTCAAATAGTATTTGTTGAGCCATTTGAATATACACATTTTTATCTATGTGCAATTTTCCATTTCTTCGCAATTAATCATTACTCTAAACTGGTTTCATGAAATGTACCCAAAAATCCTGCCTGTAAATATTTACATTGTGTCAGCCTTAATAAATATTTCTGACCAGCTGCTTTAGGCTGTCGGCGCACCGGTGATAGAGGTTGCAAAATAATGCAGTGCTCCTTTTTTCCAGGGGAGATATGAAACTGACAATCAATATGGCAGCCTACATTTTATGGATATTGATATCTTATCAAAACACATACTAATAATTGTAAAATCATAATTCATTAAGAGCAATATGCCAAGTGTATAAAAAAATATAACATTTAATTCAATCTATCCAAGGAGGCATTTGCTGTGCACGTCGTTTTAACATCATCTTTTCATAATTGAAGCCCAACCATATGAATTTTATGATTCTGAGCTCAAATATTTTCCAGCTATTGGTAAATCGCAAAATATCAGCCTTAATCAACAAGGAAGTGAAATATCTAAATATATAATATGCATGTAAACTTCTTGTGTAGTGTACTTAATGATACTTTAGAAAGTAATTGGTTATAATTAAAAAAATCAAAGACATGTGAAAACTTTTTATTTCTTCTTCACATATAGATCTATATCAAAAATAAAAAATACTTATGTGAACAACTGTTCCATTTACCACACCTTACTTTGAAATGGTCATCATACTTCTGAGTGGCTTAATTCACGTACAGCTTCAGGCTACACAATTGATGTTGACCATTGATAATGGGATCATTTTGGAGAAAAAAAATAGTTTAATGCATGTTCTTTTTTGTGATCCAGGATTCAGCAATGAGGCCTTCAAAGACACTACCTAAGTTGATATTTGTTGTCCTCCTGATGGGCTGCTTTTGGCAAGGACATGTTCTACTGACAAAATTATTGGGCAATAATGTTGCGTCTTCATCTGTAAATCAAAACATGCCTCATGTGAGCGAAAAGTCGTTTTTTAGAACAATTCTTGAATCAATGTCTGCAACATTCTTACTGAAAAATGCAGAGAAAGTATCGCCAGTAAGAGGCGTGGATTATGGAACAGCATTACAAAGGGTTGCTTCAAGAAATTATAATGATGTGCTCCTGACATTTGTGGATAGAGCATTTGTGGACATGGCTGTCAACTTTCATCTAGCATGCATACAGCCTTTCAACATTGAAAATTACATATTTATGGTCAGTGGTAATAGCACATGTGAAATATTACTTGGCTTAGGAATTAACTGTTTAGTGTACACCACTGACATTGATACAAACAGGGCAAGCAGCTTTGGAAGTAAGAGCTTCATTCGTAAAATGAACGTAAGGACTGATATGATTCTCGATGCTCTGAACCTTGGATTTTCTGTTCTCCATTCTGATGCTGATATTTATTGCTACCAAAATCCATTTAAATTTATCAGGTTTCCAAAAGCAGATTGTGATATAGCACCGCTTAAGGATGGTAATAATCATAATGCTGGATTTTTATATATTCACCCATCAAATAAAAGTAAGAATGTCTACAAAAAGATGAAAGACATTGCTAGCAAAAACCAGCACATAAATGATCAGGACCAGCTTAACATGGCTATCAAATCTGTTCCCAACGTTGTTGTTAGACCTCTAAGCACAGAACAGTTTCTATGTGGAGCGTATTTCTTTGAAGGGGGTGGCCGCTATTTTGCAAAAGACAGCAAACCATGTCCAAATTGTGTTGTCGTGCATAACAACTGGATAGTCGGCATGAAAGCAAAAATCTACAGAGCAAGAGAAATGCATCAGTGGGTCTACGACAAAGATAGGTACTATAGTAGTACCCAACGGAAGTACCTAACATACAGCAATCCAGTAGTTGATGACGATGCTACAGTTGCCCAAACATCAGCTCTTAGAAGTGCATTTGCCATTGCTACAGTATTGAATCGGACAGTTATTTTGCCAAAGTTCAATTGTTTCTCCCGCAAATGTCCACTGAATTCACTTTTTAGAATAAGATATTTTGATGCTGAATTTAAATTACTGTACCGTGAACATTCATTCTTGGATAATTCACAAGTTCCGTCTGAAATAAAAACAAACTTATCTGAAACATTCCTAATCGCTAACCAGTATGTATTGGATAAAATGCCAAATGTTTTAAAAAGTAAAAATATTACTTTTATTGAACCATTTAACAAAACTAGGGGTCTTAGAGATGATGAAATTAGAAAGCATTTTAGTCGTGTTAACGCAAAAGTACTTGTGTTTCACAATTTGTATAATGCTTTTTCAGAGTTTATTGACAAAATAGAAAATAACAAGTTTAACCAAAAGATTTCCAAAGGAATTAATCCTGTTGCTTATAGGCGAACGAAAAAAACTTAAATTATGGAACACAGTAAGAAACGTTCCAAAATGGAGCACTACACATCAACTGTAAGTGTTACAAGTACCATTTGTGTGTCACTGTGATGAGGGTTGTTTGTATATTGTACATTGAGGACTAGTAATACTAAGTATTGTTGCCAATAGACTATTAGATACCTAACAATAAAACAAATAAATGCACATAATGAATATCACCACAGCTTTGGGGGTATTTCGGATGATTTAGTGATTCTTGTGAAAATTCACAGTAATGAGAGACCATATCAATTTACAATGTATAAAAACATTCAAGCAAATGAGACTACTATCATACACATGAAAACTCACACTTCCAAGAAAGTTTATGGATGGAGTGAATGTGAGAGGTCTTTGGTAAACAAGGCAGTTTTAAGCAATCACAGATTGATTCACACTGTGGAGAAACCATATCTGTGTACCGCTTGTGGTAAATCACTTAGTTGTAATATAGTTTACAACTCGACATCAGAGCTCAAACTGATGAGAAACCGTATGAGCGTACAGAATGTGAGAAATGCTTCAGTTATAATCATGACTTTGATGTGCCCACGATAATTCATACTGGAGAAAAAACATTATAATTGAGCAGAATGTGCAACTATTAGTCAACACTGTCAACAAGAGACAGGAATGTTGAAATGTTATACAAAGAGAAAAACTCTGAAGATTTTTATAATACTGATGAAAAATATTCATTTGAACAAGAAGACAGAAAATGTCCCGTGTGTGCCATTTCCCGTCACTATCACTGTAATATTGAATCCACTACATGTATACTTATGATGTTATGAATAAATGAAATTGATTAAGATCAGAATTTTCTTCAATTCTGCATTTTTCAGTATAGTCATGGTCTCATGGTCTGAGCCCTGCCTATGGTATTGTCATACTGTTCTACACAATTTTGGTGATTTGGGGTCACATATCTCAAAGTGCCCAGGTTGTACCAAAAGCTCGTACACAGGGCATGAACAATTTTAGTCACCTTAGACCTCCTCCTACAAGCCTCCTATGTGGAGCATGCTTGAGGCTACATATTTTTGCAGTTGCTGTTGAAAATAAGTGAATACAAATTTTGTTTTTAAATGAAAATTCCAGACAGAAAAATTAAAACAGGATTTCGGCTTAGGTCAAGTAATTTCGTCTCAACTTGTCCCCACAATGACAAAGTAAAAATCATGACATCAAAATAGTCATATACATTTAACATTTCAAAGCAAACAAAAATCATATAAATTTAAAACATAAGCAACATTTATTTCAGAAGTAATTTCTTTAAAGTCCGGTACACACAAAGGCACTTAATACATTGAGAATGAAAAATTTAGCACTCTCCATTCCTGACAGCTTTAACAGCGGACCTCTTAAGGCAAGCCTGGCTGGTCAGCTCGCACATGTTTCCGTAGGTGAGACCATCAGTACCGCACACGGGGTCATAGTTCATGTTGCAGGCAAGTTGGCAGCTCTCCTGGCACTCACCTATTAATAAAGGTCATGAAAATATCAACAATGAGCATAATTGTCACAGTATATAGGGGTTACAGAGACAATGGTTCGTCCGTACAGCCCGCTGCTTGGGATGATGGTATCATTCTGGGCTCGTATCATGGGGGTTGTGTGTTGTGTGAGTCCCGGCAGGGCCACTTGATATAGTAAAATGGAAGTTTAGGATTGTAAAACCTGTCTTTAGCTATGTCAATACAATGGAGCTTGCAATGCAATGGAGCTTGCTTGCCATAGAAAACAGAGAGGTGAATAAAATTTCACATTATTCTGTCAACCTTTTAAACACTATTCCAACTCATACAAAAAGGGCATAGGTGTCATTGCTTTAAAAGCCATTAACCCCTTTCATCATTGAATGACCCATCAAATATAAACAAGAGATCGGCATTCGAAAACAAACACGTTTAGATTTAAAAAAAAAATCAAATGATCCCAGTTAAATAATTCATTGGATCGTGCTTACCAGCATAGCTGGCGGCAACATTCTTCCTCTTGAGGCAAGCCTGGCTGGTGAGCTCGCACATGTTTCCGTAGGTTACTCCATCAGATCCACACACGGGGTCATAGTTCAAGTTGCAAGCCATCTGACAGCCAGTGCACTCACCTGTAAATAGGATATTTCATACAATACAATACATCAAAAAAATTACAGCGCAAATTCCAATAAATGTTCGTGTGTGCTTGTAGGCCTCCTTAAACAAACGATGCTTCAATTGGGTTTTAATATACATTCGTTAATAATGAGCAAAATATGACGCACAGGCAACCCTTAATGCTGAATGAGGATAATTAGGCTATTGGAGAGAAAGGTGTAACAGAAAATATTCTGCGTGTGACTTAAATTGATGTACAATATGAAAACAAGAGTAATGCTTTATAACTAATGCAACAGATATGTTAATGAAATGTATCATGAATTCAAATGCATGCCCTCTCACCAGCGTAGGCAACAGCAACATTAGATCTCTGCACGCACGCCTGGCTGGTCAGTTCGCACATATTTCCATAGGTGCGGCCATCAGTACCGCAGATGGGGTCATAGTTCATGGTGCAAGCCATCTGACAGCATTCTCCTAGTATATAAAAACGTGGAAACTATGCTGAAACACTAATTTATTTCCATGTAATTCTTGCCATTAGTATCATACAATAATCTCACCACTACTCATCTTATAGTCGCGATGTGTTTCAATCAACCTATTTAGTCTATTACGTTGGCACTCAATATTTCTCACAACTAACTAGAAGACTTATCTTCATATGTTTACGTAGCATGAGTTGTCCATCTGATTTCTTTTAAATTCATCAGAGTATTGAAATATTGTTTCGGATTGTCCGACTCTATATTTCTATAGCTCTGTTGTCGACGCAGTGGACAGTGCTATCTATCAGTGTTACCAAAACAAAATGATGTGACCCTAGTTCTGCTGGGTGGTAAAAGCAATATTTACCCTCGTAGGCAGCAGCAACAGCAGTCTTCTTGAGGCAAGCCTGGCTGGTGAGCTCGCACATGTTTCCATAGGTGAGTCCATCAGTACCGCACACGGGGTCATAGTTCATGTTGCAAGCCAGCTGGCACTCGGCACGCTCAGACATGCATTCGCCTGAAACAGCAGTAAATTATGTGCATGCTCATACACAACGTTGTAAATGTGGTGGTTTACAGTCGTAATTCAAAGTTCTCTCATGACTAAGTTGACTTTACATTGCAGTTTATTGCACACCAGGTCATTGGCGTGTCGATCAATTGATCATTTTGTCACATACTTCCATCTGCAGCACATTCGGCCCACTGTGATAATCACTCACACAATCACTCACGTCTAGTCAAGTTCAACCAAATGATCTGTACCTAATTAACGTATGGGTACCACGCAGCCGTGCGCAACTGTTTTGCGATAAGTTTGATCAACGCCCACGACCAGTGACGACTTAACTGCACCCGATGGGGAATTGTACCTTTTATTTTATTTTCACGAGTGCAACTCAATATGCACTCTGTCACAGTAGTATACACATTGCCTCCACGACGCTTAGATAATTTACAATTACACTTCCATCTGACTGGAATTCATCATAAGTGAATGCTGCTATTTTCGCCCATATATATTGAAATATACATTTTACCAGCAAAGGCAACAGCCAGGGAAGACTTTTGCAGGCAAGCCTTGGTGGTCAGCTCACACTCGTTTCCGTAGGTCACTCCATCAGTACCGCACACGGGGTCATAGTTCATGTTGCAGGCAAGTTGGCAGCCAGTCAGCTTCTGGGTCTACACAATAACAAAGCTCTGCTTACCAAAGTTAATCTGGCCCGTCCATACACATTATACTGCCAATGCATAGATCTATGCAAAATTAATTAATGAGGTAGTTGAAAAGCTGGTTAACAATGTCAATTATTTGCAAACATATGTAAATATCCATTGATATAGAATAAGTTTCAGAAATAAATGTATAAACATTTTACTGGTCCAACCCCACAAGAAGCCATGCTGATAAACAGATAATTGAAAGCTGTCTTGATTACCTTGGTGGGTGTGCACTCGCCGTTGTGGAGCTTGGTCACTCCACTTCTCCTGAGGCACGCCAGGGAGGTCAGTTCACAGGCATTGCCGTAAGTCTGGCCTGAAGAACAGAATTGTAGCAGTCGCCATAACGAAGTCACGAAAGCAATATAATAATAGTTAGTAATTTCTACATTAGACGCATCACCCTCCCATTTGTTCTTTGCCTACACTAGCAAATACAAAAAACAAGTAGGACATGTCTATTCAAAGAGTTTCTTGATTTATAATCAAGAACACATTTTTACAGCAATTTAATTCTCTCCAAACTTACCATCAGTGCCACAAACGGGTTCCCAGTTGGCATTGCAAATAATGCTGCAATCTTCCGCTGCCACGGCAGCGATCAGGGCTAGAATCAGAAACATGTTGACTGCAAACTCAATGTCAGGGCTATAAGAAGTGGCAATAGACGACTGGCTATGTCTTATATATCAGCCCTTATCATACGGCTCGTGCATAATCAGCCAGTCATACATTGCAGTTATCATGATGACATCGTATCGTTTTGACTGCACATCGGTTGTCTTTGATAACGAAGCCTACACGGTATTCGATGTCTTAAACTTCCAGCGTGTTTTCGTCAATTAGTTCCGGCGCTAAACTGTTGGCTTCGTGTTTGCTCACTCAAGAGGAAATGGCGGAATAGACAGTTTTCACGTGCGAACAGTTGCTTCCCACTGTAGCGAATCGTAGACCGGAATGGAGCGGTGTATACAAATTAGGTTGCCTAGTTCGTGCTAACTTGTCTTTCAAAAGGGGGATTTGTCGATTTAGGATGGCACTTTAAGAGTGGTCCCACAAAATGAGCGCCGTAGACGAGAAAACGATGACTTAGTGGCCGTATGGCAGGGTGAGTTTGGGACACACACACGCACGCACGCACGCACGCACGCACGCACGCACACACACACACACACACACACACACTGCCAATCCCCACAATAAAATTGGAATTTGCGACACAAACAGTGCGATTTGAGAGCTAATTTTTTTTTTCAAAACAATTCTAATGACCAACTTTGGGGCCGGTGTTAACTGGTCTCAGATTGAGACTCTCAACAGAGAGGTGGTCTTTATATGGAGGCTCGGGTTAGTCTTGTTATAGAGGTGGTCTCAATATAAAGTATTCTAGTAACTTGGTATACAGCATATGGATTCATGTTATCTTGTCTTTTCTTTCTTTTGCTGTTCACTATTCCAAAAAAAACTTTTTCATTTACATATCTTTATTTAATACGTTTCGAGTCAACAGACTCCTTTTCAAATTCTGTTGACTCAAACATGTTAAATAAAGATATGTAAATGAAAAGGTTTTTTTTGGAATAGTGAACAGCAAAAGAAAGAAAAGACACGATAACATGGTCTCTATATAGAGACGGTCTTAATTGGAGGTTATAGACCTACTGTAGCTGTTAGATCATAGTCTTCTTTGATTGGCTGTTTCTTAACTGGACTGGTCAATGGTGTGTAGTACAATGTTTGCCGAGTCATTGTTGTTGACTGACCTTCTTCATCTCCTGTAATTGTCCTCTTTTATATTAGAGGAACCCCGTCAGCGAATGGGGTCAAATTTTGAATTTTGAAATTCAAGTACATTGCCTTTTAATTTCAATTTTGTTACTACTGCGTGTCCCTATGTAACTTATATCCCACCCCACCCCAACAATTTTGATCTTTGATAATGCAAAATTACGCTTGAGTTTCTCATACTAGTATTCAAGATAAGCGTTTTAATGCGGTGAGTCTAATAATATTACACGTGCGAGATTTTCAGGTTCATCCACATGTCCGAACATATTCCATAATTCTAGATAGGTATGGAAGTCCTACCCATTTGGCGACAAATTGTTGTATTACGTGATTGGGCAAACAAAACAGGCTGGTGCTATGGTCACTTGACTTTGTGCTAACTACACACACTTTGGATAGGCGAGAATAAAAGCAAGTTAGCATGATCCCTAACGTTCGGTGGTGGAAAAAACCTGCGACGGTTGGGGTAACTGAATAAACCTTCAAAGCTTCGCAACTTTGCCCCATCCCTAGTATATAGCAGCCAAGAGACGAGCAAACCATGTAATCTCAGAGAACTGCAGAATACCATGGAGAGCAAGATAACATCTATTGCATTGCAAAGCAAATAGACAATACAAATTATGAGATATTATGAATATTAAGCAAGGACACGTAGTTTTCATTACTATTTTGTAAAACTTTCATGGTTGGGTATTTTTAGTATGCGGAATCCAATGAAGAATAGTGCCAGATTCAAAAATGACCCCAGATGGGTCAAAATGGCCGCCAAAATCCAAGATAGCCGAAAACTGACGCGTTAGTGGAAAATCACCTCTATGTTTTATAGAATAACTTTATCTACCAGCTTGGGTTTTTTTTGAGTATGAGGAATCCAATGAAGAATAGTGGCAGATTAAAAAATGACACTAAATGGGTCAAAATAGCAGTCAAAATCCAAGATCACCAAAAATTGATGCGTTAGTGGAAAATCACCTCTATGTTTTATAGAAAAACTTTATGCACCAGCTTGGGGTTTTTGATTATGAGAATGGAATGAAGAATAGTGACAGATTCAAAAATGATACTAAATGGGTCAATATGGCCCCCGCAATCCAAGATGGCCGAAAACTGACGCGTTTGTAGAAAATCACCCCTCTATATTTTTATAGAATAATGCGCCCCAATCATCAAAATGTGAGTTCAATGTGCATTTCAAACATAATTGGAGTTTATTTTTTTTTTTGATTATATATTCATCTTCAAACATCATATAAACAAACAAGCAAAATTAGTGAAATTCGCCAGAAAAAGGACTTAACAAATCACAAGCCACCAGCAATTCACATACCATAACATATTTTGCTCATGTTACCTATTTCTTTATTCTTAGCTCTTATTTAGCATTTAATAGATTAGATTGTCATATCGTAGGCAGATCCAAGGGGTGGCACAGCACCCCCACCCTCCCCTGCCTGCATTTCCCATTAAGAATAGACAAAATTCTGCATCTTTTGGTATTTTGCAATGCTTGTAAAAGTCCAGTGCAAGGTATCTCGCTTAATATGCATCATATAGGCCTCAATGTCCAGCCCAGAAATTTCACAACGGTCTAAATTTAGGTCTATTGTGGCTATATGGTCCCTTATCCGTACTAATCTACAAATCATACCATTATAGCTTGAGTTTGCAATATCGGTGTATATGTTAACAAAATTGTTAATAGTCGGAGTGTTTCATATTGATCGCAATGATACATCATGTACCTATGTGGTGCCATTGTGGTTGTTATTTGATCTTACCGTAAACACTGGTTTGTCACATTGTACTTTTCATTCATAATTAATAGTAACTATATGCTGGCTTCATGCACATTAATATCAATAATACATACTCACCAAGTCCACGGTGACAGACACACAATTCCATTGGCCTTGTAACATGACAGCTGTAGACTCTGCTGTAGGCACCGATCAAATAGGTTCAGCAGAAAAGTACAAGACTTTCATAAATAGTTTACCAGCAGACACCATCCAGATATGTGTGCCGTATCCATCGACGGCGTGTGAGGACATCCAGTTAAATAGAGGACCTTTTGTATAAAAAAAAACCATTATAAGTGTAATAAGTTCTTAACGTGATATTTAAAATCAACTTAGAGACAACGTGAATTACGCAGTGAAACTGCAGTATTAAAAGTCCGCCTTGGAATCGGTAACTGTTCGGCAACATGGAGATTCCCTGTGATCTTTTTATGAGGGCGATGGGCTGAGTGAAATGGTCCGGTTTTAGAGGAGAGATGGTCTTAATTGGCGGTTCTACTCTGTTAGATATATACATATCATACTGACTCTCATTATTTTCGTGGTAGGGTGTAATTGATTAAAGATAAACTAACCATCGTTTAAATTGATGGGATAAACGTGGGGGGTCCAGGTGAAACTTTTCACGCCGACGAAGCCGCGATTTTGGATCTTTACAAATGAGTTGACATTGCCCTGAAGGTTTAGAGCATTGAGTCCACTGTGGCAAGGCTTGATATCATATGTGACATCTGCAGGAGATAGTAATGAAGAAAAAAAGCTTTGCATATAAGTTCTTCCTGTGGGCTAATAAAATACAACAACGATCACACTTCCAGTGATTCTTGCTGACATAATATAATTCATGTAGCTGGTTCCACTGCTGTTCTGGGTGAAGTATACAAGGTGCAATCTTCCAGCCAAGCCGAGATCTGGTCAAAGCTGAAAGGTTTGATCGGAAGAAGCAGTGTGGGGGTCGACTAGCATATCCAAGCTT
The DNA here is from genome assembly GCA_019095985.1 of Streblospio benedicti. Lineage (NCBI taxonomy): Eukaryota > Metazoa > Annelida > Polychaeta > Spionida > Spionidae > Streblospio > Streblospio benedicti. The sequence continues at coordinate 7,635,898 of CM032668.1, forward strand.
TCGTATGTGTGTGTGTGGGAAAGGGAGGCGGGAGTAGAGGGGGCAAGAATGGAATTCGTGAGTTTATGTGATCCCTTGAAACCGGTGAAGGCTCGCAGATACAAAAAAATGTCATACATATTTATACATTGTTGGATGAAGTGGGTCCAACCTGCATAAGCGCTGGATCGGCTTATCACTCTATTCTGTAAATTAGTCTCATTCTATTTAAATGTATCTGTTGCTGTTTCAACCGTTTTCTATACACGATTCTACATTTATTGCTATAAATTATTTTATCAATTTGGAATATTTTAAATTTAAACTATTTTCTTAACTTGTAAATTAGTGTTAAGGTTGTTTGTTTTGTTTTTTGTTTTTCGTGTTTTTTTTGTGTTTTTTTTTTTGTTTTTTTGTTTTTTTTCTTCACTTCATTCAGGCGACTCACCCCCCCCCCATTCTATTGATGCCGCCAGCATGGGACACCGCTGGCTATACCGTCTTGTTTGTCTTTGTTTTTTTAACTAAATTTCAACCTGTGCGGGGGTCATACCGTGCTGATGTCGCCCACGGTGTATATGAAGTCGCCGACGGACCCCGCCCACGGTTCTTTGAAGCCGCCAACGAACAGTGCATTTAGGCCGTCGGCTGTGCTTTGAACCCCGCCTACGGTGTTAGGCCGCCGGCCATGTCTAGCGGTGTCAGTGAGACCCCGCCTACGGTGCTTTTAGAGTATACACGGCGTTTTATTAAACGTTGTGTACCATGTTCGTAACATTTGGTGAGTGAACGACATTTTACGTAAAATAATGTCACATCGGGTTATAAATGAACGAAGACGGGTCGGTAGCCCCGGCGCCCTGGGATCTTAATCCTCTTAAACCCCGAGATCTACAAGCCCCTACACGGTGTCCTGAAATACTTGCAGCGGTTGCACATCATTTTGTGTCGCTTTTAATGAGGGTGCTCAATATATTGATGAAGCTACTTCTTCCGTCTCATTTTCAACTTAGTCGGTAGCATTTTGTGACGTTTATGTGTTAGAAATAAGTCTCAGTTGTAAACGATGTAAGGATGGTTCACCCAGTGTAAACCAAAATAAAGCTGAGATGAGAGTAACAATCTGAAAGATCACTTTTGGCGGTACCACATTGCAACACATATAAAAACATTGGCGTACACTATGTATTTCATGAAAAGCATGTTGCTCTTTCAGCACTCCATGGCGACCAGATCTCGAGATATGGACTCGTTTCGATATTGGTAGAAATTAAACATTAATTCAAAGGCATTTCAGCGGGCATGTGTCACTCAAATTCCTTCTATAACCGCGCTAAAAAAAAATAGCAGCCAATGACCACCTGATTCTTCACAGCACATTGAGCAGTAGCATCTAAGTTCCGGCCACTTCATTTTAGGCGCAGCCCCCCACCCTGACTGCTGACGATGCTACACCTGCCACATGTGCTGGACAACATGGACGCATACATGGCCGGAGCTACACAGGGTGTCTGGGTGTACATCCACCCTCGCCGAGTCAGCTCGGCCATCACCAGTGGAACCAGTGATGTTCCCCAGCAACAGCGTCAGAGACAAGCAGACTCCCAACCCGCAGCACCAGAAATCTCACTTTCTCTTCCCCACATCACTTCTTTCTAGGCCCTTAATTGGAGATGAATGTTGACATCCTGGGATACTAGTCTATCCAGACTTTGTTACCAAACCGCAGATTGACCCACTTGGTCGCACCATTTGGCGAGTATAAACGGACTCTCTACATGAATTACTGTCACATTGTGCTATCAATCAAAGACGGCGGGTCGGTCGGTAGCCCCGGCGCTCTGGGCCTTTAAATCCACTACAAGCCCATACATGGTGTGCTAAAATAATTCCAGCCGTTGTGCATTAATGTAGTAAGCACGTTTCAAATATTTGTGGCGCTTTTCATTTAGGTGGTCATATTGGCAACAGTTTACTCTCCTACCTCAATTCCGCCGTTTCATTTCATCCCGATTCATGGCTCCTCTCCTTCCAGCATACTACGCTGCCTCATCTCTATCCAAACTAACTGACCAATTAAAATGCTTGAAATAGCAGCACATGCCTCTCACAAACAAATACACGTGTTATTTGGCTGAAATGAAGCACTCACGTTCATGAAATGAACTTTCATATAATGAAACAGACTGTGCAAAAGTATTGACATTTGTACGAGTTTAAGAAAAACGTTTGTCTGGCGTCCTCACAAAGTATTAGTACTGTACTGAGTGAAAGTAGGGCAAAATCGGTTGTCATTTCCGTACATATTATTAAAAACTATGTTCAGAAAGTGAAAGCGAAGAGGTTTACAATTAAGTTGGTTATATAACATTGTTGAGGACAATACCTATTTTTATGATTTTTATAGGCCTGGGGAAAACCTCGGAAAATGTGTGATCATCTGAAAGAAGGAAATTTTAAACCAGTGTACCAGTGTATGTATTTTTTACAACAGTTTACAATATGTAGGCTCGTTGTCAGTGTCGCTAAGAAAAGCACGTTATATTAGTTTATAATGTTTCAATGATTATTACATTCCATGAAATAATTCACTGCAACACTTAGGCCAGGGTCTATATCCCATACAGGGTCCTACTGGGTATTTTCAATATGGCGCGGATTACGAGAAAAATCCGCATCGCCCGAGCCAAGAGCCTGCGCGTACGCTGGACGTCATGTGATGCGTTATAGGCCACAGTACAGGCCTATATAAGGAGTGCGCGAACGTTGATATTCATACAGGGGCCCACCCCCGTCACAGGTGGAGAAGTGGGCAATGGTGGCAAAGAAGCACGCTACGGAAGCCTCCACCTCTGTGTCTCGGTGCTGGATGACCGCTTGGTGTAACCTTAACTGACGATACCGGGACCAAGTTCTAGACGCTTAGGAGAGGATGATGATGTAAGTTGTTTTTAAATCAGACTTTATATTTGGTTTTGTATTTATAGTGTTCATAATAATTTTGTTCATTGCATATTGATCCTAAATTGCGTATGTATCTATCTGGGAAATTCGTAATTTTGCAAAATGATTTCCTTCCAACGTGATGATTACTACTTTGTTTATCTTGGACGTTGTATTCATGGACTACTGATTGACCATTTGACTTTATACTTATATTGTGTACTTTGACTACAGGCACCGCAGACCAGAGACCGGCCATCGTGAGGACACCGTGACGTTTGCCAGGCGTGCAACCGGCCGCAGACGTGATTCGAGCACTGGGGACTTGATGCCAGGGTGCAGAAGTGTGAGTGAATGTTCTTTGATATTTTTTTTCATTGATCAGTCTATTATGATTTATGGTAGAAGTTTCTGACCACACTAAATGGACGTTTCAGTCCAAAGTATGATTTCTATTTAACCTACTTTACATAGGGTATTTAAGTTTGCATTTTTGCACCCACCCACGAAATTCACAAATCAAATTGGGCAAAAATTTCTAGTTTTACAGTATATTTAGATTAGTTTTTGATTACCCACGTAATTTGTGGTTAGTTACTTGGTGCGCCTTTAAGATCATCATCCTCCAATATTTTATTGGTCCCCAAATAAAAAATAGCACATGGAGACCGTGGCTTTCATGTAGCAGCTCCAAAAGTTTGGAACAAAATTACCAATCATATTAATAACTAAGACTGATTTCTTTTAAGCATCTACTTAGGACAATTTTATTGAAAGAGTCCTTTTACTTGTAATTATTTTAAATACGTGTGGGTTTGCTTTGTTGGGACTTTATCAATATTTTATTAAGCCTAGTTTTTAGTTGCACATGTATTATACATGCTCGTTACTGACTAGATTTACCATATTTCTGCATTGATAAATGTATGTTTATATAAGTCCTTGGACTATCGCAAGGACTCTGTTACTTTAGAATAGTTTAAATTATATAAGTAAGAATATTTGTATGGTTGTGTGGATTTGTTTGATAAATGGAAATTTATGACCTCCGCATTATGATTACAGATGAAGCATGGCAGATGAAGTTGAGCTACACTCCGTGAAAAGGCATCAAGGCGGTGAAGTGGGGAATTCTTTCTATGGGAGGACCACATGGGTAAGTCCCAATATTTACTTCTAGGTTGGCTACCCTGCATGGTACAGTTGCTTGACTAGCATATACGGTACAATTGGAATCCTTTATCTCCCCACTCTGATTTCTGTTAGGGTTATTTCACACTATGATTATGTTGAAGTCCAAAGTTTGCATACATACATATTTCAATGTACTCCCATTTAATGAAGTTAAAATTGCCCATAAAATATATCCCTGAAGTAGATACTTAAAGCTTTCAACAAAAACCTTAAGTTTTTAAACCTTGAAAACAACATTGAAATATTTGGAAAAATCCTCAAACATCCGATGTCCATAATTTTGGTGCCAGACTTATCAACTATAATTTTCACAAGAAGAAATTTTCCTTGGAAGTAATAAATCTGTGTGATGTGGAAAATCAATTAATCTTTATATAATTTATACTATGATAATCCTTAGGCGAATCTCTTCATGGTGATATATTTTTTGTAAATATTACAATGTCCCCTTATAAAAAATGAGCCTCAACATTTCTCCATGTGACCGCTCAATACGGTAATGGCCAGCTCATGCGTTTTTGCGTGGCGCAAGGAAATTTTCCTTGCGTTCAATTAATCTTTATATAATTTATACTTTGCCATGACCGGTGATAGCCTTGTCCCCTTAAAAAAATCCCCAGCTCCGTGCGTGGCGCTGGTCGCGTTCCTTTTTTGCCACGACTGCGGTAATCCAAATTTAGTCTGAAGTGACAATATTGATGGTTTGCAATTAATTGTAGACGAGGTAAAAGTGGCCAGTATGGATGAGACTGAAGAGAACCCTCTTTTATTATTAATGATATTGTTCCAACTTGTATGGATGTAGCCAAAATCTCAGAGAGTCCAGCAACTGATTCTTAGTTCTTTAGCACACTTGCAAATTGGTGAGTATGTGGACAAACAACATCATAGGATTGTATTAAAATTTCTTAATTTTTTTTACAATAGTTTTTGTTTTAAAGGGTAACTTGCCATGTACTGTTCAAGTCTCGTGTTTCATCAGCCCTAGCTGACCGTATTATAACGCTGTAAATTTTTGGCGAACAGTATTGCGAGAGTGCAATTTTTACCAAAACTAAAATGTCAACTTGTGTATTTGAATTTTAATTATGAACTTTAATTTTTTAATTTCACACTATTTATTATTTTATATTCTAACATTCTTATCACGCTTGAAAATGATAGATAGGACATGCCAACTATTTTAAAGTGATTTCATGTACTGGACACCTCCAATTTTTGAGGTTTGTTTTGCCTGGAATATAATAGAAAAATTATAAGATTGGCAATATTTAGATCTTTACCCAAGCCATTTATTTTTAAACGTCTTTCTGGCCATTCTGGCCTTGCATGTGATAATTTAATTCTAAAAGACAAATAATTATATTTAAAAGATAAACTAACAGACTGTTTTTATGTTTTATTTGGTTCAAGTTCAAGTGCAATTACAAGTTAAACATACATTAATATACTTTTTAAGTGACAAGATATGAAACATTGTTAATGTTTAAAAAATTTTAATGACATGTGAAATAGTAACCAAGCAGAACAATCTTTAATAAAATAAAGCACTATATAGTCTCCAGTACACACAAGTTTATGAAATAGTTACAAATCAAACAAAGTTCTTAAATATTAATAGTGTTACACTAAAGTTGATGACATTGTTAAAAATGAAATAAAGTTTCAAAGTTATTAAAATTGACACACAAGTTGATGACATTGTTAAAATGGAAACAAAGTTTGTAGTAAATATTACACACAAGTTACTTAAATTTCTAAAAATTATCCAAAGTTCAATGTTTAAATTTAGTCACATTTGCCAAAATGTTCACTCCAGGCCTAGCCACTGCTTGACACGCTCTCTTTGCCAGGGTACAAATCCAGCGGGACTGTTGAAGTATGCCTGTAGTGTCCTGCGGCAACGCTTGGCCTTGTCGAGTTCACGGTGGCCTTGGCATCAAGGTTCGGGGGATATCAGGATTGCTGTTTTCTCTCCATTCACCGAGGATGATGTTGTGTTGTGCATCTTCGCGGTCAACACTCACACCAGGAGCCATATCTTGGAATCCCTGCTCGGCCTGATGTATCCTAATGAGGTTGTGTAGACAAACTGCTGCGTGCACAAACTTTTGAATGTTCCTCGGATGATGCATCAGGAGGTGCAGGAAGCATTGCCACCTCTGGGCTAAAATGACAAATGCATTTTCGACGACCAATTCTTCCGCGTGAGATCCTGTAGTTGTAGATGCGTTGCTCCATGCTGAGGTGCTTCTCACTGTAGGGCTTCATCATATGCTCGCGGAGAGCAAAGGCATCGTCACCAAGGAAGAAAAACGGAAAAGGAACGTTGTTGTTTGGCAAGGGCTCTGGCGGAGGTAGGTTGAGATGGCCATGTTCTAGTCCATATGCCAGCGAAGAATCATTGTACAGTTGGCAATCTGATTGGTGGCCCATTCCCCCAATATCCACATACATGAACTCATAGTCCACATCCACCACTGCCAACAGTACTAATGAGTAAATTTTCTTGTAATTGTAGTACAAACTTCCTGATCTTTCCGGATTCTTTATCCTAATATGCTTGCCATCAATGGCACCGAGGCCATGAGGGACGTTCCACTTGGTTGCAAAGCGCTCAGAAACTTGGCGCCAACCTTCTGGTGTGTTGGGGAAGTTGATCACTTCGTCTTTATACTCGGCAATGATACCCTCACATACCTCTGGTAAAAATGTGCTAATAGTGCTCCTGGGCACACGGAAGCCGTAAGACAAACTTTTGGAACTTTCACCAGTCGCCAGGAACCGGAGGATAATTGCCAACTTCAAGCCTGCAGGATGGGCCTGGACAAAGTTGGTGCTTTGCGTCTCTATTCTAGCTTGTATACATTCCCAAATTTCATCAAAAAGTTCAGGTGTAATCTACAAAAGTTCACATATACCTGTCGATCTTCATTTCTAAGTCTCTCCAACAGATTATAATATTGTCCATGTTCTAAACATTCAGCACGAGTACACCACCGTTTTGTATGGCATTTCTTGGGTTTTCTTATTATTTTTCATTTTGGTGCCTGCTTTGCTTTTCCACAGCATCGACGTCTGGCCCCTCTCCACAACTTTGGACGGGTCTCCTCTTCAATGTCTTGGAAATCATCATCAATATCCATATTTCCAACAACACTTTCAAATTCGTCCACAGGCTCCACCTGTGTTTTGGGACATGCCAATGACATTTGCAACAAAGTTTTTGAACTAATTAAATCGCTGTCGAGTAAAGACATTATTTCTTATTTATATCACAATTTCTTCAAAGTCTTTGAATATTTGTAAAAGTAAAAAACAACTAAAATACATAAACTTGTAATTGCACTTGAACTTAAAAACAAATGGACACTGTTTGATGTGCGCACAGCTTTTTATAGCTTCTGCCGAGAGACCGCACCGCAGCGGAGGCAAACAAAGTCAAACAAAGTCAAACAGAGCTCCAGCGGAGAGGAATGAGGTTTGCCACAAGCCACAGAACGGCGCACAACTCCGCAGGCGGATAACAATACATCACCTGACTCCGCAACACCTACCATCCCATGATAAATTCACTCCGCAACAGTACGCAACACAATTCTCCACACATCGCCCAACTTCGCAGGCGAAGTTAGAGAGGGTTTGCAGGGCACTGCTGGACGTCCACTGCGGCGTCAACATGGAGGCAGACGAAGTCGGCGCGAACCTTGACGCGGACAGCACTTGCGAACTACAGCAGAGTACAGCTGAGTGGAACGAAGTGCTACAGAGCCAAACGGAGTCCGCTTCAGTTCGCCACCAGCGAACTCAAAAAGATCAAAGGGAATTCAATCAATAATCCCCGCTCGCTCGGAGCAGTCACGCAAACTCAAATTTACACTTCTCCAGAGAGGTAGAGGGAGTCCACGCCATTTTGCGCGGAGCCCTCGCGGAGGCCGCAAGAGTCCGCCGGACTCCACTGCGGAGCCATGCAAATCGCGTTGTCGATTCGACGATGAGAGTGTTAATTTTCCCTATTTTTCCCCATTTTGACGGACTTTGTCATTTTTTTGACCTGGGGACGCGGAGTTGACTCCGCTCGTCCACTCTGACACGGGGGTAAGCGGGGTTTTGGCATGTCCGCTATCGATCGCACATACAATACCTATGAAATCACTAAAGTGCGCTCCACCTGTTTCAAAAACCTGGATCTGCCAGCGCATATTGAACCAATTGTGAACGTATAATATTAGGTAATGTTATGAAACTATTATCCATTGTAAGATGATATATTATGTGCATGATCATACATGTCGTTGATGAAATATGCAAAATGGGATTTCAGTATATTTAAAGCATTTCAATCATGGAATCATCAAAGAAGAGACTAGTCTCAGAATTAGAGGATGATGAAGCATTGTATGTACTGTAGAAAAGAAGGATGGAAAAAATGCCAAATATGAATAGGTGGTTTCAGACAGAACCATTCTCAAGCGCCTGTTGACAGCCCAGCTAGATGGTAGGGAGATAAACTATCAGGAACCAGCCATTTATGAATCTATTCCAGTCCCCATATCAACCTTTAAGACATGTAGGACCATACTCGGAGGATCCTAGTCTGCTATTGTTGAACCTATGCTTAAATCTGCTTGAGTATGTATCCAGGAGTCCATATCTATCAAACCAGAGAAGACCAATCGCAACATGTAGTTGACATGGTATTTCTGGTGAACAAAACTCAAAGCACCGATCAGATGAAAATGTTCCAGCATTTCATCGACGCATTTTGTAAATCAGTGTATGCTTTACCATGTGAGTGATTTGACATTCTAGGTGATCGCTATGAGGCTCTGATTCCAAAAGAGTAAACACGGACTGCGTGAGCCAAGAAAAAGAAGGCCAACAAAACATCCAGAAAAATTGGCAGTAGAGAAAGTATTGACACCCTACACAGACTTACCATCTACTCAGACAGACTTAAGGCTTTTTGCATATCTCAAGAAAAATAAAATGATGCTATAGAATCTCCTGGGGAAAGAATTAATGAGGGAAGCATCCCAGAATAAATAAGATGATTGTAGTCTCTGGAGCTGCTCCATGACAAGTCGGAAGATAGTCCCCCTGCAAACAATGCAGCTGTTTTTCATCTGAAAGATTGTTCTTTTGTCGGGCAGCTAAGTGGATATATGCTGCAGATACATCCCATGCAGACCTTGTTTCAACGGTAGAAAGTGGGGGTTTCAAGGAGGAGGGAGGGCATCTTGTGCCCATTATGATGAGCACTGACCTGGTGTCTAAAATGACTCAAGAAATTGTTACCTGTAACTGTCAGAGATTTTGCAACTCAAAAGACTGTAAATGTTTTAACTTGAAGGTATCCTAAACTGCACTCCTCTGCTCTGTGCCACTCATCTGTGCCACAAAAAACTCAAATTCTACCATGAAGTTTGCTTAAACATGAACAGTGCATGAGATTATAAATCAAGTATCTTGATTGAGATCTTAACTTTGAAGTACCCAGCTGATCTATTAAGTTAAATGTCAAATAAGAGCTAAGCATAGAGAAATATGTAAAAAACAAAAGGCTTTTTATCTGTTAATCAAAAGATGTTATTGTATGTGAATTGCTGGCGTTTTGTGATTCGTTAAATCCTTTTTCTGACAAATAACAGTAATTTTGCTTTTATGTTCATATGATATATGGACATAAATAAATAACAATCTGACCGACAATTACTTCAATTATGTTTGAAATGCACATTAAACTCAATTTGTATGGTTTTTGGGTGCATAAGGTTATTCTATAAAAGATAACTGGGTGATTTTCCACAAAATCGTTAGTTTTCGGCCATCTTGGATATTGGCGGCCATTTTGACCCATTTAGCATCATTTGTGAGTCTGACACTATTCTTAATTGGATTCCTCATACTCAAAAACCCTATTCCTGTGCATAAGATTATTCTATAATACTGTACATAGAGGGATTTTCCACAAACGCCAGTTTTTTTCAGCCATCTTGGATTTTGGCCGCCATTTTGACCCATTTAGGGTCATTTTTGAATCTGGCACTATTCTTCATTGGACTTCTCATACTCAAAAACCCCAACCTAATATATTTACAAAATAGTAATGAAAACTATGTGTCCTTCACATATTCTCATAATTTTTATTGTCTAAAATGCAAATGCAAAATCAAGATGTGACCGGTGACAATGGATGATGAGGCAAAGAAGTTTGCATGGAAACAGCACTATGAGAGACTTCCCAAAGCCATGAAAGTGGAGTTTCCCTCACACCAAAATTTATCGTCAATGGTAGACCCTGTAGAGGGACCCCCTGTTAGACCGCAAAATATAACCAACGCAAAATATAACCAGTTATGATTTGCGTCAACGCAAAATATAACCACACCATCGAAAATGGAGCTGGTGGCGCAAAATATAACCAGACGCAAATTATAACCAAGGTGTATAGCCAGTCACAATTCTAATCTCGTCAAGTGGTGAGTTCAATTACCAAATTACCGACTACTTTGTTTTACAGTTTACATGGCACATACGCATATAGAAGAGGGTTCACGCCAGTGCATAATGTCTAAAGCTGGTCTGAAATATGCAAGTTTACTGCAGCATTTGTGTGGGTTGTGTATGAGTAAAATATTGGCAACAAATCTGTAGAATGTGAAGTCTTTACATATGCAGGGATGTTGTTTGACTGTAGGGTGTATTGTAGTCAAATATGGTGTGCACATTCGTGGTTTTCAATGTGGTGAAACACAGCAATTTAAAAAGTGTGTTTGTCATAGAAGGCGGCACCTCCTAGGCATTATGCTATATATCTCTACCCTATACATATATTGTCTCTAGTTATGGTAGTGTCACTTTATATGTCTCTTTATACATCAAGACCCCGTGTGCCGTCTGTTTTATAGTAGATACCAAAGAAGATACCATAGCAGCTGGTGGCGTGAAAACCTTTTAGGACACTTGGCGTTAGCTCAAATTACAATATCGTGCACTGGAATCATTTCATGTAGACACTGATTGCTTCATTTGCTCCACAAAAGGCCAGGAATGAGAAATAAATATTGGCAGTCTTTTTATGGTGGTTCGTGTGCATATTATGAGGCCAGAACTTATGGGATCGTCTGGAATAACGTTCTGGACCTTTCAGATGGGATGACTGAGAAGGCAGGCTCGTGGGATCATTCAAAAATAGCACAGAATCGTCAGCATGACAACTTTTATGCAGAAAAACATACAGATGAGCAAGTTAGTCCCCCACCCCCCAGAGAGCAAAAAAGGATTATCCAAATCAACAACTCAATAATCCATAACGGGGGCCCACAGGATGAAAAGAATCAAAATAACGTTTCCCGAGAAGTGATAACAATTTTGGGTCTAGAACTAGGCAGAAGTGTGTAGTTTCCTTCAGGAAGACATGTGCTGCAGCTTTAATCATGGAGCGTCATGAATAAGCGAACAGTTGGAACAGATGCTTGTATCATGGTGTCATTGCTTCAGATTGTAAGGGTAGTGGCGGCACTTACTGTTCATCTGTCGACCATGCATCCTCCAAAAACAGCAGACGAGGCCACAGTTAAGCAAAAAGACCCAGAACCAGCCAGAAGTCCGCCATTACCAAATGAACCAGCCAGACTACTCAATAGTTGAGGCCTGAACACCCATGACCAACCTCGAAATGATAAGCACTAAACATTGGATAACTCGTGTGAACATATCTGATTCCGTCGTAGGTTAATAAAACAAAAATACTCTCTACTGCATGTTACAAACTACGTACATTTGCTCTGGTTATATTTTGCGGCAGTGGTTATATTTTGCGTCACCAGGTCCATTTTCGGGGGTGTGGTTACGTTTTGCGTTAACGCAAAACATACCTGGTTATGTTTTGCGGCTGGTTATGTTTTGCCGGTCTAACACCCCTATCCTAGTTTCTGAGAAGATGGTACTTGAACTAGTGAGACTCTTGCAGTGTGGGAAAGCCGATAGGCCTTCTGTTATTGTGGCAGAAATGCTGAAGGCTTCGGGGCCAAGCTGCATTACAGTCCTCATACAACTGCTTAATATCATAGTAGGTAGTAGAAGGCCATATACCAACTGACTGGGATGAAAGTTGCATAGTAAACCTGTAAAAACGTAGAGGTAATGCTTTCGAGAGAGGGAATTTCCGTGGTCTAAAACTTCTTGACCAGCTCACGAAGATACTAGAGAGTGTATAGCTGCAAAGTTCATCTGATACCAGGGATGGTCAACATAAATTACATGCAGTTTGCCTTTATGCAAGGCAGAGGCACCGTGGATGCTATTTTCATCCTCCTAGAGTTGTAAGAGAGGTTTATGGCAAAGAATAAGACACTCTACTTCTCATTTATTGATCTCGAAAAGCTAGCCTTCAACCGAGTTCAAAGAGAAAACTTAAAACGCGTGATGATTCTGATGATTCTGATAGAACATTGATGTTCATTATGATTTATATGAGGCAATGAAATTTGATCACTGCTGTTAACATATGAAGGCCTAGTATATATCTATGGATATTTTTATGTTTTATGCATGTTAATATCTGAAAAAAATATAAAAAAAATAAAAAAAATCCACTTTAAATTTTATAGATGAATGTTTAGTGATCTTTAGTGTTCATTATGATTTTTACACAACAAAGTTTCCATGCTCCAGTTTGTGCAATTTCTTATTCATGTGGTATTTTTATGGATTTTTAACAAAATATACGCTGGTTGTGTGTTATGGGGTCAAAATGTCAAAATTCAAAAGTATGCCCCCCCCCCCTCCTGTTAGTTGAGATTAATAAACATATGTTGAGATAAGCAATAATATACAATTGTTAACAGTGGACAGAATAAGACACGTACTAGAAACTATAACACACAGCTAGACTCTATAACATAATTTTTACATCGATAGACAGGTTATTCTGGTTGGAGAGTTGTGGAAGCCTGAACGCCATTTTCAAACAGCAGGGCCAGGTTATGTTTAAACCAGTATGTTTGCATTATGATTAAATTCGGTGTTTAAATAGTTTCAAATACATTCTCCTACTGATGATATTATGAGTATATAACATTTTGTCTATCACATAATCCGCGGGTGCGGTTTAGCTTAAATGTGTAATTTTAAAGTTTGTCTTATCCTTTATATTATGTTCTGCCAGTATTTATAAAGTGATCTGAATTATTGTTAAGTATTATCTATAAGTTCATCACTGTTTTTTATGATAGTTAAGGTTTTCAGCATGTCACTCACTCACTGTTTAAGTTAAACTTTAACACGGAGAAATCAAGTCTACATAACAAGCTTCTGTCAGCGTATAGAACATCCAGTGTAGTAAGAGGTAAGAGTCTAGATCTAGGGATGCCGTCGTTTAAGACTATTCTGTGACATGACATGCCATGAAGCACGGGTAAAGCAATCTGTAGATGTAAAGAAAACTTTAACACGGAGAAATCAAGTCTACGTAACAAGCTTCTGTCAGCGTATAGAACATCCAGTGTAGTAAGAGGTAAGAGTCGAGATCTAGGGATGCCGTTTAAGACTATTCTGTGACATGACATGCCATGAAGCACGGGTAAAGCAATCTGTAGATGTAAAGAAATAGAACTTCTACGCTAGATAATATCTAAGTATATATTAAAGGTTAGACTACAATGTAAGTCTAAGACTAAGAGGGTTCTAGTAGATAGGCTGTACCTCTATGTATGGAAGTATGAGGCAAGCACCCTCTTCACTTATTATGATGTAAGAAAGAAGACGGGGGTTCATGCGCCTATAGGCTATACAGGAAAATGTTGAAAAAAAATTTTGCCCCCTCCAAATTACAAAATTATTTTCCAATTCCCACCCCCCCCCTTTTCATTCTGTGGCCCATCCAAGGTGGCCCCCCCATGAAAACCATTGCCATTTTTTGATATAAATCCCCCCTTTTTTTACATATAAAAATTGGCCTTTTGTGACCCTTATTTTAATTTTTTAAAAAAAATTTTAAATTTTTTTAAAAAAAAATCATTTTTTTATTATTTTAAAATTAAAAAAAATTTTAAAAAACTTTTAAAAAACTAAAAATATAAAACCCAAAATTTAAAAATTTATTTTTTAAAAAAAAAAAACAACTTTATAAACCCTTTCCATTTAAAAAATTTTTTTTAAAATTTTTAAATTTTTTAAAAAAAAGAGAAAAAAATTTTTTAAAAACCTTTAAAAAAAAATTTTTCCCCAATTAAAAAAAGTATAAAAAGTTTTGTTTGGATTTTTTTCAGATTTAAAATTGAGGGGGAAAAAAAATCCGGGGAAAATTTTTTTTATAAATTTTTTTTTAAAAACCCCCAAAAAAAAAAAAACCCCTTTAAAAAATTTTTTTGGGGAAAATCACAATTTTTAAAATACCTGGGGGCCCTTTTTTCCTTTTATAAATTGCCAATAATTTTATTTTTTACGGGAAGGGGGGGCCGAAAAAAGGTTTTTTTTTTAAAAAAAATTTTTTTCCTAAATTTTAAATTTACCTTAAATTTGAAATTTTCCCCCCAAAACCCCCAAAGTTTATTATTTTCAAAAAGGGGTTTAAATTTAAAAATGGGAAACCAAAATTTTAAAAATTTTTGGGATTTAGAGGCGAAAGTCCAATTTGGCCAAAATGCCTTAAAAAAATTTTTAATAGACAGAGAAGGCCCTACCTTTTAAAAAACAAAAAAGGTTTTTAACAAAGGGAAAGTTTTCATATTTAACAAAATTTTTTTTTTAAAGAAATAAAAATTTTTTTTTGGTTTTTTTATTTTTTTTAAAACTTTTGCCCAGCTCACAAATACTAGAATTTTATACTGCAAAGTTCATCTGATACCAGGGATGGTCAACATAAATTACATGCAGTTTGCCTTTATGCAAGGCAGAGGCACCGTGGATGCTATTTTCATCCTCCTTGAGTTGTAAGAGAGGTTTATGGCAAAGAAAAAGACACTTCACTTCTCATTTATTGTTGGTGATCTCGAAAAGCTAGCCTTCAACCGAAGTTCAAAGAGAAAAACTTAAAACGCGTGATGATTCTGATGATTCTGATAGAACATTGATGTTCATTATGATTTATATGAGGCAATGAAATTTGATCACTGCTGTTAACATATGAAGGCCTAGGCATATCATATGGACCATTTTTATGTTTTATGCATGTTAATATCTGAAAAAAAATATAAAAAAAAAAAAAAAATCCACTTTAAAATTTTATAGATGAATGTTTAGTGATCTTTAGTGTTCATTATGATTTTTTACAACAACAAAGTTTCCATGCTCCAGTTTGTGCAATTTCTTATTCATGTGGTATTTTTATGGATTTTTAACAAAATATACGCTGGTTGTGTGTTATGGGGTCAAAATGTCAAAATTCAAAAATGCCCCCTCCTGTTAGTTGAGATTAATAAACATATGTTGAGATAAGCAATAATATACAATTGTTAACAGTGGACAGAATAAGACACGCACTAGAAACTATAACACACAAAGCCAGACTCTATAACATAATTTTTACATCGATAGACAGGTTATTCCTGGTTGGAGAGTTGTGGAAGCCTGAACGCCATTTTCAAACAGCAGGGCCAGGTTATGTTTAAACCAGTATGTTTGCATTATGATTAAATTCGGTGTTTAAATAGTTTCAAATACATTCTCCTACTGATGATATTATGAGTATATAACATTTTGTCTATCACATAATCCGCGGGTGCGGTTTAGCTTAAATGTGTAATTTTAAAAGTTTGTCTTATCCTTTATATTATGTTCTGCCAGTATTTATAAAGTGATCTGAATTATTGTTAAGTATTATCTATAAGTTCATCACTGTTTTTTATGATAGTTAAGGTTTTCAGCATGTCACTCACTCACTGTTTAAGTTAAACTTTAACACGGAGAAATCAAGTCTACATAACAAGCTTCTGTCAGCGTATAGAACATCCAGTGTAGTAAAGAGGTAAGAGTCTAGATCTAGGGATGCCGTCGTTTAAGACTATTCTGTGACATGACATGCCATGAAGCACCGGGTAAAGCAATCTGTAGATGTAAAGAAAACTTTAACACGGAGAAATCAAGTCTACGTAACAAGCTTCTGTCAGCGTATAGAACATCCAGTG
Source organism: Streblospio benedicti (assembly GCA_019095985.1). Taxonomy (NCBI): domain Eukaryota; kingdom Metazoa; phylum Annelida; class Polychaeta; order Spionida; family Spionidae; genus Streblospio; species Streblospio benedicti. The sequence goes on from CM032668.1 coordinate 7,652,145, forward strand.
TAGTAAGAGGTAAGAGTCGAGATCTAGGGATGCCGTTTAAGACTATTCTGTGACATGACATGCCATGAAGCACGGGTAAAGCAATCTGTAGATGTAAAGAAATAGAACTTCTACGCTAGATAATATCTAAGTATATATTAAAGGTTAGACTACAATGTAAGTCTAAGACTAAGAGGGTTTTAGTAGATAGGCTGTACCTCTATGTATGGAAGTATGAGGCAAGCACCCTCTTCACTTATTATGATGTAAGAAAGAAGACGGGGTTCATGCGCCTATAGGCTATACAGGAGTCAGGATATATTTCTTTATAAATATTCCCCTAGAGCCAAAGGCCCCTGTCACGATATATATATATATCATAGTAACATGGAACATTAGGCAGGGCAACCCCTTAGGGACCATTCAGTATTTGTGACAGGGTGGGGTAGGAGGATTTTCCAAAATTGCTGTGAAAAAATTAATAGCCCCCCTCAAACCTCTGTGAAAAAATTGGTCACCCCCCTCAATTTCATGTGACAAAAATTGATGATCCCCCCACCCCGCCCCCCGACCCCCATCAGATAACGCATTCATTGTCAGTTAACTAAAATCCTATTTGATGGATAGCCATGATATAAAAAACAATAACTTTTAGTACAGAATCTCTAAAAAAAATAGGGGTAAATTGTATGTGAAAAAATTGATAGCCCCCTCAAAGTGTGTGAAAATTGATAGCCCCCTCAAACATTGTAACAAAAGTTCATGGCCCGTCCTAAAATCCTCCTACCCCACCCTGTCATAAATACTGAATGGTCCCTTAGTACCGAAGGTGGCCCTCCCTGATGTAAACATACCATGTGTCCATGTCTTTTGATATAATCCAGCCTTTATCGTGACAGTGTTTGTGAGTCTCAAGATAATATTAAGGGGGGAACATTTGGGGGAAACAGATTATTTGTCCCTTTTTATAAAATTTGTAAATTTTTTAAAATTTTAATTTTTAAATTTTTTGCTCAAAAAAGTCAATTTTGTTTAGGAAACTTGTTTTGGGGCATCTTATGTTTTTTAAAAATTTCAGGATAAATTTTCAATTTTTTTAAATGAAATATAAAACTAAAAAATTTTGAGGCAAAATCGCATTTTCACGTCGTTGATTTGGCAATTCCTTTTGCCATACTTCATAATCTTATAATTATCTAAAAAATTGAAAAATTTTTTGGGCGGGGATAATATTTTTTAAAAACCCCTTTGGGAAAAGGGGACGCCCAAATTTTTCAAAAATTTAAAACCGTTATGTAACATATAGGGGACAAAGGAGGGAAAAGGGCCCCCAATTAGCCCATCAAAGCATGAAAAAACCAGGTTTTGAGGGTATGAGCAGTCCCTCTTTTAAAAAACT
>CM032668.1:7653622-7672863 GCA_019095985.1 Streblospio benedicti
AATCTCAAGTAACAGATTAGAACGTCTAGGGGTATGATCAAATTAACACTGCGAATTTAGTGGTTAAATTTTACAATTATTTATTTTTATAACACAACTCAAATACCTGACTCGGTTTAAATAATAAAAAAAATCTACAATAATGAATTATTGATAATACAAATGTCTAAATAAATTAAATAAAAAAATACTTTACACAAGATTGCTGTGAATGTTCTGACACAATCTGACGCTTGAAATTACTGTCCACTCCCAAAAGTTTCCACTCCACAAAATGTCCACTCCAGAAATGCTTGCTTTACAAAGTCCAATCCAAAGTTTCCCAGCGGCTTTCAGCTCGTCTGGCCCAAATGAGATGATATCTCCAAAACAATGCTCTGTGAGCTTTATCAAGTCTTCAGAGTTCCAATAACAAAGTTTTCAAACAAATGCTTCTCAGAGCGACAATTTACAAATTCAAACTTAATGACAAGGATGCATGAAATATCCAACTTGATGGCAAAGATGCATGAACAAATCAAACTCTTCAAACTAATTCACAAACTGAAACTCCAAAAAACTATGCCCTTATTAAAATTGCGAGCTGCCTTTATATATGCTCTAAGGTCTAGAACAATCCACATTATTCTTAACAAATTATGTCATGCAGCGAGAACATTCCAGAGTGTAAACAAAAATAATAACATAAACCTTTGTTTCTGGAAACCTCAGACGTAGCAGATAGTACATGCATACTACTAACATCAATAATACATCAATAATATTGATCTATCAATCAACATCTTTGGTAACATGACTAACCATATCACTATACAATTAACATTTACGTTTCTTTATTTACGACCTAAACACGTCACAATAGATAAGAATAGAACTGGTTATATACAATCCTTTCAAATATTTTTGAGACAACTGGTAGAATAGATACAGGTCTATAATTTCCTTCACTGTTGCAGTCTCCCTTTTTATATAATGGTACAACTCTCGCAGTCTTAAACTCATTAGGAACTTCAGAGAGTCTTAGTGACAAGTTGATTACATATGTAAGAGGACTAACAATTTCCTTACTGAACCATCTTTCAGAAATCTAGACGATATATTATCACATCCAGTAGATTTGGTAACATTAAGGGATGACAGTAATTTTAAAACTTCAGCCTCACTAACAATTGAGAATTTAAAGGAGTCTTTAGATACACCCTTGTCTTTATAATAGTTTTCAATTTTATTTTCATCGAAAACAGTCTTTGGAAGCTTTGTCTACAAGCTTGGCTAATTTATTTGCTACAAATTTGTCATCAAAAATAATTTCACCGTTGTCATTTTTAAGACCGATAGTTGCTGAGCCTGACTTTGATTTAGTTGGTGTTCCTAAATCTTTAAGATTTTTCCATAATTTCTTAGGGTAACTTTGGTTTTCTTCGATTTGGTTTTTAACAAAATTTCTTTTAGCCATATTGATTTCTCTCTGTGTTTGATTTCTTAACTTTTTGAATTCTAAAAAATCATCATTTTTCAATGACTTTTTGAAGTTAATCTGTGCTTTGTCCCGTTTCCTAATAAGATTTATAATATCACCAGAAAACCAAAGTTTAGTCCTTTGTTTAAGTCTGACTTGTTTTACAGGAGCAACAACGTCTATTACAGCTTTGAACATTTGACAAAAATTACACCATGCTTGGTTTGCATTCTCGCAATTGATTACCTTAAACCAGTCCTGTCTTTTTAGTTTTTCTTCAAAATCAGTTACACTATAGTTTTTCAGACTGCGTATTTGTGTTACATTATGTTTGTTAAATTGACCCCTGTTTATTTTCCTAGTACAAAATATAATATGATGATCACTAAAGCCACAAGGAATGACACCTGATTGAGAAACTTTATACTGGTCAGATATAATTACAAGATCAATAATAGAAGCAGATGTGTTTGTTATTCTAGTGTACTCTTCAATAAGTTGACAAAAACTAAACATTTTCATAAAACTGTTGAGACTTTTTACTAAACTATTAATTTTTTTACCATCGACATTAGTATTAAAATCACCAAGTAAGTATGTTTCTTGTTGCATGTAGAGTGGAGATTCAGCCAAAAGGTTTTCCAGGTTGCCGTAAAATTTGCTATCCTTTGGTGGCCTATAGCAGGCTGCTATTAAAATAGGTTTGGTTTTTGGTAATAAAAGGTCTATAGCTATTAATTCAATATCGTTTGAAATCAAGTCAGTTCGTTTATTGTAGGCTAAATTGTTCTTAATGTAAAGACACACACCCCCTCCATCACGCTTGCGGTCCTTCCGTTCAACGAGATATCCTGGGATGGCAATCTCTCCGTCTGTGATGGTGTCATCCAGCCAGGTTTCACTCACCGCCAGTACTGCAGCATTGGAAGCTTCTGCCAGGGCGTGGACCTCATCCTTCTTGTTGAGGAGACTTCTCGCATTGATGTGCAGGAAGTGTAGGCCTTTCTTCTGGAAACACTCATATTCGAAAAGACTAGATCTTAAGTTTGAGCTAGTATTTGACAAATTCGAAGGGTCACTTGTGTTGCTGTTATTAAGATCATCATTATTTGAATCATACATCTCATACAGCTCCTGATTAGTGGTTTCTAAGAAAGGTTGACAACTAACCATAGACGGAATCCGTATATGGACAGTCCTGATACAACATATTTTTACACGGCAGTTCTGGAGGTCGATATCGACTGAAAATACATGCAAAAGACTGATAATACAGAAGAACTCTGTATCGCAAATGTGTAGGGACAACAGTAAAATGATTGAGATAGGCAATATCCAAGTGATATATGTTCACAATGCAATCGTATGGAAATGAAATTAGCCTTGAGATAACAGAAAATTGAAAATGAAACTAACCTTGTGATAAAAGAAAATTTGAGAACAGCTATTTCGATATAACTGTTCTATAATTCTACTGTGTTGATTCATGCTATTACTTTGTCATATCCATATAATATTGCAGAGATTGTGGATATGGAGAAAGACATGGTGGATATGAGGAGTAAGTTTTTGACTGCTCAAGCTCAGATCACCAGCCTGGAGAATAAGCTGGAGCAGATCATTCAGCAGAAGCAACACTGGATGCAGCAGTATCACCAGACGGTTGCTGATCACGCCACCCAGATGAAGCAGTGCCAAGCCAGGGAGGGCTATCTCACAATTCAGGCATGTATATTTTACTTTGTCCAATGGCCCACTCAGCTGGAAAGGCCAACCTAAAGCTTTGCACCGTATCAAAATGTAGATGATGAAATATTCCACTGTAAATGTATCATCATCATCTTGATCTTCAAGCCCCATGCCTTTTGTCCTCTTTGATGGTACCCCGCCAAGATTTTCTGGGTCTCCGTCTTGCTTTGTTGCCAGCAATGACAATCTCGTCACACTTGTTGAACCAACCACTACTCCGGTGCACATGAACAGCCCAGCCTGTTTTGCTTTGTTACTGACTCCAGGTCAGGGATACCGGTCTTTCATAAAGTGAGACCGAGCTAACGTTGTCACTGACTTTAACACCCCAGATCCAGTGGACCATTGCTTTGTCATTGCGTATCAAACGTGAGCGGTCATCTTTACGAAGGGCCCAACACTCACCTATATATATATAGCATGACATTTCTTAAACAGGCAGCATAAATATTTCCACGGGTGCGCATTGAGAGACTTCTGTTGGATAAGGATAAGCAGTAGCTCCCTAAACTTGCTCCAAGCACATCTGCATCTTGTGATAATATTGGCTGTACAGCCTCTATCAGCACAGACTTTGTCTCTGAGATGGCAAATGGTATCTCATTGTGTAAAAAATCTCTTCTATTACAGAAGCAGAGACTGGCGCAGCAAGCGCTGCAGCAGAAGCAGCAGGTTGTCAAGCAAAAGGAGCTGCTACAGCACCACCAGCAGCAGCTGGAAGACTGCATGGCAAAGGTTTCGTTCATTTATTTTAGTGTGCAGAAATACTGAATATCACATCATATATAAGATTCAACAAAACCCTGCCACATATAGCATATTAGGCAATTATCAAAAACACATTCATGTAAAAGTCAATCCCCTAAATTGAATCTTTCAGCCTAAAAGCCCATATCACATGGCCTGTTGTGTAGACACTTTAACGGATGCGCCAATCATGTTGTTATGTTACTGAGGCCCTTTACTAAACACAATAAGTTGAATGTGATATACATTGTTGTATTTCACACAAAAATTAAAAAGCGGTGTTTGGAATTTTGGAGTGTAGAAATTTCCACAAAGCACTGGGTTTGTGTACATTTTCATAACAACGCTTTAATCTTGGTTTTAATTGAACTTGTACAGAGATGCCAAGTTGGAGGAGCTTGAAAGGGTGAGACATTATTTTTTGAGGTAGAGGCATTTGGCGCGGGGCAATGCTAGGGGGGTCTGGGGGCATCCCCCCCCCCCCAGAAAATTTTGTAATTTTTAATGCCATTCTGTGCATTTTAGGCCACTTTTTAGGTATTATTTGTTTGAATTTTAGTTTATTTTAGGGAATCAGTAGAAAGGGGGAGATTAGAACACCTGAGGGGGAGAGGGGGAGAGAGGTCCCCAAAGGGGGAATCTCCCCCAATGCGGGAGACTTGGCAGGTCTGCTTGTACATTGCAATAGTTACAATATCCATTCAGCTAGTCAGCATGTGAATATTCTCGTCTGTTACAGAAGCAAAGACTGGCGCAGCAAGCACAGCAGCAGAAGCAGCAGGTTGTCAAGCAGAAGGAGCTGATGGATACAGCTGCTCAGAAGCTACAGCAGCAGCACCAGCAGCTGGAAGACTGCATGGCAAAGGTTGTTTAAGCGTACAAAAAACACATTCATGTAAAAGTCAATCCCCTAAATTGAATCTTTCAGCCTAAAAGCCCATATCATATGGCCTGTTGTGTAGACACTTTAACGGATGCGCCAATCATGTTGTTATGTTACTGAGGCCCTTTACTAAACACAATAAGTTGAATGTGATATACATTGTTGTATTTCACACAAAAATTAAAAAGCGGTATTTGGAATTTTGGAGTGTAGAAAATTTCCACAAAGCATTGGGTTTGTGTACATTTTCATAACAACGCTTTAATCTTGGTTTTAATTGAACTTGTACATTGCAATAGTTACAATATGAATATCCATTCAGCTAGTCAGCATGTGAATATTCTCCTCTGTTACAGAAGCAGAGACTGGCGCAGCAAGCACAGCAGCAGAAGCAGCAGGTTGTCAAGCAGAAGGAGCTGCTGGATACAGCTGCTCAGAAGCTACAGCAGCAGCACCAGCAGCTGGAAGACTGCATGGCAAAGGTTGTTTAAGCGTGGAGAAGTACATGAAAGCACATCATAAGTGAAATTTAAAAAAAAAAACTCTGCCAAGTAGAGCATGGTTAACACATTGATTAATAACATTTATGAAAACATGTGTTCCAATTTTTTAACCTGAAATAAAATCTTTTACAAAACATTTCTATTACTGCCCATAATAGGAACTTTGCATATATTCAAAGAACGGTGTTTATATACGCAATAAAATAAGACTATTATGTTCTGAGCGAAATACTCCTGGATAGTAGACTATAAACTTCAACATTTACATTTACATTTTACATTGAATGAATACAAATTTGTTGTTCACCATTTAAAAGTTCAGATTCAGATTTTTTTTCACAAAGGACAAAGATCTGCTCAGGCTACAACTGAAGCTGAAAGAAGATCGATCTGAGTACAGTGAAACCCAGCAGAAGCTTCAACAAGCTGTCGATATGACGTCGCGAGTGGAGGTATGATGGATATATTCACATACACTCCATGTTAGGTGACAAAGACTATCAGGAAATATAAATATAGGAGTCTAACACATGATATGTGACAAATGGCAAGAAAGCTAGACTAAAGCTCCGCATCACAGGCCAGTCCTACTGTTTAAGCCCATGACACAGCTTTATTTGTCAGCCTTCCCCATCTATATATCAATACGCTAATTTTGGTGTGTTGTCAGGCAAACTATTTCCAAACATGACTAGCCATCTGACCACGCTGACCACGGGAGATTGTTGCTACAGTGCAAACATTTTTCATATTCAAAATGATGCCGTTGGCTGTTTATGGGCTTCCTAGCCGAAGAGCACACGCCTCCTGGTGGTGAAAAACTTTACTATGCACCAGTTATTCCAAGCGATAATTACGCATGCTTTCCATTGGCCTCAATGCTACAGTGACCACACAAACGTGTCCCATTTCTCCTTAATCGGACCACAAAAAATAAATCTAAATCGGGGGATCTGTTACACCTTTAATGTACTGTCATATGTACACATGGGTATTTTCAATTCTCTCCGCTGAAAGTTATTTGAATATTAAAATTAGAAATATTGGTGACAAGAGTCTATTATTTGGCCCCGCTCGCTGAAAATGTTGCCGTTTTTAGGCTGGTACATCATTCCAACTTTCAAAATCCAGCATCGTACGTCAATATTCAGTATCAAGGCAAAAAGAAATTATATAACCGCTGCTCACACGGCACACAGATACTTTGTTTATGGCTTCTAAACTGGATATTTGATGGCAATTCAAACGTCAGAACACAGATAATGTGAATGACAACAGTCATATGAAAGGAAATATCCGTATAGCGTGTGTTTCTTTGAAAACAAATAAGATTATGGTGTCAACTACTGCCGGTGTCGGGAAGAAAGAGCTAATGTTTAAAAACGTTTTCACTCAAAAATGTTGCAAGTAAATATCTGTTATGTATAAAATCGGATTCAGTAGGTGTATGAATTTTTATTCTGAATTACGTAGTTTCATAAGCTCCCAAATCTTGCTAAACATTGACCAATTCCCGTGTTGATAAACATACATTTGCGGATGCACCACTGGATTTCAAGTGGCGACATCTAGCGGGATAAATGGCAGCTAGAACTTGAAGAACCATTGGTGATTTTATAACAAAAATTGCAGACAATGCCTATTTGGACTACTGGCTTCAATTGGCATCATGTTTCTATAGTCAGACAACTCCCATTGAAAAGGGCCAACAAATGAATTATTATGTATTTTTTAACAAAACATGTTATCTAATAATGTTTTATATCAAAGTAAATGATCTGTCATTTCTGATGTAACTTTCAATCACCTGTATGTTCCAAAACCGAATTTAATGAATAATTTGACTTTAGAATAAGAACCATTCATAGCAGCTCGATTGTCTATGATTTGGGTCTTGTTCTAAAAATAGCCTCTATGGTGTCATGACTGGACCACTTTGGGAAAGACCCTACAGGATCTATGTACAAACCCTTAGAAACCCTTGCAATAAGTTCAGCCTCGTACCTCAGGACACACCCCTGCTAAAAATATTTTATTACTACATACATAATCTACAGAATTGTGCATTTCCAACCATACCAATTATGAAACAGTTGTAAGAGATTTTATTATCAAACTTTGGTAACCAAAATGTGCATACTTTCGATGGTCAATTTGACAGACACAATGAGACCGCAGGTGTTATCAAGTGAATGGAGTGAACGTGTCAGTAAATTTTGCTTCGTTGACCAGCCCTTACTCAAGCTAAAAATATGTTATTACGATGTACATAATCTATAGAAGTATGCGTTTCTAACCATATCAATTATGAATATTCAGTAGCATATTTTATTACTAAACTTGAGGGTCAAAAGTGAGATAGGGCACTGGCTTTGTATACACTTCAGCGCAGCTGATAAAAACACACCACACAGATATTGGATCATATCTCTGTTATAAATTGTCATATTAACATATAATTTTGATGGAGATAATCTGCAGTAATATGCGACTCCATTCATATGTATAAGTCTAGGTAATTGTTTTAAACTAAATAGTTTATTTTGAGCATCAATTACATGCATTGCCATATTTAACACTCACCGTTCGAGCTGTCAAATGAGTTGCCTATTACTCAATTTTGTCCAACAAATCCGACTTGCTGTATATATCATTATTTATAATGGTAAAAACAAGAAACTAGACAGTCTTCAGAATGTGTACTGTTAATGTGAAAACGTTCTGATGAGTTATTGTATTAATATTTACTTTTGATGGCAATAATCTGTAGCAATATGCGATTCTATCCATATGTATAAGTGTATATAATTGTCTAAACTAATGAGTTTATTTTGAGCATTTACCTTGTGCATCGTGAAATTTTACAGGTAAAATGAGACCTCAGGATATCTTTATGAAGACTGTTTTTAGTAGTAGGAATATCCATTTGGTTGAGATTTAATGACACTACCACTTACCCTCCTCCACCTGCTGTCTGACGGGAATTCCACCCGTCAGACGAAGCGCCGTGTGACGTCATCAAAAAAAGACCAGAAGAAGTCACTTCTGTTGAAGGTCCCATGATGGTGACCGCAACGTTAAGTAAATGTTAAAAATGTAAGTGGTAGTGTCATTAAATCTCAACCAAAAAGAGACCTCAGGAGTTGTCAAGTGCGGTGCATGTGATTGATACTCCAAATAAACTATTCAGTTAAAACAATTACCTAGACTAATATATATGAATGGAATCGCATATTACTGTAGATTATTTCCATCAAAGTTATATACTAATACAACAACTTATAACAGAGACATGATCCAATATCTGTGTAGTTGTGGGTTTTTTGTCAACTGCTACTTCGAACATGCTGTCAAATTCCTCATTGTTGCGTCGCGAAGACAAATCGCACCTTTGATAGACTTTCCTTTGTGCAATCTAAATCACATCCGCCTAACACCTGTGGATTTTTATAAATGCTTTCATTTGAACATAATCGATAAAATATGACATTTTCCCAACAAATTTCTTTACATACGTCCTTTTCACTGTACACAAACATAGAACTGTCCGGTCATGACGTCACATTTGGTGATTCCCTTTTTAGGCATCAATAGCAAATTTTACTGCTACACGATCGATTAAGATCATCCCTTGTCGGCCCTTTAAGGAATGACGCCACTGGTTTGGTCTTGCGTGGTGTATGTATGGGGGTGCTGTCAGTGTGCTTTCAGGACTGGTGGTGGTGCTGTCAGAATGTGGGCAAGTGTCATCAAGATACGGGTGCTGGAAAATGAAATACTATAAAAGATCATGTTTATACACTGACACAATATGTCCTTTTCCTATGTCCCTAGAGGGCATTATGTTTACATTTACATGGACACTAACATTTCTTACCTTAGCTTTTGCATATTAGATGCCAAACCTGTTGTACTCACAAATGATAAGCATGTCATTGGATTGACTCCGTGTTATTCTCAGCCTGCTACAAGTACACTGTGTGATAAAAGAAGCTCTATACATCTAAAGAAAAAACACTTCCATGTAGCTTGTCTCTTGCTGGTCTTCTTGGTCATCGCAAAAGTTATTACACAATGGAACATTGTGGCATAAGTACTTCCCTTTCTCAAATTATCCACCTTCAGTCACAAGTTCAGTGTTACAGTATGTGGCATATGTCAACAATCAACACACACCACCAAATACGCCGGTATATAAAGGCAAGATTTAAGTACATGAGCTCTGCAAAATACCACAGATTTTGCAGGCATAAACTTTAGTCAATACAATAATGAGCTGACAGTAACTCATACATTGCTGACACACAGGCAGACTGCCGAAATGCAAGCTGGGCCCAGATGGAAGAAAATCACAAGCTCAGCAGTAAGCTGCTTGACCTGAGAATGAAGCTGAAGCAAGTGGACAACTCGTCGTCATTGTCGCTGGATGCTACCAGCAGACTACTGCAGATTAGGTATTTCGGGTTTTTTCTTCAAAATTTACCGGTAAGGTCCATGATCAAATCCTAATTCTATGACATTTGGACAGACCCCAATTATTCCTCATTCAGACGGAGTGACCTGGCTGCCCAGTCTACATCTCATCTTTCTCATCTCAACTTTCCTTTCGAAGCCTTTCTTTAGGTTCATCGATGAAGAGATGTGTCATGCTTTCATGTAAGATCTGTTTATCAATCTGGATTTGTGGTTCCCAAGCCCAGCTTTAAAAAATATAACATCATTTTCATGCTTTCATGAAAGATCTGTTTATCAATCTCGATTTATGGTTCCCTACCACAGTTTTCAAAAATATACCATCATTTTCATGGCGTGTTTATTCCCCTGATCCTTAAAGGAAATACCTCCCACCCACCCTCACTTACCCCAAATTTTTTCAAAAACCTGGATGTGCCAATGTCTCCAATAAGAAAAATAAATCTAATCTACTAGGTTGAAAGAAGAAGAAGTGAGAATCAATGAGCTAGAGGAAAAGCTCAGAGAATGTAATTACCGACTGGCAGATTTAGAAAAAGACAGCGATCTTGATGGTGGTAACATCAGCGAGAAACTCAGGTTTCTGCAGATAAGTCTGAGTGAAGCTGAGTATTATTTCTTTATTTACCGGTATTTTTTTACCTTTATTTTCATTACTTATCAATATTTTTATTCAATTTTGTCATATTTATTGTTTTTCATTTTTTTATGTCATGTTTTGTTGTTGTTCATTTTTTAAGTTTTGATATCAGGCTGAGAGCAAGTTGGATAAGATGGCGAAGATCCACCATCTGCACCACTCCGGGCCAACTGCTGACGATGCACAGCATCTGCTAGAGGGAGAGAACCGGACAGGGGCAACCACTACCGCAGAGTACTAATTTTTTTTAACGCCGTTTTTGTTTTGTTTTTTTGTTTTTTGCGCTGCAGTCAGATTACTGAATAAGGCCATAGATTATGCAGGTTCATATAATCTGCGTCTAACCGACGGTCCTGCGGCTACTGACTTTAACCAGGGCAGACTGGTTTAAAAAGTTCAAAAGTTGAGGGTCGGGCCCTTTCTCTAGGACTGCCATATTGAAATAGCCACGAGCTGTCCACTTTTTGTCAGGGCTTGCTGCTTTTCCTAGTTTCTAGTTGTGAGTTGGGGAGCAAATTTTCATGAGTTTAGTACTCTGTTGCAGGGCTGCCAATAGTACAGATTTTGTCAGTTTCAATACAGATTTCAGACCCATGATACTCGAATTCAAACTGTACCTTCAAAATACTGATTTCACCACTATGTCTCATTTTCATCAATGATTCCTTTTTTATGAAGTATAAACACAGAAACTGCATCCCAACAATGAAGTGTGTGTTTGTGATCGATGTAAATAGCCCTGAATATTTTTTACAACATTATGCCAGAAATCAGCATGTATTAAGACTATCGTTCTAATATATTTCTTATTATATACTTCCCGGTATTATTTCAATGTATAGACCTATTGCAGTTCAGCTGCCAAATATGAATTTTGATGCCTTAAATACTAATTTTGGGCATCCTGAGTACAGGAATGACTGATGAGGGGGTTATTAAGACCACTGTACTCCAGTGATCTCAACTGAGGTCTCTTTGATCTCTTTATGGAGGTTCGCATGGAGGTCTCTTCATGAAGGTTTCAATTTGGGACTGTGGAGTTCTAGCACAGTAGAAGTATATATCTTAACATGAGAAACAAAAAAATATACATAATATTATTAAGTGTCATAAAAAAGCTACCCTTCTTACGACAACATGGCAATATATTTTCAATGCTTTACTTTTTATTTCTCAATCATAGTTACGAGGACCTGATCTGGAAGCTGGTTGATGGGCAGGTCGATCAGTGGCAATACGTTAGCACCAAAATGGAGGATTTACAGGTTCAGTTTTTATTATTCAAGTCTCATGTAAATCATAAAAGTTTTGTTCTTTCCATTTGTATGTACAGTAGAACCTCCAAATAAGACCACGTCCATAACAAGACTGTTTCTTGTGGTCCTAAGCGTCAGTAAAAACTTAACTCTTCATTGCGACCACTTTTGAGGTCAGCCCTGTGTGGCCTTAATAAAGGGGTTCCTCTGAATACATTTTATTAATATTGCTTTTTAATGACATTTCTACCCAGCATGATTTTCTATTTTTTCTATTTTTAAATTTGAATTATGGTACAATACAACATTGTGGTATACAAGTCCATTTTGACCCATTACCTTCATGCACAGATGCCATCTTATGGATTGCAAATTACTTGAAACCACATGATCAAAAATTGATGAATGGATTCCGTTCACCAGTTTCACAACAGCAGCTGTCTGTCTTCAAATGTCTCACGGGTGATAGATGACGTGCGCGACCGGCACCTGACGATCCTGGCTGACCTGGCAGCACTGCACCACTGGAACCGCAAATGGCGTGGCATGGAAATAGATAGACTCAGCAAGGTGAGAGGTCCATGCCACAATGTGATATGTGCTCATCTTATCGCTCATTCAGTCATTCACTCAGTTAATACACTCATTCTCCCATGCTTGCTGAAAATACTCAATTCTGATTGGCTGAGAAGCGATGCAGAAAAGTTTATATTGTTTGCCATAAAGTTTATTTATACCCGAAAATGATAAATGAACATGGGAGAAAAAAGTATCGGTAATTATACAAGTGGAGGTGCGAGATAAGAAAATCTTTCATCTCTTGCGGATTTTAAAACAACTAGCTCAATCTAAACCCACTCTAATAATAACCGATTTTGCAATCAATTGTGACCACTTGTTAATGCTCTCACTAACTCACTTATTCACAACCAAAGTCAAAACTAAATGCACACACACACACAACCATCAGTTATTCAGTCATTCATTCTTAGACTCACTAAGTTTTAAAGTCCACCTCGAATACTCCGTCATATGTAGATTCCACTGAGAGTCTTTACCATCATGTAATACTTGTACACAGGAGGAGCACTCGAGGTACCTGTGGGGAACCTACATGTGTATTTCATACAACAAATCTATATACAATAGAACCTTGTTTTCTCATTATTGCATATCTCTAATTTTCTCTGATCGCAATGTAATGTTCATTTCACTTCAACCATTTTACGAATATATTTCAGTTGGTTATCTCGAGCATTTTACCTGGTACAGATTTTATAAGAAAATGAGTGTCTACTGTATTTTGCTCTACTCCGTCAGGTGGTCCAGGACCGACTGAGCATGTTGCAGAACCCGGCCGACTGCAGCACAGCGCGCAAACTGGTGGGTGGTCACGTTAGTCATAATCAGCCTTCTATAGATACAGTTTTTCAATACAGTCAAGGGTCTTTTAAACTAATTCCGAAGTATTCAAAATTTTGAGTTATCATTTTAGCAATTTGATTATGTGAAAAAATATCAAAAGAAGTTGCTACAGGGTTTTTTGGGTGAGTTTGTCCATAAATTTGAGTCTATATGAGTTTGACGGATCAAATGTGTACCTTTCTGATTCTGGGAATTAAATTTTAGGCTTATAGTGTCAACACACTACAAGTGGATGATTTGTAATTATCTTTGTGCCGACAATGCAGACCCGTTGCATTATTGAAAAATCAAAAGTTTCTGGGCCCCTTGGTGGGATTTTGGCTGGTGTCAATGTAAAATACAGCCAATGGCAATCAGACTGATTTGACATTTGGCCCATTTAGATGTGCAATCTGACCTTTCATATCTCTACTAAAGTAGGTATGTGATGTAAACTTTGACTTTGCTGGGTGTGTGATCTAACTTTTGACCTCTCTATGTGTGTCGTCTAACCTTTGAAGTCTCTGTGCACTTCACCTTTGACCTCTCTAGCCATGTGACATGACTTTGACCCTGCTAGGTGTGTGACCTGACCTTTACCTGTGGTCTCGGCTGCTATTTCCACCATCTGGTGTCCTGTCTCGCTCTGGCCATGGGAACCCAACGGACTCTGGTGCTTAACAACACAAAAGATTTCAGGTATTAATAGGCTTTGACCTTAAGTACTTGAATTTATGTATAGCATACAATTATGTACATGACTTGAGTGAAAAACGATGGCCTTCGTGCTCCTTTGCAGTACGTGGGATTCTGATAACTGCGTTGGTTCAGCAGCTTGTGTTTGTATCATTTCTATGTATGTATGTACTCACTCACGCACATACGTAGTATTACGTACTCATGTCATATATTAGGATAAGCTAGAGCATTTACTGATAAACCTATTTTGTTCAAACTTTGCACAACTACAAGATATGAAGCGACACCAATGTGATTTGATTTTGGGCTCTCTGCTTATTAAGTTGTGCTTTCCACAGGGCCATTTATGCTCCATTTGTTATATATTCTGCAATATCTTTAGATAATACTGCTTGAAATGAAATATTCAAACTTGGTCTAATGTTTACATACCTAGATACACACAGAGATGTGAACTTGCGGGATTGAGGTCTGTGAAATCATTACGTCCGGGATGGTAGTTTTTTACGGGATTTTAAGATGAACACAAAACATTGATTTTTCCTTAGATATTACCGGTTCAGCGCGTGGCAGACTACAGTTTTGATGTTCATAATGCAAACTCAATTCTATGAACAAAAATGCTGGCTCCTGCCAATTATATTGTGTACAAAAAAACAGTTTCTACGCTGTTGTTTTTGCGTTGCGATGAATAAATGTACAGTGGGGTGTCGTTCGCTGCACTTCCAAGTATGGCTAATGTAGATCTAAAGGTTTTCACTTATGATTGTTTAATACTCGATGACAGTTACAATCCATTCAATGTTGCCACATTTTGTACAGACTTCAATCTGTTCTTGTCAAAGCCAAGTCTGCTTTACAACACAAGATGAATCTATTATTTCTACAGTAGCAGATTTTGGGTGGGTACCAACAGGGTCTAAAGGATTTCAAAGATTGCAGTGTCAAACATGGACCTGAGGGCTTCTCTCACCGTCCATGCAAACTTCTCCAACACCCCCCGCCCCGACCCTTTGGCCCTGGCTTGCGATAATTTAAAAAAAACACAGTAATTTATGTTTTTTATTACTCACAGGTACTATACTAATATTGTACTAAATTATCAATATCTATACTATTTAGTGTCATAATGGTTACTTATGTGGATAAAAAACAGTAAGATTTTACTAAGATTTTTCTCGGTTTTTATTAAGATTTTTGTCTGAAAATTAAGATTTTTCTTGCATCTGATTAAGATTTTTTTCCTGTGACAGGTTCACATGTCTGAGAATTTGCAATAATATATTGAGCTATTTCTCAGAAATATGATCGCTGGCCCCCATATTGTCAGTGTGAACATGCTATTCCCACAACGCCTTGCTATTTTCCTGCGATTGTGTACTAATTTGCACTGACCGCAAGGTGTAGCTTACATTATTGCAACACAGCACAGTTGTTTTTCGTATAGAATATGCATTCAGAATCCATGTTAAGCATATTTAATCTGCTGATATTAAGTAAACATTTTTTCCTACTCTGCCAAAAGTCTTGCCAGGAGAAGAGTATGGTTTCCTATAATATAAAGAAGCTTACTTCACAGTCACAGACAAAACTAAACTGAACATCTGAATACAATTTTTTAACCTTTTTTTTAACCTTATTAATTTGACTGTGAAGGGTCTTTGATCATATGAATTGAGTAGAGCATATATGTGGGCCTGCTAAGCAACTAGTACTCCCATATATCAGGAAAATTGAACGTGGTCATTGTTGTCCATTACCAGTGGAGGTCATTGTTGTCCATTCCAACATATCTGTTCAGACCTTCCAGAAAGTGAATAATGCTGAACATTATATATACAGGGCTGTTTTGAATAGCAAAATTAGCAGTGTTTATTAAGTGGTTATTTGAATGTTAAGAAAGGGGCATGTCTAGCCAGCACTTTGATGTCAGATATTCTTTAGGTGACAGAAAGTCTGATCTTGTTGGTAAAGAATTGTTTATACAATGGCTTATTGCAGGTAGTAAAAATTACTTTACAAAATTAGATTATGCTGTCACCATAGATATTTTTCTACCAAAATGGTATAATGCAAACATAAGGTTAGATTGCATTATAGATTTCCCTCTCTTTGCAATTACACATCTGTGCTAAACCTTACTTTCATAGGTGAAAACTTTTTAGGGCCGTCAGTTGGTTTTGAAAAAGGGGAGTGCCAATTATATATCCCACCAACATTTGGGGGTTATCTGAGGCTATACAATTCCCATAATTTTTGTATATAATGTTGACTGATCACACAATACAATGCGGTCATCTTTTTTTGCGTCGCTTCAGCTCAGCTGCTGAAGCAAGCATTGTGTTTTCTTCGTTTGTAACTAACTAACTAACTATGTATGTATGTCTTCAGACAAGCTAGAGCTTTAACCGCGATTTTGGGTACTCTGCCGATTAAATTGAGCTTCTAGAAAGATTAAATTGAGCTTTCTAGAAGCCCGTTTATGACATTTACTGATATTCAATGCACTTAAAACAGTAAGAAAATAATCAATATTCCCACTTGCAGCAAATATTGATTATTGTGTTTGAAACTGCAGATATTGATCATTATCTGTTATTCAAATAGTACTATTGTATGGCAACAGAAATATCTTTTTGCTGGATATCATGATATATTGAATCTGATTCATTATGTTGTTTTCTCCTCAAATTCATAATTTTGTTGATTGTAAAGTATACATCATTTCAGTATAAATCCTAATTGCCCATGAGTCAACGTCGTACTAGCGACGCAGTGTTCTTTGAACACTTTTGATCTATTTACATAGTTAGTTAGTTAGTTAGTTAGTTAGTTAGTTAGTTAGTTAGTTAGTTAGTTAGTTAGTTAGTTAGTTAGTTAGTTACAAACGAACAAAACACAATGCTTGCTTCAGCTCAGCTCAGCTGCTTTCATCAGTATTGACGAGAAAACTGACTTACCATCAAAAATAGCATACAAATGGTTGTTTTTTTATTTACAGTGCAGTTCCGGTCTCGCCATTCACATTGTTACTGCGTGCGTTATGTTTGTCTGTTGCTGCGTGTGTCTTTCTCACGGGTTTGGAAATGCTGCGTGCGTTATGTTTCTGTGTTGCTGCGTGCGACTTAATCCATTGTTGTTGCTGTGCGTTATCATATATATTATTGTTGCTGCGTGCGTTATGTGTCCGTAGGAGACGGGGGGAGCTAGTATATCTTAATTGCCCATAAGTCAACGTTGTTCTAGCGACGCAGTGTTCTTTGAACACTTTTGATTTAGTTTATATGTTGTGTAATACTGACTGTCACAATGTATATGCACAGTGATGTTGAGCGCATTGTGACTCAATCAAAAATAAATTAGATCTGTTGTTATAAACATTTTTTGGTGATATCGCATCATTTAATTTAAGTATGTAAATGCATTCTAAGCATAATTTGAAATATAAAGATATTTTTATGAATTCAATGAATGGAATTGAGGTGGGCTTTGAAGAATTCTTGCACACTATATAAAGGACTTGGTAACTAGTACCCCAAAATTTACCATATATATCATTGAAAAGTATATATTTGAATAAATCAACTTTTTAAAAAGTAAGATCCTCTGGGTTTCTGAAAGAGGATCGTCTCCTGACTCAGTTGAATTGCAGTCCTACTCTAAATCTAACTATGCCTAGGTTCATTAGGATGTATATGATTATTTGGAGTGGCTTCAGTACTATCTGAAACTTTGGGGATTTTTCTTTGCTTTTTTCTATTCAAAGTGAGGTGATATTTCATTTTCCGTTTAATTCCTGAATTGCTACTACAAAATACATATATGGAACATTAAAATTTCAAAATATAAACAAACCTATGAAGTTTGTATTGATGCTGAGTCATATAGCTAATATATAACAACAGTTTTATTAACCAAAAGGGTCCTCTTTGCCATTTTAACATCTGTTTAACTAAACCAAGAGGATCCTTTGTTAGAGATAGTTTATTAAAAAGACAAATTCTCTAAAACCTTCAATAGTAAATAAAATGTATGCATTCACAACCGACCTTGAGTATGTACATTGTATGGTTGTATACTTTTTTGCAAAATACAACTTGAAGCAGTGTGCATTTGTGTCAATTAGGTCTTTTTAGGCCAACTTTACATGAATCAGGTGAAGGTGAGAACAGTTTGTCATTTTGTAACAGTGATTTTACAATCATGTCAGCTATATAAGATATTACATCTACAAAATATTATTCTGTTCTTATTATAATGCTCAATAGGGATATTAATTTTGCAAAACTACCTATTCAAAGGTGTGGAATTTTTTTTTTTTATTGTCTGTCATGTTAAAATGTTATGTTTTTCAATCCGAGAGGATCCTCTTTCGAACCAAGATTATCCTTTTGAACCGAGATGGTCCCAAATGGTTCACCACCTTGTATATGTAGAGATGTGAACTTACGGGGAAAAAACGTAAAATTACGATTTTTGAGGTCGGTAAAATTATTACATCCGGGAAAGTGGTTTATTACGGGATTTTAAGATGACCACAAAAGATTGACTTTTTTGTTTAAAATTACCAGGAGACTGTCCAGTTGTGATGTTCATATGCAACCTCCATTCTAATTTCTCTGAACAAAATTTAGCTGGTTCCACCTGCATATAGTGCATAAAAACGTGTTATCTGGCTGGGGTTTTTTGCATTCAGTGGACAGTTGAGATTGAGATTGATTTTATTCAATATCATTATGGCAAACAATAATAATACAAAATATCTGCTTATACTTACATTAAAAATAATAGCAATGTTATAGTTTCAATATACAGAGGTGACAAAATATATAAATACTACTGAATCTTTGGAAATACTGAGTATGGACTACAATATTAAAATGTGATCCTGAAAAAATTACAAATACAAAAACATGAAGAAAAGGTAAATTGTGAAATTATGCCCAATGATAAAGAATATGGTTAACACCAAAAGTTTAAGATATTCAGAAATATCTAGCAACTTATTTCCATGGTAGACCTATAAAAAACAACATATCTTTCAAATTGGCATCCAAATCGCATATTTATCTGATAATAAATAATCCAAAAATAATTACTATTACTGTTTACTTAGTATATATGCTATTTTCAACTTTGATCATTTCATTAAAGAGATATTTTTACATTTGATTTAAATTTCTTTTTGCTATCACATGATTTTATATAATTGGGTAACTTATTCCACAGTTTGACACCATTCCATTTAAAAGTAAGCTTGCCATGATAATTTACCTGGGGCACAGTGAAAGAATTATAACTGTATCTTGTATTGTATAATGCGTTTATGTTGTTCAACATATTCACACATATATGATGGGGCAGAACAATTAAAAAATCTTATACATAATATTGAGTGTGAGGTAGTCAACCCTCCTTTCCACATTAA
>CM032668.1:7684368-7721599 GCA_019095985.1 Streblospio benedicti
TTTACATCTACACTCAGGTCATTGGGCATCCTTGTCGCCCATATCCTTTCTCATCTTTCCCCTAGCGCAGACATGCTTATCATTCACATTAGTGTTCACTCACCTGACCTGTACCTATTTAATGTGTAGGTACCACAGAGCAGTGTGCAGCCTGTTAGAAGTAAGTTTGCTCAACACCCACCACCAGACCCGACTGGGGAATCGAACCCACATCCTTCTGGGTCATGAGTACAACTCCCTATCCACCGGCCATGAAAGCACACAAATAACGCCATTGTCGGAGGAAATTCCTTGAATCAATCAACCAATCCATTCCTGAATTCATTTGAGCAGGCCCAGACTATTCTTCATTCAGAGGGTGTAACCTGGCTGCCTAGTCTACATCTCAACTGTCCACTCCTAGGCTTTTTTTCATTATGATCTATCAGGATCTATGGAAATGAAAAATCACCCCACCTTTCCTGTTTCTTCAGTCTAAATTGATTTTGATCAAAGTTATTTCCCTTTTTCTTGGAGAAGAATGAAAGTCTGCATGTTGAAATTAGTGGAGCTGCCAAGTAGTATGGCGCACCTTCACTAAATAAAGACGTTGCTATTTATAACAAGGTTGTAAGTGTTTTGCTTTATGCTACACACCATGATATGTGCTAATATGTGCGCCAAGATAAATACATATGGTCAGCTAAATAGAATTTTAAACACACAATATGGCAGAAAAATCAGGTTATTCTTAAACCTTGAAAAGAAAATTTCTTGTGGGCCACCCTTATTCTGGTTCTCAATGTTGTCTTACCAATTAAGGTTAACTTTTATAAGTAAGAACGTTAAGTAGCCCCATGTCAATTACGTAGGAGACTTGTGAATGAGTGATAATTTGATTGATAATCAAAGGCAAATGGTTCAGTGGACATTATCTAAACAAGTCTTTTGAATGGAGCTTTGTTATGTAGAGAAACTGATATTTTTGAAAGCTGTTTGGTTCATAATTTACACAAATCTACTGTAATATTGTGAGTTACATGATGCTGTTGCCTTTGTCAAGGATCAAGGTAGGAACTGAAAGTTCGAATCTTGGCTATAGGTTTGTTGGGTTTTTTTTTTTTTTTTTTTTTTTTTTATTGAAGCATAGAAATAGAAAATATCTTCCAATTACATTACATTATTGACATCATTAAACACATCATTAAATACATAACTTCACACATGAACTATACGAATATATTACATTATTTACATCATAAAATCCATAACTTCATGTGATTATATGAAATGTATTGGTATGAAATGATACTGGGTTTTGGAAGACTATTTTTGATAACAATAATAGTTAATGATGATGATAATGGTAATGAAGGCGAAATTGATGATAAAGATGCAGATACATATGGTCTATTTGCACATATATATCTGCAGCATTGATGATGAAAGAATTTTTTTTTTTTTTTTTTTTGAAGTTTCGTACATTTCAATCATTACATTAAGTTACATCTTAAAACATCATGAATTACACAACTTCATACATATGATAATATGAGATATGAAATGTATTGGAAGTTACTGGGTTTTAAATACTATTGTGGTTTATGATTGTGAGGATGAAGATGGTAATGAAGAATATGATTTTGATGATAAAGATACAGATACGTATAGACTAATTGTACACACGTATCTGCAGCATTAACAAAGAACGGTGAAAGTGGGTTTACATATATATATGTATATCAACTAATTGAATAAAATACAAATACGAGTACAAGCTATAGGTTTGTGGGATGTTTAGGTTTATTTCTAGTTTGATGAGGCAAAGTACAAGGTAGGAACTAAGGGGATCATAAAAGTCAATTGATAGTAAGTTCATGGGTTTAGATCTTGGTAAGAGCAGGGTGATGGGTTGGAATTATGGTTAAACTCCTGTTTGGCACAAAATGAATAACGTACATTTGTATTTATACCCCACTTTGGCATGTGACAGAAAATTATTTACTGTAAAAGCACCTAGGGATTTTATGGGTTTCTTATATACCAGTGTGGAAAATGGCTGCCTGCCCAGTGGCCCGAGCCTGGGAAGTTTACTATTGGGCCTGCAACTCTTCAGACTTACCTGCCTGGTTGTCTGGCACCTGTAGGATCCCATATTTTAAC
Source organism: Streblospio benedicti (assembly GCA_019095985.1). Lineage (NCBI taxonomy): Eukaryota > Metazoa > Annelida > Polychaeta > Spionida > Spionidae > Streblospio > Streblospio benedicti. Next base: position 7,686,511 of record CM032668.1, read on the forward strand.
ATACTTTTCTCATAATATCAAATATAATTAAATGTCAAAGTCCGCCAAACGGCTCCTTTTTTAAATGGACATCAAAAAAATTCCGGGTTGGAATGCCCCCGGACCCCTAGAAATTGAGTGTCATTGGCAGGGCTGGTAAGATTTCACAAGGGCCTGCAAGTTTTTCACCTTGCCAGCCCCGTTGTCTAGTACCTATTTTGGAGAAGTGTCCCACACTGTATATACGCAAAGGCTCGTAGACATTCCAAAACTCAGTAATAATTATATTTGGGGGGAAAAGATGAGGGTGCACGACTCACGTGCCATGCACACCCCCCACCCTCGATCTGCCTAAGTCATACAGCACTTGAAAAAGGCTATCATATCCTCTATATTTTCAGTACCCACAGTTCACATTCCATTACGATCGTGGCAACGTGGAGCTTGGTGGTAACCCGGTTTACCGCTACAGCCCGGGAGGCCTGAAAGCCGCGTCCGTCGACATCCACCGACTCGCACTGTGCGACTTCCTCGTGTGCACCCTGTCTTCTCACGTGAGTTTGAATCTCATTACATTGCTGCTGCTGCTTGCTGATGTTGCTGCTCTTGCTGCTGCTGCTTGCTGCTGCTGCTGCTTGCTGCTGATGCTGATGCTGGTATCACAGTTTTTAGCCGCAGGTATCACAGTTTCATGGGGTAGGCAGCAAGCCGCTGTGTCTCGCACTGGTAAGCTCTCCACGCATCTCTGATCTCTGTCTGTACTAAGGAGGCTACAGTCCTTCAGGTCTAACTTTACACATCAAGTCTTCTTCGGTAATAGCGAGATGTTATGTGTTCTAATCTAGGTAATAGCATAGTCATTGTCTTGGTAATAGCAAAATGAATGAATCGAATCTATTGTCTACGCACCAACTCACGCAGTGCAATATCCTCATCTGTAGCCTTTCTTCTCATCAACCTCATGTGAGTAATGAATGGGAGTATTACTGTACACAACCGTTCAAGGCCCTCGTGTGAAGGCCCAACCCAAAATTGGATCTTATCAAAATCTAAACATTGAAATTGCTATAGATGTAAATAGATGTGAATAACGCTACTCATTAAAAAAATCTACCCCTAAATTGCAACTTTTTCCCACTTTTTCATGAGGTGTATATTTATTTTATATACAGATAATGCATATTGTAAATTCAAATGCACCATACTAATGTAAACAGCTCATGTGCTGTGCCTGAAGTATTTTGTATGATTCAATTGTTTCCATTAACATTAATTAGCTAATATGTCACCCTTGCAGTTCTGTCGAGCTGCATATGAACTGATGCAGGGCCGAGGCAAGGACATGTCAAGGTCAGTTGTCTCCCTTGACGACCCATGGATGTTCCCGGGAGGAAGTCAGCACTTGTGGCAGGTAGTACTGCTACTCGTGTATGCTATGCACCCTTTCTACCCACGTCCTATATTTTGCATCTGACATTCTGTTCCTATAAATAGATCTTAAACATGTAGAATATTTCACTTCAAAATGAAAAAGGAGCATTTTGGATGTAGAACTTTAGTGTAGTGCGAGGTTCGTTTTCGTATGTGGTCTCATTGTTAATATAAGACCTTGTTTAGAAATCCTGCATACATTTAGATCCTCGGTGTATGTGTAGCAGTGACAGAGATAACATTATGAATTGGTCTTGTTTTTAAGGTATATAAAGGGTTGAGATTGTGAGAAATGGTCCTATTGAGGTGGTTTCAATATAGCGATGGTCTTGACCTTTATTAAGAGACACCACCAGTTGATCTCTATTGTTGTGCTTTCCTCCGCCAGGCCCGATACCCGCACGAGCCCAGGGGAGAGGATGAGATCAAACTCCAAAGGGAAGACAAACTGGAGATGGTGGTGGATCTTGCCAACGGGTACGCCATTTTATATTACATACCTTTTAGTATCTCTAAGGCTTATTATTGAGTGGAAACTCAACTTTTCGACAGGGCAGCTGTAGTGTGATAGCTTGCTAGAGCCATAGGCAGCTCCCATTGTATGCTCTTTGGGCAGTTGAGAAAGAACATGAGTGTGCCACAAAGGATCTAGACTCTAGTGTAACTGGTAGAAAATCCACGGAGTGTATGGATGAATTCATAGATGTAAATGTATTGGTTTATAGTCCTGATCCAAGTCTTGCTCTCACGATTTTACAATTCACACCAGGTCATTAGCTCACTTATTGATCATCAATTGATCATGTCTCATATGCTGGCATTCATGCATTTACACACCCTTTTTCATATGTTGTTGGCAGGTACAGTGGTGGCACCAACAACCGCACTGGGGAGACGGGCATCTTCCCCACATACAAGGTGACATATAGGCCTATATACTATATTGAAATATCAAAATTAGTTGCAGATACAGGATTTCACAGGGTGTTGAATTGTGTTAAATGGCTTTGAACCCCAAACTCTGTGTGTCCTGGAAGTGGCCAAAACTATTAAATTGAGGATGCTGATGCCTTTTAAGTGTGGAAAATTAATTAAATTTTAAGATTTCAATTGTAAAGTGCCCCTCCCCCAGGCAGGCAGAAATGACCCCCTGAGGTGGGCTGGGCTGGGCATTTAGCATTTAGCATGAAACGTTGTTGATATTGTGTGTCAGCTTATATGTAAATATATCATATACATTGAAATTTCAACAGTGCAAATTTGGTGGTGGGACTTTTCAGGAACAACTGACATGATTGCATACATTTTTTGTTGTTGTTGCTGCTGTTGTTGTTGCACTAATTTATTTTACTTGTTTGAATTATATGTTCTACTCTGCAGGTGCGGGATATGGTCCTCCTGGCTGACTTCCCGAAACTGTCCCAGAACCATTCAATATGACAGGAAAAGCGCTAGGAGGGGACAGTAATGTTTCAGATACCACAGCCAAGGATTCAAATGTTAATGCCAAGTCACCAAATGGTTCTGCTGTGAATCTGAATGTATCTCATTTTGCTGTTAAAAATTTCACTGTGATTCTTAATATATCAAATGCGGCTGAAAAATTCAATTCACCAGATGTTCTGTCACAAAGCACATCCAATATTGCCATTAAACCATCACAAGTCAATGTTAATCCATTAGAAGTAGCTGATAAACTGGTACAAGTCACTCTTTATCCAATACAAGCTCCTCTAAATTTATCACATGTTTCTTTTAATCCAGTACATGTCGCAAATAAATCATCAAATACAATGGATAATGGTAAGTCTGGTTTAATTAAAGCAGATAATATGACAGGACATGATGTAAATATTCCATAGTACGCATCCCAGACATTTCCACTTACACGCCCTTTTAGATATGAAGAAATGAGCGCATATATCTAAAGCTGTCATGTGTAGTGTGTTCAAACTGATTATTTGTAGCAAAAGTGCATGTGCATGAATGCTTTTGTTTTGTTGTTGATTGTTTTGTTTGTTTGTTTTCATTATGAAAAAAGGGATCATGTATTTTGAAGAAACTTTTTATTCCTGACTGTGTCCTTATTTTCTAGTAAGATGATTAGGTTATAATTGTTGGTATAAACATGTTTATTTTGCAATAATGATTGAAGTTGATTTTTTATATTATGTACTGGTACATGTATATACAATATATGCATGTGTATTTTTTGTTTATGTAACAAAATATCAGGGGATAGGTGACAGGAGCTTTTTCAAACCCTCAACAATCCCACCTGGACTACGGTAGTCTCAAAATTTAAAAAAATTGAGTTGTAATAGCGGTTGTAAAATGTTTTAAAAGAAGTAGAATTCTGTATTCACTTCATGTATACATGTAGTTTACTATCAACAACAAAAGAGTGCAAGTTTATATTGATTTTTTTAAACTTCATCATGCGTTCAATTGTGAATACAAAATAAAGTGATATTTTTGAACCAGGAAATAACCATTTAATTAAGGTGAAATAAAACAACAGAAACTTATTTTCATATATGCCTTAATTTATTAATTTACTTGTAATTAAGCATTTAGCAAAATTTTTTCATATAAAACCATTTTAAAGACACAATCAATCCATTGTCTCCACAACCCCATTTAGATAAACTTGCACTGCCGATATTTTGTAATACCTATGCCAAAATGAAATATGTCCGATAACTTTTTATAGATAGCACATAAACAATTACCTTGTTTTCTTGAATAGCTGCTAGGGGGCTTATTAATTAAAAACACCTCAGTCACTTGGTGTTTAATTAAGACCGGCAGAATTATGAGATAGGCGCTAATCAAAGGGAATTTTGTGTTGTCGTTTCTAACCATCAATGTGTGTAATGCTTATTCCAGAACCAATTTCAATAAATAACTCATCATTCTGAAACTAAGAACATCATAAAAATGGGTACCAGCTTCATTTTATGAATATTCATATATTAAAGAAACATAAATTATGTGTATTACATTCAGACTCTAGGTGCCTACCTCATCACATACCTTTTATACAGCAACCATCTTAAAAACACGCATACACTTCTGACTTGAACATAAATTACACTCAAAAAATCATAATTTAACAAGAAACTTCAAACCATTCTTTCAAAGTATATTTATCATTATATATTGCACCAAGACTAACGTCGTTGAATGTGGTTTGTCTATTGTACAACAACTTTTGGTAAAATACAAAGACATGTGATAGACGATATGAAAATACAGTTACATTCAGTTTCACGTGTGAACTCCATCCATATTTTCAAAGCATACTTATTATCATACACAAAGAGTTAATTCTCTATTGAGTAACTTTTTTGTTGGCAAATTTGTTAACAGATGATGTATAAACGCAGTTACAATCTGATTCAAGTTTGACTTCAATCCAGATTTAATGATAGATTAACACCCGAGTCATTGTAGTGGTATGTGGACTCATCCATAGTGAAATCCCAGTCCATCTTCATATCGTTAAAATCCAATGCTCCATAGATATCAACATCGGAAAACAATGATACAGAATTATTTTTGTTGCTGAGGCCTTCTGGTGTGGATGGTGCAAACGAATTTTCTTTGTTTCTACTATGGCTATCGACAGAGGGTGGCGGTTTTGACTGTCCTGAAGATGACTTGGATGAATCTGACTGTCCTGGCGGCGCGTTTTCTGATTTTGACTGCCCTGGTGACGATACTGTCGAATCACTCGTGGTACCCGTTTGCAGATCACCAGAATCAGATGTTAACGGGATTGAAGAGCTACGGTCATCATCCGTATCGGTTGCACATTTTTTTGTTTGCTGCTGGTCACTTGCAGGGCTCAAAACCGACGTGCCTAGATCACTGGTGTTGCTTACGTGTAGAACATCGTCTGAACCGGAAGTAGACAACGAAGATTTATTTGAATCCTGATCAACGGTTCTATTTGCTGAATCCAAAACTCCATTTATAACTGTACCACTTTGAGCACACCAACTCGTGTCTTTGACTTGACCATCATTGTATCCCAAGACTTCGTCCATGGCACTCAGCGTAAAATTGGCTGAAGTTGCAATATCAGTATCAGCAACGAAAGAATTTTTAGCTACATTGGATCCAGTTTGAGAAGTTTGAGATGTTGAAATCACTGCCTGTGTTGCACGTTGTGGGTGTTTTCCCGCCTCTACAGGGTCAACATAACCATCGTCCAAGGTGTTCTTTAACAGCTTTTCTATTGTTGTTGGACCAACAGCCGCGTTTGCGTCTTTGTCATCCGTGTCAATGGAGGTAACAGAAGATTGACCTGCTGCTAGTAATCCTTCTTCGTGTGTCCTGGGCTGAACGACTGCTATATCATTTGCCGTTTGGGTGTCTGCTCCCATTGCACTATGGCCTTCTAAGACAATTTGTGAAGTTGTCTTCTGTGAACGCTTAGCGTTCTTTGAGTTTTTGTGTCCACTTTTGTTTTTCTTTGGAGGTTTTCTGGGTGATTCTCGAGAAATAGTCTTATCTGGGATCGATATCACAGGCCCACCGGGTTTTAACTCATCTGCAATGGGGTTAAGTGATGCATTTTGTACACGTTGATACATATCTTGAATATTAGCATGCTTCGGTTTAGTCTTACGGCCTGTGACATATGGCTGGTGCACTAAATCCTGTGACGGCATCGTGTGTGAAGTAGATACACGGGTCCTTAATGATTCTGACTGTCCTGATTGTGAGTAAGCTACATATGCTTGCGATGAGTCTGACTGCACTGGCAGTGAGATGGATACATGTGCTTCTGATGATTCTGGTGGGTTACATAATGAATCGAGCTGTGCTTTAACTGCGTCGTCAGCATCTTTAACTGATTTATTGGACCTTGGCACCGGAAACTGTGAAGAATTACCCGTTGCTGGAGTCACAACCGGCAAACAGGCGAAGAGATGCGCGTAGGACTTGTTCTGAAACTCCATGGATAAAGCATGAGCGGTATCGCATCCTGATGCCAACTGCTGATGCCCAAATCCATGTGATTGTGGAGCAGGATTACTGGATTTGAGTGGTTTGGTGGCTGCATTTGACGGGTGTTTGTCGTTGTTAGCAGAGGTGATTGAAGTTCGGGCACCGCGTTGGTCATGATCGTGATTATCGCTAGCCGCGAGTTTGTTGGTCGTTGAAATCGACGTATTCATTAGTAAGTCAGTGCTCGCCTGACTGCCCCGATAAGACTGCCTGTCCTGACTCTCTTCAGTCTGTTTGGCCTGACTGCCCTGACTGCTGTCCTCTGCATGCAGGGAACCTCCTTTTTTCATCTTTCTCCTCTCCAATTTTTTGCGTGATTCCTCCTTTGACTTGGCATACCTGACGGAGCCCTCCTTGTACCTGTATCCGCGCCTCAGCTGCGAGCCCTTGTCGAACATGTCGGAGTAGGCGGGGTCTAGCGCCCACGGGCAGCCCGTGTCACCGCGGCGCCGCCGGGTCTTGTAGAAGCAGTCGTTGACGGTGAGATTTTGGCGGATGGACACGCGCCAGTTGGCCGCGGCCGTGCGGTAGTACGGGAAGCGATGCTCGATGTACTGGCAGATCTCCTTCAGCGTGGCCTCGTGTCCGGGGGTTGCCGAGATGGCCATGCAGATGAGCGTGGCGTAGCTGTACGCCGGCCGGCTCCACGCCAGCACCTCTGGCGGGGACAGCAGGCCTACAGATGGAGGCTGCGGGGGCATAGACCCCAGCGGCCTGGACGCAAGGGTCGGTCCTATGGGCACAAGGGGACTTTGCTTGGTGGTGTCAGGGGGTTGGGGAGCCTGGCTACTTTGTGCGGTGGGGGGCTCGGCGGGACTTTGTTGCCTGGTGGTTTTCTGGACTTGCCGAACCTGTTCACGTTATGCAGTTGGTTGGGTGAAAATTGGAGCTTTTGCAACTTGGCTGAACGGTGCAGATATCGGAGTGGTAGTATTGCTTTGCCGAGAGACGGTGAGTCCGGATGTTCGGACAGAACTTTGTTGTGGAGCGGTGTTCTGGCCAGGTTGGTGGATGTGTGGGGCCAGGATACCTTGAACAGCGGGTTTGGTGAAAGTTGGAGCATTCATGATCTGGTCGGGTATCGGATTGACAGGATTCCTATGCTGAGCTGCAGAGAGGCTGAATGCGTGCAATCGGGTGATTTGATTTGCAGCAGTGGAGATTGACAGTGTATCATTTCTGTGGGCCGTTGGCGAAGACTGCTGATTAGTAGATTGTGCTAGTTCAAAGTTTTGCTGACTTTTTCCATTGTTATTGCCAAACGACATTGGCACAGGCGGTATCTGATTTGCTTTAGTATCATGGAATGACTTTGAAGGGAAGCCCATGCTAAACCCATCCTTTTGATTTTGCTGCTTGGTGTACGTTTGATTTTGCTCCCGAGTCTGTGGTAATACATTCGATTGTGGAAACGACTGCACATGGTTTCCTGCAGAAATCGCCGTGTTTACTTGATTCATTTTAACGTGACTTTTTGGATCAAAATACGGCGTAATGACCTGCTGACTTCTTGGGTCGAAATATGGTTTTGCACGACGTCTAGCAGCATCGATGTTGTAAGACTTCCTACTTCTTTGATCTGAGGTTTGAGTCCCGTTATGTTGATACCCAGCAGAGACTAATCTATTATTAGGATTCATATTACCCATGGGAGAGTACATCTGGGAATGAGAATGATTAGCTTGAGTGAATCCAGAAACGCCCATGTTATTCTGTGGATTTCCCTGTGAAGAATTATTGTACTGTTGTTGATGACCAAATGCCGGCTGGTGACCACCGTAATTATAACCAGATTGGGAATGCCCATAAGATTCCTGAATGCTGTTACCGTAATGGCTGTTATCGTACGGCAAGACAGGGTACGAGCTTGGCTGGTACGAGGTGCTGTGGTAGCTCAGGGTCGAGGCCCATGCTGTCGGCGGTCCCACGGCTTGGTAGGGTTCGGAGCCGGCCGGAGGAGGCCCCGAGAAGCTCCCAGGGTAGGCGCCCTGAGGAAACATGCTCGCGCCGAGGTATCTGTGAAGATGTGCCGGTTAGACGCAGCAAAACGCACAGTTTCACATTAACACTTGTCTTTATCCCGTCTGGTCTTGAGATAACTTGAATTGCATGAAAACTTGTAATTACAGTCTCAAATAAACGCTTAGTATTTTTTCTGTATCTGATCGCTTGCGATAACACGGAGGTTGTGACCACTGTGATAACGAAGTAACAACTAATTTTGAAATATTTTTGGGTGTCTATTTAAACAGTGCACGTGGCTTCTCAGTTTATTAACCATTCACTCACGTAGTACTCACATATACTTAAGCAATAACTTGAAATGACTTAAGTGATTTTCACTTGAATCGGCCTGCCTTTGATGTGAGTAGTTTTTCAAACTACTTATAATTACGGGCGTCGCGATCGCGCATTCATAGTGAAGTGAGTACCTTTTCCCAATTAACGATGTCTTGATTATGACTAGGAGTTAATTGCACTTCTAATATCATATCTATTTATAGTTATGTTTTGATTAGGCCTCTTTAGATTTGAACAGCTTTAGCACTTTTTTAAAGAGTGGGGGGTGGGGGTGGGGGCGCGGTTGTTTGATAGTGAATTCTAAAATAGATTGGACGGAAAACAATTTTTACAAAAATGCGGCCATACACAAAATGACAATTTGTTTTCTCTTTTTAATGTTTGAAATACTTTACACATATTTGTATTTGAGACTTTGATGAATATATTCAAATTAATCAATCAAAAGTGAACTAAGATCTTTTTAAACTTTTTTTAAAAATAATGATGAAAAACTCAACTCTTTGGTGTTGTAACACAAAATAATAAATTTTGTATGTCTAATATTGTCTAATGTTTGCGTGTAAGAAAATTAGAGAGGTTATGCTTATTCAATATCGTGCAACAAGCTAGGCGTGTGTGTTGTATTCGAGGAAATCTGCCCATTTGTGTGAAAGATAAAATGAATAAAAGACAAATGAATTACAGAGAAAATGTTTTTCCTGTGAAAATATCATGTGACATTAGCCATTCGAATTCCTTATTTTTTTTATTCGTGGTCAGTAATTGCTGGACGGTGAGCGAAATGAAATGTTATTTCATCCAATGTCCGTAAATTGTTATTTATGGTATTCGATTTTGAAATTTTTATTTTCTGTGGTAGGAGCTGTTACCGAGACCCGATGTGCCTCTTGAAAACTTGGCCTAGTGGACCCTGGAGATGAACCATAGAATGTAATGGTTTGTGCTTTGATGGCGCCTACATTGTTATACCTGCTTCACATTAGCCCTATTTCTGCCGACTTATGTGTTTGTTCACTTTGTTGAATGTTACTGACATCTTGCCACGGTGTTTGTAATGCTACAGCATGGCGTTCAGCTAACTTTTGCTTTTAAACTTCCAGAAAACAATAGTCAGCGAATCTCTTTTAATTATTGGAGCATTAACAAAGTCACGAGCACAAGTCAACATACCACAAAATGCAGATGTTACAATAGTAGAAATATATACAGTAGAATCTCTCCATCGAGGCCACGTGCACCTGGTGAGTGGTGACTGAGTTCAAGTGGTCTCAATAAGTGGTCTCAACAAGGAAGTGACTACCGTTTCTACTTTTTATGAAGGGCTACAGTGGTACCTTTATGGAAAGCGCCAAAATGATTTTGTTTTGAGGTCTCCTCATATGGGAGGATGGGCGGTCTGCCGTGTCCCCCTCCCTGGGCCCGCCGCCTAGTGACAGCCAAATCTGCGCCCGGGAACGTGACGTAATTAGCAGCGCCATTAAGATAATGAGGGAATTCCCCGTACGCATTGGTCAATATCCTTAATGAGAGTTTGCATTTGGTGCACAATGGCTCGGAAATAGCATGGTAATGGATGGAGCAGGTATTCGGTGGGATCTCACCACTAGTCCAGCCACGCAAAAGTACCACTAGTGCATAGATAGGGTGATATCACCACTTAATCAAACATGCACGTGTACCATTACCCCGGGACCATTGTCCCTAATAAAGTATCAGCAGTATTACCCATACTACAGTATCAGCAGATACATACTCAGTTTCAGTGATAACTTGAGATTAGACACACGGGTTATAGAAAATCATAATTATATAAACCAGATATGTTATTAGTTCTGCATGGTTATAGCCATGGGCCCAAGCATCATGGGAGGGGAAGGGTTTACACACACACTACACCATGTATTACTACATGGGGGTCAGCTCTATAGTCTCCTGTCTCATTGGTCCCCCGTCTCATTGGTCCCCTCATTACGGAATACTGTTGGATATGCGGTTTTCAGGAGTGGACCTACGTGCTGAGGATGAGGGCTATGTGTTTAAGGACAGAGTCCACCCTCCCTCAAAATGTTTACAATTCTGAGTGCTCACAGGTTTTGGGAGGGCTAGGGCGGTCATCATCTACCCACATAGACCATCTACTGAAATATGAGCAATATGTCAAACAATATCGGGAAAAGTATTAGGTTGACTGTTGTAACTACTAGGAGTAATAGGACATGCGTTGTAGGATACGTATCGGAATAAGGAGTAATAATTGGCAGAGTAGAGACTCCGGGGGTGGGGGGGTACTTCATTGGTGAATGGGTAGCGGCGTGCCACTGAAGGTCAAAAATCATACCCCTTAGTGAAACCAGTGAAACTATGAAAATGACACCCCTAGTGAAACCACCGCATGAAAACAATGGGGTATTATCCCAAGGGGTATTATTCTATGTGATACTATAACGAAAACAAGATTTTCTACAACTTATATTTACCTTTTATGCTTTTTTAAGGCTCACTAATGCAAAATCACATGAAAAGAGAGCTAGATATTGAACCTCGAGATTGCACCTCCTTTAGTGAAACTGACTGGAATGTTGAAACCATGACCCCTAGTGAAACGGAGTGGTGGAAAAGGTGACCCCTAGTGAAACTGTCGGGTTGAATGAGAAAATATGTTGTGCGCTTAAACCCCCACCACGACCGCAAAAACACTCATATCACCTGATCAGTATCAACTGATCAAGTCACGTGGTTCTGACGAGGAACAGTAAAGCAAGGGACTTGCTATCCTCCAAAAACATGTGCAGCTGGCCTGTGCTCTTCTGTTTTGACGCTAACTATAAGACTGAAGTAATCGTGGGTTTGAGAAATAATAGAGAGCTGAGAGGGTATAGAAATGTGGAGATAATTCGAGTCAATGTGACGTGATATGATTGCCTAGATCAGAAGTGCTCAGAGAGCACAGCATCGCTAATACAACATTGACTCATGGACTAAAGTTTTTCTATTGATACTGTGCTCTTTGCCAGAGCACTTTTGATACAGTTGGTTTGGTTGGTTATATATCATATATTGTGGATAAAATTTGTATGTTTGTTGCTTTTGGCATCACACTAATATAACATAGAAAGAATAGAAAAAAATAAGACTGTCAAATTTTCAATTTGAATAAAAAGTTGATAAGACAATATACATGTTTCATTTTTCTTTTTATTTAATTTTTATATTTACTTTTGAAATGTATGGAATTTTATATTCTGAAATAAGTTATGTTATGATATATAACATCTGATGAAAATGAAAACAGTAAGAATTAAGAATAAGTGAACTCTATATTTTTGTACCAGATGTTTGTGAAATGTAAAATATGAAAAAAAACAAGATGGTCTGGTTGGGTGGAATTTTTATTCCCGCAATATATACCTGTAATGATATATGTAATACATATCTGTTATAGATATGTTAACGAAGCAAGAATACAATAAAATTTTAACATAATAGATTAGTAAGAGTTCCAACCAAAAAGAAATAAATAAATAAACATGTTACCCAATAAATATTTACATACAATAGAACAGAATGTTCATTGAACTTGTCAGAAACTGTGAAATATTCACACTCTTTTTCTGACAACAAACTTCCTCTTACGAGGTCTTCCTCGACATGTCCATTTCACTGGAACTTGAGGAACTTGACGATCTTGCTTTGCTACTCTTCACAGATTTCACAAAGAATTCCTTGTAGACTCCATTTGGATTTGCAAAGTCTAATTCTGTGAATGGACGGGACTTGTATACGAGTCGCTCTTCCTTAATCTCGGGCAACTCAGAATATGTAACTTGAGGTACCGTAGCGATGTTGAGTACTGTTTCTGAAGATTCTGGCTGCGATTTCTGGAAGAGCTCCTTGTAATACCCATTGCGCCTCGCGAAGTCTAATTAGACCAATTAGATGGGGGCCAATGAGACGGGGGACCAATGAGATGGGGGACCAATGAGATGTACCGTACTACATGTACTAATAATAATGTGTGCTGTATAGTGTTTTAAATCATAGTAGTATGTAATACTCCCCTCCCATGATGCTGGGACACATGGTTATAGCAGTGGACGCCTGTTCAGTTCTTTTACAGAAGACATGGCAACTTTGAATGATCATCTGATCAAGATAGATTTTGAAGTCTGTCTTTAGTTTGTAAACGTAAACGATAGTTTGACCATCAAATTTCAGCTGATTGCTTACTTTCAATCCCCTCGTATCTTCTTAGCCTGCCGTCCATTCGTCAAGTGCTAGTGGTGTGACGTCATCGGCACATGATATGAATACGTGGCGATAGAAATATCACTAACACTCCCTTACCCCCCTGTCAGAGTGGATACGCGGAGCGCGGAGTCCGCGTGGCCTACGGGTGCAAACACTGTCCAAGGGCTAGGGCTAAAAAAATCGAGAGGAAATGTCCACTCCTAGCAGAGTAGAAGTGAAGCCGCAGGCGAAGTTGTGTAAATATGCACCGCAGGGCACCGACAGACGTCGACTGCAAGGTGAGCACGGAGGCAGACGGAGTCCGCACCATTCTTGGCGCGGAGAACTCTTGCAGCATACAACGGAGGTGAACAGCGTTCATTTTACGTCCTACGGAGGCAGACGGACTCCGTTGGTGTCAAATATGGCTTTGTGCGGAAACCAGCGAACTCAAAAAGATCAAAGAAAATGTAATCAATGATCCCTCCGCCCGCGTAGCTTTTAGGCGTCGTGAAAAATCCACTTCACCAGAGAAGTGGAGGGAGTCCGCGCAATTTTTACTCGCGGCGTTGATGCGGAGGTAGCACGGAGCCCTCACGGAGCCTGCAAGAGTCCGCTGACCGCCACGTCGGAGCCATGCGAAACCGTTGTCCCTATTTTTCACTAAAAGGGTTAATTTGACATTTTCCAATCTTTTTTACGGACTCTGTCATTTTTTCGACTAAAAACTTACGCGGAGTCGGCTCCGCGTGACCATTCTGACACAGGGGTTAGAAAAGAAAACAACATTTGCGGTCGTAAACATTCAGAAAAAGATCAACATGAAGCACCATTGAAGCTCTATTCCGAGATCACCTCTCTATTGTAACAATTTCAGTAGGTCAATCCAGAGGGTAATCTTAATACAGCGGTTCAAATTATAGCTCTAAGTGAAATGTCGGATATAGTAAGAGTGGTGCTCCCGACGTCCCGTCTAATTTTCCCGTCAGCGCAAGATGTTTAATAGGGATTTAGTTTTCTACAACATTAATAAAGATTGTCTTGGTGGTTTAAACTGTTATATGTAATTAGATTATGTAGCATATAAAGCTAATAAAGATACACACTATGGTTTTGTCACCAGTAAAAGCCGAAATACACCAGTTGAGACTAGACCAGTTCGCATATATGTATATCTTCTCTATCACATCCTCCTGGTACACCACCACGGGGTCTGGTTGATCGAGACTAACACATTTTGTAGCCACCGGCCTGGCGTCGAAAACGATACTACAATATTCTTATTTAGTACATGAAATGTTGCTTATAGGTCCTTCCTAGCTCTACCTCACCACTGCGGAAACCACACTATCTGCTTGTGATTTCTGTGTACATGTACGTGTATGTGTGGTGGTAGTTCTAGACGGGTTTAACAATATAATATTACCCTGTGTTAAAAGGTTATCTTTATTTAGCGATTTGTCATAGCAAATTCGTGATCAAGCAAAAACCAAATCCATGAACTATAAGACAATGTCGTTTTCTCCACCCTTGATTCAAATTAATTGTAAGTTTGGCTCATAAAACCAGAACGGGATAGCAGTTTGACAAAGTCTTATTATAGCTTATAGCTTGCAATTATTATTCTTATCATGAATGAGCCACGAAACAGGGATTGGTGATGATAAAGATTATCATAAAGAGAAAGCGACGGGAAGCCCCAATGCAAGGAATCAGAGGTTCGTACAGCATTAGATAGACCTATATCATCCAAATAAATTACTGTAAAACTAGAAATGTTTGTGCACGATTTAATTTGCGAGTTTCGTGGGTACCGGTAGGTGCAAAAGCGCAAACTTAAATAGTCAGCAAACATTAATAGCTCCTATGTAAAGTAGGTCCAGGATGGACCAAAATCGAAAAATTAAATAGGCACAAAATGAGTTATAGATGAAAATTGCAAAATTTCATAGCTACGAAATATTCTAGTTTTACAGTACGTACTATAATAGCAGACACGTACTTCTAATAAGACTATTAGGCCTATCAGGCATCACCCTTCAACAATTCGTATTTCCCATTCCATTTGTTATCTTGTAATATTTAAAAAAAATGGGTTTGAAACGTCCATATTGGTAAGTGACCTAAACTAAATTCACAACGGCAACTTGTGGACAATTAATGTGACGAAGCTGCTGCAGATGCCGCTGAGAGCTTTATTTCTTGTCTATAAATTCCACCTGTGACTAAAACACACGCATAAATCGTTTTTTTTTTTTTCATCATTCAAATGTGTTCAATGTTTTCTAGTGTCTGATATTTGAGTTTGCATTGTTTGTGTGTTATGTGAGCTCTTCATTATATGACTGGACTAGGAAGTGTTGTTGACATTGTAACACTGGGAACAGCTCACTTTCCCGCCTTATTATGTACACACAGAATTGGAACTTTCTTATATAGATACATTCAAAAGAACTGAAAAGTGTCCACCTAAGGAAGGTGTCCTTAAAAGAGAGGTTCTCTTTATGGAAATGTAGAAGTGAAAGCTATCCGTGTCCACATAGACAGGTGTCCTTAAAATGGAGGTGTGCACATTGGACAGGTTCCACTGTTTCATGTCTAATGACCATAAAGATGGTCATAAATAGAGCAATCCAACTAGAATATCCCTTATATGGTGAGACATGCAGACTGAACGTGGTCCCACTGCCCAGACGAACTGCGCGGTGTCGTTTGCTCCCGTTGATTAATAACAGGAAAACAACGGAGCGCCAGACATACGCTCTTGTTAAATGCAACTATAATAACGGATACGCGGTTTGTTGCTGGCACATGCCACTAAGATGATAATTTGTAAAAATATGGAATATTCTGCATGATTCATTATCAAACGAAAGCGCACATCTGATTTTAGCACCATGCAAAACAACAGTTTTCTAAAACATTTCAAGCGTGTTCCATTTGTGACATTTAAGCTGACGGCTGCTATTTTTTTTGATAGTGTGACATTGGTCCAGGAGTAGATTTGAAGATTTTATGTGTGTGTGTTTGTTCGATTACTTTGGCTTAAACTCTTTTAAACTACGTGTTCCAGCTTAGTAAGTAATTTTGACTGTCACACAGCTGGAGCAATATCTTGTGAACGGAATGTCAAGTCTTTAAAACTATCTTGTCATGAGACGGATATCTACTGAGCTACAAATGTGAAACAACAGGTATTCTAAAGTTCTTAATGTGTATCTTAAATGCTCATAAATTTTCAAGTGATTGCATGGGCAAATTCAAGATCATATTCACCCCAAAAACGTCCTTTTCAAGCAGTTTGTTTTGTTGTTGTTTTTTGTCTGTTTTTTTTTTTTTTTTTTTTTTTACATCTCTGCGAGTCTTTGCGCTATGCTTACAAAATTCATGAACTCCTGTCGGTGTGGCCCCCTTTTACCGAAAACCTGGATCTGCCCGTGAATTGTACACGCTGAAGCACAAACTACCCGGTTTGCTTAATTCGTACACAGTTATTTGCAACGAGTTGTAATAGCTAATAAAATTGCCATGGCATACATGTGCAAATGTGATTTTGAGGATTCCATTGTTTCTGATACTGCAGGGGTGTTTTTTTTGGTGCCTGATTTCATTTCCTAAAGTCCTTACAGCTGTTGCTAATAGTTTTTAATCTTATTAAATCCATGACCAGCCACGCTGGTGATGTTATTCTAAACAAAGGCATTGTTTTAAGTGTATTCTATGTATAGCTGGGGAGCTGGCGAGAATAGTGACAGATACGTATGTCAGATGACATCAATACCATGCATTATGCCTATATTGGCTCTTGCAGCAATAGGCCAGGGTTGAAATATTTGACCTATATATGATATATGTATTTCCGTCACTTCTTCTCTATAAATCGTTTTGAGTCTGAGAGTAAATCTATATAGGGTCTAAGATACAGACTTAAACAGAACACCACACGTGGATTCATAAAGCTTACAATTTGAGACGGTGCATAAGAAAAAAATGTAAAAAAAACACTGAAGACATGTGGTTGATGCCATGTTCAAACATTTGAACTTGTACGGTTTATAAATCCATTGGTGGTGCTTTGTTTTATCATGATTCTAATTATTGGGTCGTGTAATACTATAGGGCTATATAGGGGTGAGAGGAGACGAGAGAGAGATAGGGTGAAAAGAAGGACAAGAAGACAGAAATTAAAATAAACAATACAAATAAAAAAAAGTGTTGACAACTAGCGACCATTTGTTGAAAAGGGGAAAAAGCGCTACTGGCTCACTTTTTTCATAGTCGTCTGAAATAAAGAGGGCAACGTGACAATCTAAATGTGAGCATTCACTATCACGCTGACTTGCGTGACGCGATGACAGCCGATTTTGAGCAATTTCAAATATTAATAAATAATAAATATTTGTGCAGAGCTCTCTATCCATTAAAATGTTCTAAAGCGCTTAAACAAGATAAGAGTATTAAAACAACAACATAGTCTTAAAATATCAGTTAAAAAGTAAATTAGATTAATAAAATATCAATATAGTCCTAACAAAGCAAACATGTATATGAATAATTACAATTAAAGTGCCCCTTTGAATAAAAATGTCTTAAGTTTATGCTTAAAAGAACCAACAGTTTCACGACTCCTGATATCATGATATGACTGGGCACTTTGTTCCAAAGTCAAGGAGCTGCTACACTGAGGACACGATCTCCATAAATTATGCCACTGTTTTAGATTTTGGGACCACTAAAATATTTGATGAGGATGCTCTTAAAGGCCTAGCAGGTACATAAGGTGTCAGTAACTATTTGAGGTAGGCAGGGCCCTGATTATTAAAACTTTTACAAAACTGCAGGAGAACTTTAAACATTACACGCTGCTCAACTGGCAACCAGTGGAGCTCACCAAGTGGTGGTGTTACGTGTTCACATTTCTTCTCTCTTAATGCTACGGATTAGTTTACGTGCTGTATTTTCAATGGATTGTAATGTAGGGGTCCGGGTTTTTAGAGCCAATCAAAAGTGCATTGTTTTGGTCTAACTTGGATATACAAATCATTGTGTAACGGTTTTTAATTGACTATCAGAGAGATATTTCTTTATTCTGTTGATTCTATACATATTAAACCAAGCACTCTTACAAGTTGCTGCTTCCTGCTAATCTTTACTTAAGACATTGATCAAGTTTGCACTAATGTTTTTTACTCATGATGAAGCATAATCTTTAGTATCCCCTACAGTTAATGTTGTTGACTTTATTAGTTTAGGATGATGCGCACTACCCGAGATCATAAACTCAGTTTTACATGTTAATTGAGTGACTCTGCCTATCTCAAATAGAGTCACTTTTTGAGAAAATCTTTATCCATGGACAAGAGACCCATTGTTTTAAGAGACTTTTATCGTCCTCTCCAATCCTCGCATAATTCTAATGTCTTCTACCATCGAAAATGTTAATGTATTAATATTTATGACTGCCAGACAGGGGCTTAAATACTTGCTTAACTTGTAGAGCTTTGTATACATGAGGGATCATAGATGCACATAGTGTGCTTCTGTTGCAGAGGGGATGGGGAGTTGGACTCGTGACCAGAAGGCCATGGGTTTGATTCTGTTGGGTCTGGTAGTAGGTGTTGAGCAAACCCATACTTTAATAGTTGCACACAGCTCCGTGTCACCTACACGTTAATTAGGTACAAGTCAATAGGTCGAAAGAGTGAATGAGTGATTGTGTGAGTAATTAGTATTGTGCGCTGAATGTGTTGCCATTACAAGTATGTGAGAAATGATCAATTGATCATCAATAAGTGCGTCAATGACCTGGTGTAAAATAAAAAGTCGAGAGACCAAAACTTGGATCACAACTATAAAGAACCCTATGTATATTTACTTTTACAAGAAGTTATATCGGCAGAAAAAGTGGTGTGGTGTCGCCTGCTGAAAAAACTTTAAATGCCATCTATTTCATGAAAGATTTTCACCTTTTGACTAGATGAAATGGTAGTGATGTTATGAAGTCCATACATAGCTTATGGTCTCATTTTCGATAATTTCAGTACAAAAAATATGAAAATTGATTGTGATAATTTCAGCAACCGATGCGGATTTCCTTTTTTTAGAAAGTATAAGGTTACGAGTCTTCAACGCGCCTCCGAATGTGGGACATAGTCAAATTATTTTGAAAAAGACATTGACCCCATTCCCTGTATCCGTTATGGCGTGTACTGCTGACTTCTGCTCATGATTGTGCTAATGTTTCACAGGGATTCACTGACTTCTGCTTCATGAAAATTTGAAAACAGCTATTAAGCTAGCATTTACAATAATAATAAGCAGAACCCAGCACCTACAGACTTCAGAAGTTTGCATAAATAGCTGAAACATGTATCCATCAGCTGGATTAAAAGTCAAGAACTGCCTATTTATAGAGCTTTCGTTTTACTCATTATAAAATCAACAAAATAAAACAGTCGATTTCTATCGATTGTTCACACACTAGAAGCCGTCTGCTGAACGATGCATTGATTGGCACTCACAACAAATGTCAATCAAATGAGTTATCACACCTCATTTCTTTCAAATCTCTTACGATTCATAGGTGAGATAAAACATGGGAACCAGCACCATGGGAGGGTGTGTGTGATATGTCTAGACCTGCTACCATGATTTACAAACAGTATACCATACACATACTACTATTATATAGAAGGGTAACCAGCGTACACAACGACCATGCATGGGAGCCAGAGCATTTGTTTTAGGCTTGATTTATGCTCTAGTATATACATGTACCTTATCACTTAACAATATTGAAATGAAGCTAGCCTTGAGATAACAGTCCTATGCAACAGTCCTATGCAATTGCAATTCAAATATTTCCCCCCAATATTCCATAGCTTCATTTTGCAATAGATCAAACAAGAAGTTGTTTTTGATTGGTTGGATTAAGATTGTATTTGATTGGGTAGGTAAGGCTATGTTAGACTTTGTTTTGTATTTGTAATGGTGACGGATAGGGTCTGTATATCATCTATTAATGTGGGTCTAATGTGCTACTCGTATTCTTTATTATTATGCCATATAACAATAGTAGAATAAATCAAATAAAAAATAATACACAATGTAAACGAATCTTAACCCAGAGTAATTGTATTAGTTTATTAGCTTCAACATACTATCACTCGTATTTCTAATAGACCGTGAGACGAGAGGTGGTGGTGAATGACAACAATATCATATAAGCTGATGTCCCCTGGGATTGGTTGGTAATGGTAGACCTACTCAACAATAATTGGGTGTCCAAGTGCAACGGATGCATAAATGTATATAGTCTAATGCTCTGTTTGTATTATAAGGTTAATGACATAGGCGCAAATGGTTATTTTTGCTAATCGCTGCTCTTTCATCGTCATATCGTGGTACCCGTGGTACCCCGTGGTACCAACACGTTAAATAGGTACAGGTCGGTGATAAGCGTGCGCAAACAGCAGCAATGCCGTATGCAGCCAGTATGGTATGCTCCCCGGGGAGTTGAGAAAGATATATATGAGAATGTGCCGATGACCTGGTGTAAATTGTAAAGTCGTGAGATCAAAACTTGGATCAAGACTTTAAACCAGACATTTACATTTACATATCTCAATGACTCTAATATTCGCGTAAGTTGACCTCAAAATCCAACCAATCACAAGGTCCAATGCCAAAATGTTCATCGGAGACGTCAAACGCATGATCTTACATTGCAATGTATTCCCAAGCGAGAAAACCTGAGTATTGACTTCTTAAGGCCGTGTTAGTGATCAAGCCGTAAAAACAAGACGATGCTGCTCTGTACGCCATATTACTGACTTCTGCTTGCCAATTTTGGTAATGCTGCATAGAGATTTGCTCATTTCTACTGCACAGAAGTCTCTTTTTTTAAGTTAGCATAGCTCTATATAATTTCGCTGCAATCATGAATGTTAAGACCCCAGCAGCATGCCATGCATGCCACAAAAACGGTTTTAGCACAAATTACTGAACTATCTATGCCTCTTTGGTAGCTGTATGTTTGACATCTGGGATGATGATACAACTACGCTATTTCTTTATTTACATCATCATAGACGTTTTCTGGTACTGTGGTGGATTATCAGATAATTCTGCATTTCCACGTTGCGCAGAAAAGCCGCGTACTAGCTAGTCTTTTTTTATGTACTTTTGAGACACAAACGTTCATGGTCACCTTCAGTATGTGTTATCTTATGAGGCCATTTTGTAATCGTATTTAATGCTATTTCAAACAAAATGTGTATTCCACTTAACATTTATGACTGTCACGCTGATAGACGTTGGAAAATGAACTAAATACACCTATTTGAGCCTTGCATTCTTCAAAATAGTGAAGTTCGCTAGTTTGCCCCAGTCCATGGTCGTCTGCAATTTTGATGAAGACCACGTCTTTTGCCAACAACTTCGTCAATTTCCATGCTAACTAAAATCCGATTACAGAGACATAATCCTCAGTCTAAATTCTGTTAAAAAAGTACTTTCCACTCATGGCATATGAGAAATGATACTTGAAAATAAACTTTAAATGTTTTAAGTCGTGTTAGTCCAGAATTACCGGGAACTCACAATAACCATTTTGATGGTGGTGTCGCAGAAATTTACAGTTGACTTTCCTTCTTGAAAGTCATGAATAAGTAATAACCTTGTCACATTTAGTAAGAAATGTCGTAGCTGCTGTTGGTTTTGACGGTTTAATGTCAGGGAGTGACTTTGCTTTCCTTCTTACACGTGTATATCCATTACGTGCATGTTAGGACCGCATTTGGCTGACAAGTCTGCGAAGCCTGGAACTAGAATTTTTAAACGTAGATGGTGGGATTTAAGCGGTCAAAAAGTCCCATGATCTCATTTCTCACATCCTTCTTTTTCTTCTTTTTGTGCTTCATGTTTGCCTGTTTGTTTGTTTTTGTTGTTATTTTGTTTGTGTTTTTGTGTGTGTTTTTTTGTTTTTTGGGTTTTTTTTTTTTGGGGGGGGGGGGCTTTTTTTCATTATGAAAGCCCGCATCTCTCTTTTTGGCCTTTTCCCTTCTCTACCCCTCTGTTTCAGCCTTTACCCCTGTATCAAATTTCCTTATACTG
This sequence comes from Streblospio benedicti, assembly GCA_019095985.1. Lineage (NCBI taxonomy): Eukaryota > Metazoa > Annelida > Polychaeta > Spionida > Spionidae > Streblospio > Streblospio benedicti. Next base: position 7,708,585 of record CM032668.1, read on the forward strand.
TAAACAGCCCCGCCCCACCCCCACCAATCTAGCTGTCTGTGAGCATCCTAACATTTCCCAGACTGCATAATTATGTAAAATTCCAGTGACATGCGAGATGCATATAAACACCCAACCTCTACACCAAGGCTTCTGGGAAGGATTACTAGGCCTTCTCGGAGAAAGAGGACGTTATGTGATTCCTGCTTGGAGGTTAGATAAACATCCAAACGGACAAACGAGCAACATCATAATTAGCTACACAAAGCCCCTAATGTGGCATTCCTATCACATTCTGTTTTGTATATATGCGGGGTTTGTTTTACACCAGTAGCTAGACAGGCCCATGAATTATAAGTAGAGACAAACAATGTCACAATGGGCTTTAGACGTCCCTATCTGGCCCCGTTGCTCTAAAATAATAGGACATACTGCATAGCCTCAATTCCGGCTGATGCTTTCTGGAATGAGCTTGACAACGAACATTACACAATGTATCACCATTGAGCTATGTAATCCAACAGTTCTACACAGACTTATATCCCGTGAACATGCAGTACATGTCAATGGGAGATAAATAATATGTAAGTGTTATGTTTGCGGTATTATCCATATTATATATAAGATCAGTCGACTGGAGATTAAAAAAAAAAATATCTCAAAATGTGCTTGTTTTTTTATTTTAGTATAAAAGTACATGCATTTCCCATTTTAAAAATGTGTAACACTTCAAGGGTTTCGGGAATAGATTTTGGTTTATGGACCATACCAGGCCTACCAAACACATTCTATGAATAGAGCACATGGATGATTTTCTCATTGTATTTTGTATGATCTTTTGTATGGTCCATAAACCAAATTCCATTCCCGAAACCCTTAAAGTGTTATACATTTTTAAAAAGAGAAATGAATGTACTTTTATACTAAAATAAAAAATCTCCAAATTTTTTTATCTCCAGACAGTCTCCTTAACGTACACTCGCCTGTACCAGTGGTTAGAGATGAGTTTGCTCAACAACAACCACAAGACCCGACCGGTAATTGAACCCACTCCCTAACCACTAGCCCACAACATATTGCCCCTGCAAGCTATCATGTATTATTAATCTCCGATATGACACAGTAGAAACTTGTTCTCTCGATCCTGCTTATCTATAATTTTCTGTTATCTCAAGGCTAGCTTTATTTCCCTTCGACCACATTATGAACAGATGATTGGGGGGGGGGCGCATGTGCATTGTGGACTGTGATAAAAACCCTTTTCTTAGACATTGAAAACCATTTAGACCCTATTCTTAGACATTGAAAACCATTTGGAACACTAATGTTTACAAAATCCTCGAGCTCCCATTGTTGGCTGTATCTCGAATAGTGGTTATCACTATCATTTTACTGCTCACCCCGCACATTCAAGATAACGAATTTATACTGTATATGACCCCTGATCACGGGAAGATGCCACAGTGCCACATTTGTGTCTGTGTATGATGCGGTATCTCTATTATGCCCGCTGGTGGTCCCAGGTCGCCTGTCCCTTCTTGTCCGCCAGACCGATATTAATGTGGGCACTTCCCATGTGCGGAATGCCACGTCCCATTACGAGGCTCTAAACGTAACAGATGGCTGCTGAAATGCTACTCCACACAGATGGTGAAACTGTTTATCATGAGGGACAAAATTGTGAAGTCTTTAATTGTGTGTCTAACTGTTGTATCAAATATTACATAATGCTAGGGGTACAACGGGCCGCGCGGGTATTTTGGCCGTACGGTATTTCCTTTGTGTGCGTGTTTACGGCAGGTTATGATGTACTGACTAACGTACTGACTCCGTGTAGCCTACTTACGATCAGCTATATATAGTGGAAGCTTTTCATTCTGATTTCGTACGGCCGCGGAAGAATTACATTCACCGTGTAGATATTCTGCAGTCGAACCTCTCTAGAACACTAGAAAGTTGATATCAAATGTTCTCAATAGAGAAGTGGTCGCTTTAAAGAGATTCACTTTTATCTGATGTTATTTATACATGCTTGGGACTCCGAAAAATTGTATTATATATAGGGCAATAAACTCTACGCAAGACGATAGTCACCGTCACTCTCATTTGCGTTCACTCTACTGAACTCTGCCCATTTAACGTGTGAAGCCCATGCGTACCATATAGTTGCATGTCATGGGTTATCCATGGTGAATATATTGAACATTCACCAGCAATCCACACATCAGGAATCGAACCCCTGTCTCAAATGTCAAACTTCTCACATTAAAGCCGGCTGCACTCTATGACGATCGCAACGCCAATACCCGACCCGTCTGCAATCGGGTTGGGTATTGCAAAGTGTCCATCATGTTAGTGCCAATCCAAGCCCACCCTAGACCAGGTCTCGCACACTGGTCCTACTGCAGCGATGCTCGACCTGGTATGAGTCAGTTAGGGGATCGTAATCGCGATAGTGTGACGTCTGCTATACGTTGGACACGCATCAGCGCCATTCATCATCCATATCTTCGTGTGTATGGCAAGTAAAGCCTGACTAATTGGCTTCTTCGCTCAGCAAATCCCTGGACGCCATCAGCCGATCTCTGTGCACAATTAGAGTCAAGAGCAGGTCCCTAAGATGGACAGGGCTAGTCAAGCGTTGTCTGTAGTATTCATCCTTGTTTTACAATATCGATAACCTTATACACGAGCAGTTCCCGATCTTGAGATCTTTAGCTGAAACGGAACTCTCCGTGATTGTGCTATCTGGGGAGGAGGTCAAAACGTGGACGTCAAATAATGGATTATTGTGTAGATTCGGGTCAAGGCACGGGGGCAATTGATGGAGAAATCAATGCCTGCTTTACGGACGGTGCAGCCCCTACATATGTAATATGTAATTAAGAGGAGTCGAGTTCATGGAGATTTGCACATATTTCTCTGTAAATTGCCCCCGTGGGTCAATGTGCAGATGCAGGGGCCGCAGGAGTAGCTCCCACAAATTCACCAAAATATTTGGATTTTGCAACAATAACGAAATGTTATATATTTTTAATCCACTACCAATAGTGTGTATGAAACCGTTGAGATTCCGTAAGCGGGCCCACTGCCCCTTTTGTATAAATACGGGATCTGCTGGTGCAGGGCCAAGGACAGGTTTTGTTGTCAACAGTCTTGTAAAATTCAATTTATCACTCAAATTCAATTTGTCAATATGTACATGAACATATATTGTTCAAAAAGGCTCTATAAAACCTAAATAGGTCTAGATAGTGCTATCATAGAGCACCAGTCACGCTGTCACGAATTCTAATGCCCGCATGAATATCTTGCCACGACAACCTATCATCTATCACCCGCTTCTCTGAATCCGTACCAATGAAGGGGAAATACGCGAGAAGAGATGAAAATTGCGTGTAGGAAATATCATTGCACAATTTGATAGAAGACAAAACCGCGGCGCTATAGCTTTAGACATCACGCGGAGAGCATTGTAGAACACGACTCCCGCTGTTGCAGACATTTCAACTGATGCTTCAAGTCTCTGTTTACTAATAACCCACGCGTGGACACAGACCTACTCGTATAACAGACCTGATAGAACGTTCAGTTCGTGGTGTTCGTTTTTTCTCATACTGTGAATAACTCCATGAAGCGGCGCATATGCTCCTACGCCCCACCATGTACAGTAGAACCTCCAATTATGACCACCTCTATAATAAGACCATTTCTCACGGTCCCAAGCATCATGAAGAGACCACTGTGAACCGCCATAGAGAGACCACCTTTCCGTTGAGACCACTTAAAGTCAGCCTAATAATATGCATGGTGATCTTAATAGTGGGGTTCTCCTGTATATGGCCTGGTAGCGGGTCACTTCCGCTGATCGAGGTCGTTGTAATTCCCCCATACACCGGTTCGCTAATATAAATATTAGCATAGTGTTAGGGTGCGATCGTAGTACCCGTTTTGGCCGCTAAGTGATTAGTCTCAATCAACCAGGCCGTGTGATGGCGAAGACGAGGAAATTGATTTATCCTCTATCAATGTTTGTCTAACAAAATTTCCATAATGCATTGTAAAACACGTGAAAAGTCACGTGATTTGGTTTGTTTGTCTAAAAAATACCCAGAGTTCATAGATAAGAAAAATCATGTATGAAGGTCTGTCATAGGTTCGATTTACAGTCCTCCTCCTTATTGTACTGTTTACTCTCTCAAATATTCATGATGTGTGTAGTAGGAAACTTCAATGAGTTGTGACTAATAGTATAGCGTCCTTTTTTATTCTATTATGAAATCATGAACTTTCACCAAAAATATGATCTTATAAACAAGCCAAACACGTGGTCACCCCCTTGTTTTATTCTGCTTAATTCAAATCTTGACCTAGATACTGAACTTCTGATACTGAATCACCATATACATTTGTAATACATCATCGCGAGGCTGCCATGTCAATGAGACTCTTCACACACAACAATGTTCAAACCTGAAATTGGCAGCAGCCTACTTGCCAAGTAGGGGAACCGGAAATTCTGACTACAAAAAGTTTCTGTTTTTACATTTCACAGCAGGATTATCGAGCTGAATGACGTCACCATGGATCACGCGACGAGCCATAACGAATCGGAGGCGGCGGGGGACTTCAGTCACTATGACTACAGCCAGTTCTACAGGTGGGGCTGGAGGGGTTAAAACACTTTCAGCTGACTAAACTGGACAATTCTCGAATAATAGGTTAATATGTATCAAAGATCGATCTGACATCAGCTGATGGATCTGTAAATGGAAATTGGCAATTATTTTTCCAATTAAAAAGTGATGAAATAACGCAGTCAAAATACAACAGCACTGATAAATGAGGCAATCCGATCTGACTCGATTTTTGCACGAATCACACTATTGACTGGCTAATTCTTATATGATATAGAATTTTTACCATAGTTTTCTGTATAAAGTATGTCCAAAAAGACATTACCTACGTTTTAAGATCAACATGAAGTCTCTAGGATAATTTTGAACATCAATCATCAATAAAAAAAAAACATTTCCAGATACTTCGATGAATATGCTGTTTGATTCCAGCTATGGCGGCCCCGGTGACTCTGGTGGTTCTTATGACTACGGACTCGACGAGGTGGAGTTTGTCGTGTCGGAACGCATCGGCCAGTGGCTATCCCCGCCCCTCCTGTTGGTGGGGGTGACCGGCAACATCCTCACCACCGCTGTGAGTACTAATCACTCACTGACCACATACTGACCATTCATTGACTGCTCACGGACCACTCAATAACCAGCTACAAGTCAATGACCAGCAACATCAAAAGCTATAAGAAAAGAAAATCTACAGTACAGCCACGAGTTAATGCCCACTCACTGACCACTCATTGACTTGTCCCTATCAATACCCCACACTAACCGCACTATGACCACTCACTGACCATTTATGGACCACTTACTGACCATTCAGTGACCAGGCACTGATTCACTGACTGTTTAATTACCTAGTCCGCGGGCTCCGTATACCCCTACCCCCCCCCGTAGGAGTTTTCGCAAACATGTTTTTTTTGTACCTTAGATACTACTCTTAAGGAAAAATGATGTTTGCCCAAAATATTTGATGGCGAAATATATTTTTCGGGGTCAAACAGGGGTCATCGGGTCAAAATTTCATAAAATTGCATTTATCTCGATTAATAACAAATTTGGAGTAAAAACTTGTATTGACTTTAGATAGGAACATGTGTATGTGGAATCCAAATAAAACATCAGATTTGACCTTTGACCTCTCCTTCAAGGTCAAACAGGGGTCATTGTGGTCAAAATTTCATAAAATTGCATTTATCTCGATTAATAACAAATTTAGAGTAACAACTTGTATTGACCTTAGATAGGAACATGTGTATGTGGAATTCAAATTAAACATCACATTTGACCTTTGACCTCTCCATCAAAGGTTACACTAGTAGGTCAATTTCAGGAAATTTTTTTCATTTTTGCGTTTGAAAAGAAATGAGCAGCTTTGAATATTTCATTTGTTAATAATCCACGATAAATTAGTTTTATTGATATAAGCATTTGTATTCTAGATTGGGATTACTTTTATGTTTTATTTTGATCAATACTTTATTAACTAATTATGCAAAAATATACGGACGGAATTAATATGATGGTAAATGCCATGGTTATCCCAGAGGTTGAACTAAGAAAATGATGATAAACCATTTTGGACCAAAGTTAATTTATTAGACACCCAATCATAGGAGTTAGCTTGTTTACTCTGATCATATTCATAAAGAGAAGCCATTGAAACTGCCTTTGAATATGTTTCATCAGATTACAGAAAACTTGAGGATGTTGGATTTTTAGTGAATGGTACCATAATAGATTAATCTTGACCTACTAAGGTTCCTGCGCAGCCTGTGTACTTGTCCTGTAATTACAAGTACTTAAATATTAGCAAAAGGATTTTTATATCATTCATGAAGTTAGTAAATCACTTACATTAATTATGTTAATGTAGAGAGAAACTAAGAGCTGAACAACGTTGATCATTCGTAAAAAGATCACTTGAGTAATAGTGATGGACATTTCTGTTTTGCCTTGAACATATTTTTTCTATGACTGGCAACTAGAATAGAATATGTAGATATATTGGAATTAATTGGCTAGATGTAAGTATTGACATCAGAGGATTATTTCTCCAAGTTTATAGGACTATATCACATAGCTTCTACCAGGACTTAAACCCTCGGCCCTTACCACTGTGGCACCTATTCACAAAGCACTTAAGGCAGACCACCCGGGTCGGTCAGAATGTCCGAGTGGTCTAAATGCGGCAGTTATACCTGTCTTAAGTGGTTGGTGAATAGGAGCCTCAGTACAGTGGTAGTGTGTACTCAGGTGATACGGCTGTCAAACTCATTTAATAAACATTTCTAGTATCAAACAGGACGTGCATTTTCTCTATTCGTGGTACAATTCAATAAAGATCCAACATCCTCAAGTTTTCTGTAATCTAATAAAGCATATTCAAAGGCAGTTTAAATGGCTTTTTTAATATGATCGGAGTTGACCAGCTCACTTCTATGATCTGGTAGCCAGAACTTTAACTTTGGTCAGAAATGGTTTATCATCTTTTTCTTAAGCTTATCTGTCTTGTTACTACTATACACCGACACAGATGGAATCTTTTCCTGCATATATTCTTGCATACTTGTTGCTGAATATTTATGTGCGTTTCTACATTCATCATGGTATTTAGCTTCTCTTGCCTTCAAATCTACATCTATCACTTTACACAGCATCCTTTCATAACTTCGTCTCTCTGAACCCTCTTTTAAGGCCTTCCCTGCAGTTTCTGTTTTACATGTCCAACTTTCACTAAAAAGAAATTTGCCAGGAAGAATTAATTCTGGAGTATTTTCACAAATAAACAGAAATCACAAGTGAATGTTATTGATAAATTTGATTTTTTTTTTTCTTTATTGATAGTTCAACCTCTGGATCTTGATCTGATTTTCATTTTATTGCTTTTAGATATTTGAGATTTGTGAATTTGCTGTAGCATTCTTTGTGATAACCATAGCATTTACTACCATATTTAGTCGGTACACTTTTGCAAATTTCATCGTAATGCTGTTTTAGATCCTTTACACTTTGTCTCACTTCAATTGTTTCTTAATTTTCTCCAACTTGAATCTGATAAATTATCTATTTTGAAAGACTGCGTACTTCTAAAAGGTATGATGCATGATTTTATATCACCCTTTTTCCTTGTTTTGCATTGCTTCTTAGATTTCATTTTCACTGAATTTTCCATGATTTAGCAATGACCATTGTATTATGAAGATGTATTAAATTTGTTGCTCTTTTGTAAGTTACACATTTTTTAATCCAATGTCCAATCAAATAATACTAAAACATAACAAAATTTGAGAAAATGCACTTTATGAAGATATCAATGATACTGATGCTGCCTCAAATTCTACCATTAAAAGTGAAACCCATTGATATATTAAACTATTTAGTAAAATATTGATTAAAATAAAACATAATGTAATTCCAATCTAGAATACAAATGCTTATATCAATAAAACTAATTTATCGTGGATTATTAACAAATGAAATATTCAAAGCTGCTCATTTCTTTCGTAAACGCAAAAATGAACAAAATTCCTGAAATTGACCTACTAGTGTAACCTTGATGGAGAGGTCAAAGGTCAAATGTGATGTTTAATTTGAATTCCACATACACATGTTCCTATCTAAGGTCAATACAAGTTGTTACTCTAAATTTGTTATTAATCGAGATAAATGCAATTTTATGAAATTTTGACCACAATGACCCCTGTTTGACCTTGAAGGAGAGGTCGAAGGTCAAATCTGATGTTTTATTTGGATTCCACATACACATGTTCCTATCTAAAGTCAATACAAGTTTTTACTCCAAATTTGTTATTAATCGAGATAAATGCAATTTTATGAAATTTTGACCCGATGACCCCTGTTTGACCCCGAAAAATATATTTCGCCATCAAATATTTTGGGCAAACGTCATTTTTCCTTAAGAGTAGTATCTAAGGTACAAAAAAAATATGTTTGCGAAAACTCCTACGGGGGGAGTGTTTCCATACGGAGCCCGCGGACTAACCCCACTAATCGCACTATAATCACTCACTGACCACTCAGTAACCACTCACTGACCACTCACTGACCGGCGGTCACTGCCTCTAGGTGATGGCGCGGCTGTCATGCCGCACGCTCTCCTCGGCGGCGTACTTGGCGGTGATGGGCGTCGTCGACCTCGTCCAGCTGTGCATCAACCGCGGCAACGTATGGGTGGAGGAAATGTGGAAAGTCAACATCACAATGCTCATCCTACAACAGTCCAACGTGTCCTGCCAGGTACTGACCATTCACTGACCCCTCACTGACCACACTTTGAACACTCACTCCCCACCCTGCTCCCCTTCATGCAGGCCGGAGAGTTTTTGCCAGCACTGACGTCTCACTGACCTCTCCTTTTCTGCTCACTAATCACACACTTAGGTTTCATTGACCTTCACTGACCACTTGCTTATTGCTGAAATGACAATTCACTGACTTGTCCTTTAGCCCTCGACTACTCACTAACCAGTCCTGGCTACCGACAGACCACTCATTCAGTCCAATATCTCTTGTCAAGTGCTGACTGCCCACTCATTCAACACTCATTGACCATTGAATGGTACCCACATGTTACCTATGTTTAAACATGATCAGTGCTTATCAATGTTCACCCTAGTAGCTCTTACTGACATATATATTCATCACTAACTGACCACTGACTGAGTCTTGAGGGGCTTGAATACCATCGCTCGCCTCTCTCAGAAGTACTCGTTTATATAGGGCAGGGTCAACACGGGGAATTGGCTGATGACTAACTGACAACTCACTGACCATTGGTCTTCCGTGTGTACTCATTTGTCTCATGGTTACGTGAGCAAGTGGAAGTCAACGAATTGACCATTCACCAACTACTTTCTGACCACTCGCTGACCTTGCAGGTGTGCTCGTTCATGTCGAGCATGGTAAACATGAAAAGCTGGCTGATAGCTAACTGACCACTTACTGATCACTTACTGACCACTCACTGAACACTTACTGACCTCTGGTCTTGCAGGTGTACTCGTTCATGTCGAGCATGGTGAACATGAGCAACTGGGTGCTCGTAGCATCCGTCCTGGAGTCGGTGCTGGTGAGCGCCAGGCCTGAGCGCGCACACCGGGTCCTCAACACGGAGCGCGCTAAGGTACGCACCACGCCATTGTACACGCACACATGAACACACACAATTGAATAGTTTCAGAATGTTGTTCTAATGGTGCTGATGTTTCTTCTGGTCATACAACCTGGACGTACTCGTATAAAAGGGGAATAACAGACACACTTAAGTTTCACTCGATCTCCACGTTATTCTGCTCCTTATGTAATACACAATTGAACTGTTTCAGCATGTTTTTACTCCTGCTTCTGTTTATGATGCTCCAGCTGCTGCTACTGCTGTTCTAGCTGTTGCTGCACCAGCGGCTGCCATCAGCGGCGCCAATGCTGCTGCTATGCCATATTCATTCCCCAGTTTCTGGGACTCAACACCAGACCCTCTATGTTATAGCCTATGCAATTGAAACATTCCAGAACGTGCTCCTGCTGCTCTTGCTCCTGCTCGTGTGCGTGAACGCGCACTTTTTCTGGACATACGGGCTCGTGTCCACCTTCTGGCAGGAAAAGATGTGCACGTTCACGCCCACCGGCTCCTACTACAGCGAGTACTTCCGCTCCCAGGTACTCACATATTAAACTAGTAGAACTTTTAGATACAATGTTCTAAGATTTGATATCTTATAGCAGACTGTATTATGTAACAGCATTAGGTCAGTAAAGCCTTCGATTCCTAGCTACTACAATGAGTACCTCTGCTCACAGGTAGTAATATCCAGAAAGAATAGTACTTATAGATACTAGAATTCTAAGATTTGACCTTGTTTTGTCTGCATGTACAATGTATGTGTTCTTTGTATGAAAAAAGACCACTTTTCTCGGTCCCAAAAGTTCATAAAGCTACCAACATAAACCTCAGTACACGGACCACCTCTCTATTGAGACCACCTAACACTGGTCCCAAAGGTGGTCCTAATTGAGAGGTTCTACTGTACTAGACGATTTAACCCTGTTATGTGTGTGGCCGGCATTATTACAGAGGTAGTCTCAATAGGGATTTGGTCTTAATTGGAGGTTCTACTGTAGTACTAATAGATACTAGAATTCTAGGTGTGGCCGGTGCTGGACATGCTGGGCTCGCTGCTGCTGCCCGCGCTCGCCCTCGCCGTGCTGCTGCTGCTGCTCGCCCGCCTACTGGCCGGGGACCCACACAACCGGCGCCGCGTGCCACTCGCAGGTACCAGGCCTCAACTGCCTTCATAGGCAGATCCAGGGCTTTAAGGCCCCCTTTTTCACAAAGAGATTTTTCTTTTTGTGTTTTTTGTTTTGTTTTTTTTTTTTTATGCAGAGCCAGGGGCTGTAGAGAGGGATTCAGGCCCTATTTTCCCAAAAGAGATTTTATTTATATTTTTCTGTCTTTTTGTTTTTGTTTTGTTTTTGTTTTGTTTGTTTTTGTTTAGGCAGATCCAGGGGTGTGGAGAGGGACCCCCGGACCCTATTTTCCTAAAGAGATTTTTATTTTATTTTTATTTTTATTTTACTTTTCTATTTTTGTTGAGGGGGGTTGTGTGCGTGTTTTGTGTGTATGCGTGTTCTTGGCTTTTTTAGGCAGAACCAGGAGCTGTAGAGAGGGACCCCCAAACCCTATTTTGCCACAGAGATTTTATTTTCATTTTTTTGCGTTTGTGTGTGTGTGTGTGTGTGTGTGTGTGTGTGTGTGTGTGTGTGTGTGTGTGTGTGTGTGTGTGTGTGTGTGTGTGTGTGTGTGTGTGTCCGCGAGTTTTTGTGTATAAATAAACCCACTAAAATCCACTGTTTTCTCAAAAACTGACTATATCTGATAATTGTCATTGTTTTCAAATTTCATAATTTGATATATGTATGTGTGCGGAGGGAAGGTGGTGTTATAAGAATGCATTCATTACTCTTAATTCTTGAACTCGGATTATGACCTCTCATTGAAAACTACACTTAGCATATACAAGGATGACTAGTTAAATCAAACTTATTTTATTGCAAAAATCTATTTATTTTTAAATGGTGACTATGTTGATGTTAATTTTTTGTCGAATTGATTTTTTGTGACAATTTCACTGGGAGTTTCTTACCGTGATAGTATTTTTCACCATTATCAAACAATCACTGTTTTTATGTTCATATTGTTGTGTACAACCATTTTGATTGTTTTACCGGATTTTTATATGTTTAACCTGCTGTGTAATACAGTAAAGCCTCTCTGTTAGTCCACCTGGGGACACCCTCAAGTGATCTCAAACTCTCAATTTAGAGAGATCGCCGCTCCGTAGAGGTTCACTATGGTCTCTTTATGAAGGATTGCGACCACCAAAATTGGTCTGTTCATGGTGATGCCGGTAAATAATGGAAGTTACAGTAGAACCTCCGATTAAGACCACCTCTCTATTGAGACCACCTCTATAATAATACCACTTTTTACGGTCCCACACCTTCATAAAGCTATCAAAATGTATAGAAACAACCTCTCTATTGAGACCACCTGAGAACACTGACCCCCAAAGGCGGTCCCTATAGAGAGGTTCTACTGTGTTTTTTCCAGCCAATCACTTCATCCTGGACGCGGCCGCGGTGACCCACTTCCGCTGCGTCAGCCTCGCACTCGGCGTGCTCTGTATCGTGGGGACGCTGCCAGAACTCGGTGGGTAAAGGCTACGGCAGACATGCATTGGTTCAGCCCGCCGCTGGTGGGGTAGTCATTTAATATTTGCCTAGAATAGACATAGAATAGATTCAGATTTTACAGAAGCGTGTGTGTGTCTGATTGTAATCTGAAAGCAGAATATGCATTGTAGTTTCTGGCAGTCACTTACATACACTTTGTTTCCTCTGGAGTCTGGACTAATTATTAACCACTCTGCCCTGTGCTCAAGTGGGTTTGTTGAAAAGTGGTTTTCTCTATGGAGGTTTGCAGGAGTCTTTTTGTGAAGATTTTGATTTATGAGAAAGCATTTAATCACAGAGGGGGTATCTTTATAAAGGCGGTATTAATTCAGGTTGTATCGTATTGATGATTCCTAAGCAGGCTCCACCTGTTTGAATTTATAACTTATCAAACTACACTCAGTGTAGCGTAATGTATCTATGGCTATATTGAATATGTATTCATAGTACTATATTCCAATCACGCTACCTCCTGTGTGAAGTTATAGTTTACAATCATACTACGCACAATGTATAAAGGGAGGAGGCGCATATATTGACTCCGGAGGCATCGTACATTGAGGAAATAAAGCCCATGATCAACACCAAGGAGGAATACAAGAGCAGGGCCCTAACCATCAAGATTTAGATGTTGTCAGCACCTGCTTATCTCT
>CM032668.1:7721699-7753540 GCA_019095985.1 Streblospio benedicti
ATCCAATGTGAATAGATTCCCTGAAAATCTTTCACATTCTTCATTATACTCATTATCATCACTGGGTCATCAAATGTCCTACATACCTGCAGGTGTTTGTATACTGCGCCCTGTGGCCAGGGTTCCGTGCAGAGCTGCGCCGGCTGCTAGCATGCACCGTGTGTCGTGCCAGACTTCGCCGGCGTGGGCGGTGCCACCGCAGCAGCAGGGCGGGGACATCCCAGCACCTGGCCGAGGCAAGGGAGGAGGCCGGATTGGTACAGGACGACACAGGTCGAGCAGGTTTGGTTGCATTTGATATCATTTAGTTATATTCATGTAGCAGTAAAGTTTCTTATTTATTTTTTGAAACATATCTTTCAAAAAACTATCTTCAAAATCAATCTCCTCAACGAGTTCTCAAACATATCAATTACTGGAATACTTTTCAGAGAAGGTGGTTACTTTCAAGTGCAATGTGTATGTTTTTGAAAAAGCAAAAAGACATCCATGAAAGGGAGAATGAACTGCTTTAATAGCACACGTACATGTAAACCCATTGATATTGTTTCAGGGCATGATGACTCCCGCCGTAGAGAGGGCATTGTGTACGTGGCCAACGATAACAGTGACTTCAGCAATAGTCCAAATGAGGACGTTGTTTTTGGAGCGAACAACGATACATCATACGGTGACGTTGTGACTGCTTCATACAGTGACAATGCAGGCTACCGTGGAAGTGAGGACATTGTGACATGTGCACGTGCCGATGCCAGTTTACGTTATGGTGATAGATATTATGGTGATAGAAGTGTGGACTTTTTGTATGGAGGAGAAATGACAAATGGTTTGAGTCCCTGGACAACCGTCTCTCATAGTAGAGTTTCTCAAGTGTAATGCACCGCAGTGACAGGGCTCAGCAGGCTACTTGACAGTTTCATGAACGATTCCAGATTGGAATAGTCTGCACAGACATAAATGCCGAATCCGCTGGCACCTGAGTCCGCTGGCTGCCCAGCTGTTGGTCGAGTCCAATACAGTGGAGCCTCTGATTAAGACTACCTCTATAATGAGACCACCTCCATAATAAGACCACTTTTCTCTGTCCCAATCCTTCAAAATTATTCCAATGTGAACTCTATATAAAGACCACCGAGCTCATTGAAACCACTTTAGGTTGGTCCCACAAGTGTTCCTAATAAAGAGGTTCTACTGTATTGCCTCACAATAGGAAGCTGACCTGTACGTCACTGCAAGTTGGCTATGTCTGCGTGATACATGCATTTGTTATTCTGATGCTGAATAAGAAGCAATGATAATGTTTTGTAATGGGATGGTGTGGACATCACTGTGCAATCGAAACGCTTGTTCAGCATGAGGCGTAATTTATTCACATTTGTTCCTGTATGGTTTTGAAGCTAAAGAATTTCTGGCAGATAGATTAGTTCATTATCTAGCTATTGCTAAACTACGCAAGAAAGGTGTACGAAACCAATCATCAGCAATCAGAATATTGTCACACTCTTTGCTGTTTTTACTGATTTACGCATGGGTATGTATACCATTCTACACCCTTTAAATAGGGAAGCATGAAGCATAGAAATGGGGGGTCATAAGGGGTCAAGAAATCCCATATCCCTCTTTTTTGCCTTATAACACCCACACACCCCAGTAATGTGTGGCATTTACACATTTTGTTATGGCCACGCCCACATTCACACAAGAGGTCTATTTTCTGTGAGGACTCTGCTAATGTTACTGTAGCTAGTATGTTATCATTGTACAAGGTGCTGTCATCACCATTGTGCCGCAATAGTTCACGGTATACACTGCTTGAAAATCAGGCATTCTACTGTTTTGTTAATACAGAATCGATGTGACTTTTTTTTAACTATTTCAGCCAAACTGGTGTTTGTGGCAGAATCTTGCAGTGTTGCCATTTCGACCTATTGACATCGATCGAGCACAGCTCAGCATAACTGTGTAGTATTAACAAATCATGCCCAGAAATCAACAGCATGACATAAAAAGCAGAAATCTGAAAAACATTTGAAACCCCCAACTATCCCCATCCCTATGAAATTGCTTGATTTCAGAGGTACAAGCATACAAATATGTAGACGTACATGTACATAATTGTCATGGTCAGTGTGTAATGATAAGAAGGTTTTCACTATAATCTAATAGTATCTATCGCAATTGCCATATCTTCTTGCTATCTAATGCTGGTGCCTCTGCTTGAGCATCACTGTTTATAGACTAAACAAAATAGAGATTTCATATAGGGTTTGTTGCCACAATATGTATTTCTTTGATGCGCCATGCATAAAATCATATATAAATCAAAATATGATTATTCAAAGTTTCTTTGTTTGTCTGTTTTTGTGTCACTTCACCTGAGCTGCTGAACCAAAGCATTGTGTTTCGTTCGTTTGTAACTGTGTATGTATGTTTGTTTGTCTCCAGAAAAGCTAGAGGATGTACCGATGTACCGATTTTGTTCCAAATTTACACAACTATGAGGCTTGATGCGACACCGAATTGATTCGATTTTGGGCAATTAGCAAATTAAACTGTGCTTTCCACAGGGCAATTATGGTCCATTTACAACATTCTTATTACTATTGAATGCACAATTACAGATCAATATTCTATCAGCTGCAAAATAGTCTACTTGGTGCTATTTGCTCTTTACTGCTATATGATCAATATATAAATAGTGGCATATTATTTGTGGCTGATTAAGTACCCGGTATGTTGTAATTGTGTACTTTTAATCATGATTTCCAAAACATTTTAGTAAACAACTTTATTGTCCATAAATCAACATTGCTCTAGCGATGCCATGTTCTTTTAACACTTTTTATCTAGTTTTGTTTTCGTTTTGTTTTGTTTTTTGTGCGTGTTTGTTTGTTTTCTATGGTCTGGTCATCTGGTCTTTGAGGTAAATTTGAAACAAGAGATATATATTCAAACGTACACCGAATTGTTGTATTCAACCTATTTATAGTTTTATTAACTAAAGCATTCGACTTGGCAAGCTTTTTAAATTAATTTTTACCATCCGATTATAAGCACATAAATCAAACTTTTGAAATGCAGTTTCACTTATGGGCTAGCCTAGACGCAGTAATCACATTTAACTCTTCAGATCAAATTCTATATTAGAAGCTCAAATCTGACAATCACACATGTTGATCTACAATAACTTACTGTACTACAGAAGATTAAGAATACTTCTGTCCCTAGCCAACATGTTTGTGAAGGGACAATTTGGCAATTAACGTCAAGTTCAAACCATGGATGGCTATGGCTCAATTACCCGCAATGTCTGACTCCAGCATGATGTAGGGCTATTTTGCCATTTCTGCCAAATCTCTCAACAACGTTAAGCGAAGTTGCAAGGGAAATACTTCAATTATTCAATTTCCTTGTACAAGCTCTTAGCCTCTTGCAGATTAGATTTATGGGGAGTTAAGGAGACCACATTACGTTTAATTTGAAATGGAAAATGTTATCCACACAGGAGGGTTGAGGTGTGTGTGTCATTTCTGATGACTTCTGATGAATTATGGACGTCTAAAGGCAGAAGGGATTAGTAAGGGTCTACGTACCAATACTAAAATACTGATCTGTCAGTTACAGGCTCCAAAATCCAGAAGGTAGCAGAGAAAGCTACACCATGCCACTTCTCCAGTGAAAGTTAGTTTAGGAAATAGTCAGAGTATGTGCAAATGAAACTACTGGTCTAATTAAGTACTTAGAGTATTTATCAATTACTAAACATACGTGCGGTTCAATGTAATTAGTATTTGGACAAAATCTAATATTATAATATATTGTAGAAGCAGCTAAACTGTCTTAGTTATTTTGTTGATCCAAATCTTTAGAAAAAAAAGTGATGCATTCCTGATCGGATTTAATAATAATTGTGACAGGTACTGTGATTGTGACAGGTACTGTGCGAGGCTTTGGTTCCTTACCAGCTTACACATCAAGGAAGAAATCTACCTATTTACGAGGCAGAAAGTCGTAGGAAACGTCCCAGCCATGTGCATGAGAAAACTATCAATTTTTCAGACTGGCACCGAATGACCATATGCTTTCAACAAAGGCATTACTGTGAACGTGGAGAGTCACAGGTATTTTAAATTCATTTCACGTAAAACGCTGAGCAAACGAAGGCTGCATTTGACATAGAATGCAGCAGACTACATATTAACTTTCCTTTTGCGCGATAGCCCCTAATAGCTTTATACGATTGCCGGATCTATTGATGTTGTTTTCTGGCTTTCGACATCCAATTTTGAACAGAAATGGTAGTACCATTTTCATTCAGCTTTGATGCAATGACATTCAAAGCGCCGGTCATGTGTGATGCATTGGACGTTGTAATGAATAAAAAAAGAAGTGTTTTTAGAAAACTTCCATAAACACTGGTTTACTTTCAAAGTTTCTTTGTTCTTAATTCACAAATTAAAGTGGCTTCTTGTGCTCTCTTCTCCATATACGTGGCAATTCATCAAACTTAAAGCTGTTAGATTATGAATGCCACTATTTGAGACCGAATCCTTCATTCATTAAGTGATTGAATGTACCTCGCTTATGATTTTGTAAACCAATTTCCATAAAAATATCTTATGGTTTATGTGTATCAGGAATACACCGTACCAATGCAGGAAAGTGTTTTTCTGTGAAAGCTTGGTTTTATTTTGTGAAATAAAGATATCTCAAAGGCATACGACACAAAAGCCGGTTCCTCATTTCCGTTCCATACCAAGTAGTTTAACAAAAGGCTTTAGTGCCATCATATAGTTGCTGCTATTCTATTACCGTGTAAAAAAATAAAGGTGTTTTCATTTTTAAACTATTTCTTATGCTCAATAAAGCTTAGGGCACAACTGGCAGTGCTGACATTTTGACAGTATTTTGATGTTTGTTGTTTTTCAGGTTTGTGGTGTCTACGAAGGCTTGTTGGCTGTTCCGCCTACATGCTGGCCCCGTACTGCCTACCTACAGTCGGGGCAATTCCATCAGGGCAATTGTTTGATTGCCCGCAAAAAATTGTTTAACATGTTAAACTTCTGCTATCGTTTCCGTACAACATTGAAAGGCGTGCTTTTCCAGTACTTTTGCCACAATGGACACGCACTGATCCACACAGTCGCTATACTAGAGAGGCAGTAAAGATGCCGTACTGCTGTTTGTGCCGTCGGCTTTATATGTCAGGAACGTGTGTGATAGGCTCACCAATCCAACAGCAAGTTAATGCTCAAATAAAATTGGTCTTACTTTTCTGTTTTCACTGACTGAGTCAATCATATCAACGTAACAAAATGACGTCTGCGTTTGAGTCGTCCTTTTTCTCTCAGTCATATGCTCGCATTTGGACTCCTGCACCGTTCAAAACGCACAGTTTTTTCATCATTAGTTGTTGTTACTACCCACTGCAATTGCAGATATTCCCAGTGCACCTAATCCAACCCTCTCTTTGGTCCCATCGCACGTCATAGCTACTAATTGCGTGGTCGTTTTCGTCACGAATATGGCTATTATCCTGTCACCCGGAAATAGATGGGGCTTCATTTTTGGACTATGAATAACAATGACCTGTTAGCAGTTTTCTGTGGCCGTATGCTGTATGATTTATAACATTGGGGAAAACACGGGTGGGATAAGGCAAACGAAAGAACGTAAAACCCATGAAAGTCGACACCAATATTCTTTTCTATAAATAAATGTAATAGAAAGTTCCGTTGGCAGCGGGTAATTTTACAACTGATTTAACCAATTATGTTAATTTTTGCATCTGGTTTTTTTCTCGTTGCTTGTGTTTGGTTGTTTTCGGTTTGTTTGTTTTGTTTGCTGTTAGTTTGAGGTGTTCAGTGGGTAATGTTGCTCTTTATTTGTGTTTTATAAGTATAAACCAGATTGATATTGAACATTGTTACTACTCAACGGTTTCGTGCATTTTTGTTTCATTAATTGCATTAATTGCATTCTCTTAATCACTTCTGTCTTCGTCAATCTTTTTTTTTTCCATTCAAAACAAACACAATTAACAAACTAGTAAGTTCATACTATGCTGTTCACTTCTGGGTGGCTTTTCCCTATACTAGTTGCTCGTGTTTACGTGCAAAAAACGACACATTGAAATTCTGGTTTACATGGCCACGATACACAGCCACATTTCTTCCATACGAACATTATATTATAAAGGAATATAGTGATATTTTTTTAATGTCTATACAATGTACCCGCGGGGTGGAACTTAAAAAAAATAAATAAAAACGTGGTGGTGCCTTATGCCTAGGGCACATTACGCCGCTAGGGCTGTCTACAGCCGGTCTACGACTAAAAACGCATGGAGATCGTAAAGATCCGTGATTGTGCAGTGCTGCAGACGTAGGTTTATTCAAGGCAGTACCTTGGCCGTAGAAGAAGTTTCGCTTACCAAACTTCTACGGCCAATGCCAGCCGAGATCTGGCAGTGCGGAGACCTTACGCTAATCGTGGTATAATCACAGGGGATTTAGCCGCACGTTGCCGGCACAGATACAGTAGGCCTACTGGCGCCGTGGCGTACCATGAACGTACGAATGTCTTACTTCATTAATCACACTGTGCGTAAAGCGTAAGTTATAAGCAAGTACAATGCAAGTTCGATGCATATTGATCTCACGGCTACCTCAATGAAAGCATTCCCAGTAACGACACATTCCTAACGCACTGAACCCGTGAGTATGTGCCCACAACTGTATTTTTGTCAATGCATGCGAAAAACGTGCGTAGACACCGCAGACCTCAAGACACCTAGCGGCGAACACGCACGCAAGGTCAAATGTGCCCCTCGCTTTTATGTGTCCGACATTTCACTGTCACTACACAAATGTCGCACTGTCTCGCTGTGTATGTATGTATGTATGTATGTATGTATGTATGTATGTATGTATGTATGTATGTATGTATGTATGTATGTATGTATGTATGTATGTATGTATGTATGTATGTATGTATGTGTGTGTGTATGTATGTATGTACGTATGTATGTATGTATGTGATTGATGTATGAATGAAGAATACAAGTGAATAATAAAGACATTGGAAGTTAAAGGATAGTTATCACTCCGCAGTCGACACGTCAGGATCAACTCCCACGTTTAACAGTGTGCCTACACCGCTGATGCTGACAACGATGGAGGGGGGGGGGGAGTTGGCACGCACTACAACCCCTTGATCTACCTGGGGTAGCTGTGTGCACTGTCTTGCAGGCTGGAAAAGAGCTGTACTGAAATGGCTCTGAAATCGCTGTCAGATTCTATGTTGTCTGGTGAGTGACGTACTTGAGACGCCTGTGGGAAAACGATCTAGGGCCTACTCTGGAAGGGCTGAGATGGACTGTTGCAGAGCTGATTGCAGGTCTAGTTTAGTTGACATATTATGTGCATATATTACGCATGTATTATTTGCCCATGCAATTAGACAAACCACACATAATAGGCAGAAAGGTTATAACCCCTAAGTTATTACCAATATGTCAATCAGGCTCCCTCTGAGGGATGGCAATTACCACTGTTATTATGAAGCCAACCTCCCATTACCAGCTCCATCCACCTTGAGTAACAATATATGCATTGTGGACACAATAATGTCTATGTAACGTATATATAGTGTCTAATAAATCACCTCAATCGGCCGGAAATCACTTCGGTATCACTTGATAAACGTCGAGTATTATGTAGACCAAAGTACTCCACAACATAATCTAACGGTCAAATTTGAGCAAACAAATAAAGTTTTCTCAACAAATAAACATTTCATGTGTAATCAAATGACCAAGCATCAAAGCCATTCCCACCAGCTTATAGATAACCACAAACTTTTGCGACAATTAGACCCTCATTATCATGTAATCATATGTTCATTATGCGCAAAGATTGACATGTGTGGTTTATCGGTGCAGAAAATTGTAAAATGGGGACTAGTTAGTGTTTGAGTTTCACCACGGACCATGCATGTCATTAGCGTGGGTGTGCTTGTGCTGTCACCGGCACTAAATGAAATGAGGCATCTCCCTTTATCAATTGAACATCAATTAATACCTAATCAACGTTAGGACCACCTCTGCAGAGAGCCCACCTATACAATAACATTGGCAGATGCGTTATTTCAGAAAGGGGGTGCATCCATATGATCTCAATTTTTTTCACACGCCCTTGTGGAAATGCTAAATAAAAACATTAAAATCTAAGTTTTCACAGTGAAAGGCAGTGAGCGGCCCCTGCACCCCACCCCACTCACCCCCACCCCCGGATCTGCCAGTCACGGAACCTTCAGTCTAGCTCGGGGAAATGTCAATGCGAACTGATTATAAAGCCAACATGACATTACGGCTCTCTATCCACCCTGAGTAGCTACAAGGTCGCCTCTTTGCATGATTCTCAGCCTTGATTTGTAACTCATTGACCTCGGCAAACAACGTGTGCATCGTTCTCAATCAGCTTGGAGGCCATGCAAGAGTGCATAGATGAGTGCATTGTGCATACTAGAGTCTTCTCTTACCTTACATTGCCGTACATTGTCATGAAGTTACGTCCCTGAATGTTTGACTGGAGCTTTACTCGGTGACTTTGTGAATTTATAATGAACTGCTAATAGAAACTCACCTAATAGCCAGAAATGTGTACTTATATGTTATCGCAAATTTGGCAGCCGACATGCTACCATGGAAATGAGCCGGTGAAATGGCTTCTTTGTTCTTTTATTTCTTTCAACAATTAAAAATTTAGCACTTTCTTAAAACCTACTGTTAAAGGCACTTACATCAAGTGACTAAACGGCGACCTCAAGAGGAACCTGTGGCCCCTCGATGTACATCAATTTTGGAACAACTTGATACCAAAAGACTTCCCCATACTACCTCTCCGTGACAAATAGGCTGATGACATTTTGTCAAAAGGAAATACTCCCATTAAGAGTTTAATTTAATTCTTAATCTCAGTGAAAGCCATAGATAATTCACTATATAATATGGAGATGCATGAGTTTATGACCCAAGTCCCCATGTGCATAGGGTCCTCGATCTGCAGCTTGTCTCTGTTGCAAAAGGTAGAATGAAAATATGTCCCTTTTTAATGTGTCTGATATTAGTTAGGTGTCTCTTTGGCGAAGATATACAATATATAGAGACGTTTCATTTACATTTTGGATCCTTTTGTTTCTGTTCCTGCGTTGCACTGGCATTGACATGTTGGCGGAACCTACTTGGCAGACAGCACAAAGCTGAGGCAGTAATTGCCACAATACATAATTCCTTATCCTCCTATCGTATGGAATACGGACTTCTTGCCGGCCCTGTGCTGGCAGAACTTAGACAGGGCAAGCTGATTGCTAAGTACACAATACGATGGGCGGGCTCCTGTGTAATGTTAACGTAATCATGGTTCGACTATTTATTCTCACGGCCGGCCGGCTGATTTTCTCAGTTGCCAGCCTTGATGGCCCATGAACTGTTCTTCATAAAATAAGTTTCTTACTCTGCTATTACTAAAGTTTGTTTGTTCTTTCAATTTATAAGTTTCTCTCCACGGAGATTTTGAACAATGCACCATACATAGTCTGGATTCAGGTAGATGACTAGAGGGGCCCCACTAGAGTCTATAAACGGCGGCAGCTAGGTCGACGTATGAGTTGTGAGCGCCATGGATATATCAGAGTATGTGGGGGGGGGGGCAACTGCAATATAAGTTGGAAAAACTGGGATTATAAGTATTCCATGGTATATGACAGTATGTTATTCTTTTGTAAGGATTTTCTTACTCCGTCCAATACTTTACCACCCACTGACACATCTCCGTGTCTTATGGAAGATCGGGCTAACCAACTCCATAGTGCACTTCATTGGAGGCTGCATGAGTGTTCCAATTTTGACATGTTCAAAATTTCTTTTTCAAAACCATTTTTTTACCTGGCTTTACGATTGTTGAGTATCAGCCCCTGGTAACACGGTTGGCGGCGTTGAAACAACACTAACACTGAAACATCTCCAAAGGCAGGTACAACCTATGGTTCTGAGAAAGGAAATATTTCGAATATTAACTCCCTAGTGCTTCATTTGCTCATTCTGAATGATCTTGATCAGTTTAATGTTGACAAAAAATGTCATTGGTGAAATGAAAATGAGCATACATGAGGGGAGTATGCGGGAAATGGACCAATTAACAATTTGCATAATTGCCTTCTTGCCTTGCTGTACGGTGTTGTTTTGTTTTCTGATTTTCCTTTGTCAATGTCAGCAGCAATCCTCTAGGGAGCTACTTATCGTTAATGAATACGTTTTCCCACTCAATTTATACGCATAATCTCGTGATTATAATATCCTACTGCACAATGATAGGTCCAGTGTGGTAGCTCTAATACCCCACTTCTCCTACTGTGGCAGACCCATAACACTACCGCACACCACGGGGGCAATTTGTAGAGAAATCAACGCCTGTTTGACGGACGGCGGGGACCTACATGACGTAACAAATAGTGCTTACTTGTTCTATGTAGGAGGGGTTAATTTCATAGAGATTTGCATATATTTCCATATAAATCGCTCCTGTACCGACACCAAACAACACCATACTGCATACTGTTCCTTTCTACAGAGACACTTTTTTACCCTCGCTGATTAACACTTTCACCATATTCATGATTGATTCCATGCCTACTTGTTTGGTGGCTTAGGTGCAATGGGAACTGTGTGTTGCTGAATGCCCGGAACACTGTCAAATGATAAGCGTCTGTGCTTATCCTAAACCCACATCCAATCCTGGATCAGTCATGTATATGACGGTTTTGCAAATGTTGTCCTTAGGGTAGACGTTCCTCCTCACCCATGCCAAACTCGCAAATTTACCCAGCGCAAAAATACTATTTTACAGCAACAAAAATTCTCTGCATAGACAACTATAGCTACTGCTGGATTTAGATGGGCGAAAATGATTAAAGTGCATCTTGTAAAGGTTCGGGTTTGGTTGAGGGTGAATAAAACAAAACCTCAAAATTCTTACACGAACAAGACATTCCCGGTGTTATTTTGATTTGATATTTGACATTTAAAAAAGTTTCACTCATCTCTAGTCAATTACTGCTATAGTGTAGCATTTATAATTCATTAATGGTATGCACAACAAGTCCCGTGTGGCCCTGTTACCGTCTCATCTTACCATTATCCCACTCTCGCCACTATCCCTCCATTCCCAGGGGCACCGGGCTGAAAGCACAGCACGGCAGTGAGGATGTAGATAAACATACTTTTAGTATTCTATTTTGGCATCATTGATGACAATATGTATGCCTGCAAGATCTACATGGATATATTTTACTTTGATGCACTCTACTGTAAGAAGTGACACATAGAGATTCGCCCCCACGTCTATATCTATTTACTGGGACTCTAGATCACCTAGATCGTGATACCGCTAGCTATATCATCTATCATCTACATGTACACCAATTGTAACGTCGTGAGAGCAAGACTTGGGTCGCGACTATAAACCACCACATTTACATTACCATTTTACATGGTCAGCTAGCTGTGTAGGGTCTTTCTCATGGCGAAGGCCCGCAAAACGCTCTCCATTGAAAAAAATCCAATGCTAAACGCATAGAGATGGCGAGACGGTCCCACTCGGCCACCATATGATATTGTGTCATTATTCTTCAATTCCAGGTAGCGCAGAAAAGCTGGGCACTCGTCTTTTTTTATTTGATTTTGAGACATATTTTTATGGGTACTTTCGGCGTGTGTTATAAGCCCATTTAAAATCGCATTTAATGCTATATCATTCAAAATGTGTATTCTACATAAAATTGATTGTTCCCATAAACGTCGAAAAATTAAGCAAATACATCTATTTGAGACGTGCATTCTTCATAATAATGAAGTTCGCAAGTTCGTATCAATCACTGGTCGTCTGCCTTTTTTTTATATATATATGAAGACCGGCCTTTTGCCCATATCTTCGTCAATTTTCATGCGAAGTAAAATCCGATACCAGATTCATAATCCTTACTCAAAATACTATTGGTAAAGTTAGGAAAGATAAATGATATTTGAAAATGACCTTTGAATATGTAAAGTAGTTTTAGTCTAGAATTGCCCGGACCTGACAAAGACGATTTTAATGGTGGTGTCGGTGGTGTCGCAGGAATATTTTCATCGACGTGGCGTCATGACTTCAAGTCACTATAGTAAGGTCTACCTGCACTTGTATTGACACTATATTCACATGTGCGGGCGTCATTTTTCTCTCTTTTTGTTATTTCTTTCGGTCCACAACTTTTTCTTGTCTGATGCCTATATGTAATGAGGTGCTGCGACTTTCGATTAGGGCCAAAACTCACCAGACTGACAAATGGAGCGAGTTGGAACCCAAACAGTGTAGCATTATGCTGTTAATGGCTTTAATTTAATTTTCAACTATAAACCCATATATTTCAAACTGCTGTAATAAAATAAGTAACTGTGCTTTTGTTTTACAGTCGTCATTCACAGGTCCGTCACACACACTAAAATCGTGGTCAGGCCAAAAGTGGACACTTTCCTTAATTGATCAAATGTACTTGGGTATTTATTTCATCAATGTAAGGATTCTACAAAGAAAATGATATTAAAAAAAACTATTAAAAAAAAGTGGTCAAGCCATGACCTTACCAGCGTGCGTGTGTGGCGTACGGCTACCGTAATCTGGTTGGCTGCTGGCTGTCTAGCAACTTTATATTCATTAATTGGCAAACATATCACGCTATATATTGCTTTTTTTCTCAACTCCCCCAGGAGCATACAACACTTGCAACGGTAGCGCATGATATTCACCACTAACAGTATCACTCACTCGTCTGCTCTGTACTTTTTAATGTGTAGATACCACGCAGCAATGTCCGACCTGTTTGAGATGAGTTTATTACCTCTCTTACCACCTCTCTTACCACCAGACGCGGCCAGGAATTGAACCCGCCGTCTTCTGGTCAGGAGTCAAATTATCTATCCATTAGAAAGTTTCAACTATGCGTTACTGTTATTGACTTTTATATTTCTATTTTTTCTATTTTTTCTATTTTTTCTATTTTTATATATTTTTTATTTTGTAGAATGAAATTGATGCAGGTGTTGTTTATGATCAAACCCTGCCTTGAAAATATTGGCTACGGTTTCCCACCATTTAAACCACGGGTAACTTAGGTGTCTTGAATAAACTCTTAAACCAGGCTGCAGTCATGATATACACCTTAATTTGGAAACATGTTATACCCTTTGTGGTTAAAATGATACATTTGGAATGGATCAAATAAGAGGTGATTCTTAGTGGACACAAATCGCTAACATATTGAGGAATCCATGTTGTTTAACCTAAATCAAACACATATTTGGAGTTTCGTGAGTAGAAAAGGGGGCAACACTCTGAATTGAAAATTATGTACTCCGGCGCATGTTTTAAAGGGGTAACTACCTCCTTGTGTGCAGATATAGCTTGGTAATGGTCCAAAGGGACCCAGATTAATGTGACACAGGAACAGCGTAAATTCCCAAGTCTACATACGAGATGGTCTTAATGTATCATTATCACCAACAACCTTGGTATAATGTGGAGCGTATATTAATGTACGTAGAAATCCTACAAGCAAAATGGCCTCATAATAATAATTAAAGCATAGTGTTTTGTATGTACCAGTGGTATTCTATGGTCTTTTAGTGTCTACATGTGGGTAATAAACTTCGATTTAAGGTGGGAGAAATAGCTATTACGTTCACATGTAGAACCTGATTTTATTAGGGTGCATCAGATATAGCCGAGACACATAATTATGTGCTTTACAAAGTTTCTACAACTATTTCTATAGTTTCTGCAAGGAGATATAAAGAATAGTATAACAAAGTATCAAGTTTAATATTGAATATTGATACATGTGTTTTTAGAATTAAAAATTCCGGAATCCAGAATAAACGCTACATCAGTCTTTAAAATATTGCATGGATATTATGCACATTATACGAGTCAAACCATAAGCGAATTGCAATGAGTGAGTTTTCCCCACATAATTTATTCATACCATAAGAAAATTTCAAGAAGAAGAACTGGTCATATCACGTTACAATATTAGCAGTTTGACTTCGTCGGGAGAGTCACACAAATGAATGCATTAGCTTGGGTAAGCCGATAAAGAGGATTCTGCACCTGTAGAATTATGCCTGTGGAGCTGACTGGAAGTGTTCATATAAGAGGTGGTTGTCAAAATAAGCAGATATAATGATAACAAAGAATAATCAACATATATGTATTTTTATTTTTTATTCGTCAATTTTCACATGACATATTTAGCTCCTTCTAGCTAGCGCTATTAGAGTATAAAACTATTACATCCATGCCAAAATAATCTAAATGATCATGTTTAATCTAAATATGTACCACTGAGAGTCATCAGTATGTCCACAATTTATAGAATAATGATATAAATGTCCAGAACACATTATCTAATATTGAATACTTAAACAATTAATGAGAAAAACCAATGATTTGTTTACAATGAATTGAATGCTAAATATGTCCATAAATGATAGCGAAATTAAAATGCCTCCTCTTCTTTAAATGATGCATTTATCTGTAAAAATAAAAACATCAAATATAGACATTATAATTAAATGTCTAACAGAATTCTAATTACGTTATCTAGGAACCTGCTTCGTAAGGACAACGTAGAAGGTGCTACCCAGCGTAAATAAATTACATTGTACAACTCTTTAAAAAAGTCCATTGATTATATTTCCAATTTGATGGGAACGTGAAAGCTGTCCAAGGACAGCATTATTGTCTGTCTCTTACCCCATCACCACTGGTCGTTCATAATCTCTATAGTCAAGTGATATATCACATCTCACATACAAATACAGCTGCTAACTCATAAATCTTCATCAGGCTTTGGCCACCATACCACTACCACTACCCTCTGGCAGTGTGGTGAACCGTGTTGAAATCTTTCAGATCCACACCAAAATTTAGTTAGCATACTAATCAAATTTCTCCATTTGTCACTAAGTAAGAGTAGAGTAGAATAGAGAGTAGAGTAGAATTGATATAAATCCTTACCGGCTCACCACTGCTGGATGCGTGCCTTGTGGTGGGGCATGGCGGAGAACTGTGGGTCGCAGCTGGAGTGACTGCCAGACTCCCGGCCCCAGCTGCTGCTTTCAGCGTCATCCTCAGATACGCTAGTGCCACCACCTGCAGGCGTTAAAAAGCAATCCATGAATATATATTGTTGTATTCTGATGAAATTGGATGCATATGTAAGTGTTTTCATCAGAGGATTACTTCTCCAAGTCGGTAGGGCTTCATAATTACATTCATTGCCGGCCCAGGGATCGACCCCTGGACCAAGGACACTGTGGTACCTATAATGACAAGCTGACAAGAGAGCCAAGTGGTCAAGTGCACCTCTTGGAGAAAGATGTTAGCTTGGCTCCTGATTGTATGCACAGTGTCTGCATTCAATTTTGACCAAATGTACCCACTACCATGCATCTACCACCACTTGAAATATATGAAATACATGTAATAGTTGCATTTACGGAATCGACATTTATAATGTAAACATAATTTTAAACGTTTATAATGAAATAGACACACAAGCTAGTCACTGCTGATTGTTCTGTTAATACCGTCACTTCAACTGTTGTTTGTCTCTTTATTAATTACAGCATAAGAATAGCAGTTTTCAAGAACATATGAACAATAGTTTGTAGGTCAAGACGTACATTGTATGTGGTAAAATGAACCGTGACCCCTTTAGGAAATATGCAATAGAAATACTCAATACCATCAGTACGACTTACCATATAACGTGTAAATTTCTGCAGTCTCTAAACAGCCCTGAATAATACGCGTATTTTTATTACAATATTTTATATGCATACAGGCTACCTTTAGGCTACCTTTGCCACTTATGCATCCAACGATTTCACTTTGATGAAGATCCGGTTTGAGTTAAGGGAACGATCATAAATAATGATATCGGGGGGGGGTCCAAAAGGTGGGGGGTCGTCCAACTTTTCTGATTCCTTTTGGGAGCGTTGCTGAACTTTTTTGTCACGTTA
The DNA here is from genome assembly GCA_019095985.1 of Streblospio benedicti. Taxonomy (NCBI): domain Eukaryota; kingdom Metazoa; phylum Annelida; class Polychaeta; order Spionida; family Spionidae; genus Streblospio; species Streblospio benedicti. The sequence goes on from CM032668.1 coordinate 7,737,820, forward strand.
CGGTTTATTTTTTAAAATATTTCCTTTTAGAAAATTACTATATAGAGGAGTTTTTCTTTGGCGGGTGTGTGTTGGGTGTGTGTGTTGGGGGGGGGGGGGTGTCACTCAACTTGTTTTAATGTTGATGGGGGGAGTTGGTTAACTTTTTCTTCGAGCCCCAATAAATGGATGACCCCCCTGGTGTCGCTATTTATGATCGTTCCCTAAAGAACTTATGGCACAAAACGTAAGTTCTTTTGATTTGGCTCCAGTTATAATTGCCTATTTGGTATGTGATATGTGAAAGGGGGACAGTCAGCAGTGACTAACTAGTGTCCTAGTTGCATTATGAACGCTTACACTTTGAAGACATACCTGCTGCGGGACTCTGGTGTTTCCTATACGAAGGTTACGTATGTACAATATCCTAAATATTCATCAACCATGCGCCAGTCAAAAGGTAACTAGTTCTACTTAAACGAGCAATGTGAGGTGGGTAGCAGTGTTTTACTGTGCTATGACCGTATTAGGCATGTAAAATCAATTCTTGGTACCTTCGGTGCTGGGCGCTTCGCCTCTCGCCTCCCTCAGAGCGTGCTGTAGCTGGGTCTGCAGGCTGAGACGCTGTTCCGTCTCTGAGAGCAGAGCAGCCTCTGTGTGGTACAGCTGCGTCTCTAGTGTGGTTACTCGGCTACGGAGGCCCGTGTTCTCAGCGGAAATCTTCTCCAGCTAGGAAGAGTAAGAATACAGATGGGATGTACAATCATATATGTTGCTAAAATTACATTCAGAAAGGCAGACACATGGTTGGGGTGGGTTCTCTCATCACTTATGCCATCCTGTTTTCCCTGATGTGGACGACACATTATCATGGGTGAAGGTAACTTTAATGGTTTCAGGAAAAAGAAATATTGCGATTGAATGGTCCTAGTAAAACTAAGATCATAGATTTTAACTATCAAACGTTTTACCCGTTTTTCCAAGCGTGACAAATATGTAAGTACTTCAGATTCGCTTTTATGTTTTGTTTTATTTTTGCTTCTTTCCTTTTCCTTGTCTTTGTCTCTTTCTCTTTCCCTTTCTTTGTCTCTTTCCCGTTGTCTTCTTGAAATGTCTGATTCAGAAGAAGACATTTTCACGTTTTATATGTTCTTCGCTAATTTGATATCATTTCTAAGTTTGCTAAGATACGTTTCACGTGAAGTTACTTTGCGGTCCACGTCAAACGTAAGTAACCCTTACGTAGACCGTTGCGGTGTATTAGCCTCGATCAACCAGGCCACGTATTGCATTCAGGCTGGTTGAACTAGGCTAACACTACTTTATTAACACGGTTAATTAATGTGTGAATATATAAACAAAACACTAAGTTTGAATTTGCCTTCCTCATTCATTTCAGCTGGCGGCTAATTCATTGTAATTAGATCTACTCTCGAGGATCTAATGCATCAGATGTTTGTGTTTCTGGCGAATATTTTAATAAGATGCGACTGTCCTGATAGATCTAGCTACTATGTCGTTTTCATGTGACAAATGCTAGAATATAGTTAATGGCCTCCTTCTAGGAAACGTCATGCGTCCAGTTTCCCGAAAATAGAGTAATCTATTCTATCCAGTATTCAAACAAATAAAGAAAAAAGTGATCAAAGTTTCAAAGGTAAGGTTTTTTTCTTCTTTGAAGTTCATTATACGTCTTGTAATATATTACATGATCTAATAGTCTTAAACCTAAAGTGAGTATAGCATGCCACAGGAGCAATTTAGATCTATACAGATATCTATACTGTTTGACCACAGAAGCAATTTATTCAGAATCAGATGTTTGAACTTTGATGTTCAATCTAAACCTTAGAGGTTTAGTACTAAACCTCTTACGAGGTTTAGAATTTAGATTGCTCATCAGTCAAACAGCAACATATCTCTGTATAACTATAAATTGTTCCAGTGTGTTTGACGGATGTGGAATCTAAGGTTTATGCTTCGGATCAGTCAAACAGCCCAACAACATATCTCTGTATAAATTGCTCCTGTGCCTCCGAGCACGCAGTGCGCTGGTTATAGATCTATTCTATAGCGTGGCTTGTATGATTACAGCTAGATCTAGTGTTAACATGGTTACTAGAGGGACATGCACAGCAAATGCCTCCTTGGATAGATTAGTACTGTTTACAAACATTGATTTCATGAGAGCAATTTAGAGAATTAATTGATTATGAAGAAATAGAACACTGTACATAGATAAAAATGTATGTATTCAAATGGCTCACCACACACTATTTATGTGGCATAAAAGGTTGAAATGACTAGACATGAAATTCACCTGTGCATGTCTCTTTAAATTACCCCTGTGGTCTAGCCTATGATAGCATAGGCCATGAGAGGAATTCAGCAAGCACGAGCGAAATATTGAAAGTTTTGCGCAATGTAGGCATTATCGTTTGTAGTATAATCATAATGGAGGAAATCAGCCAAATCACTTTGAACGGGTATGGCTCGGTAAACACTCCTACCGCCAGTGTAAACGTGAGGAAGTTGGCGTTATTAGTGCATGGGGCCAGGCCTGGATTTTCATGATATAGGCTCACTCAATTCGGGAAAGAACATCATATACCATTGGAAAGCTTACAATCTCAGCTTTCCAACCATGTATCATGGCATTGCGTAACGAGTAGCTTTTTGTTAGCAAAAAATGTGTTTGAAAAACACCACTTCAAATTCGTTCGGGGCGAATTCTGCGTCATTCAACAGCACATGATTTTTTCTTGAGTGTTTGGGATCCCATATACAAGATGTGTTTGATGATATATGCAATGTGTAATATACCATTTAAAAGGATAGATTCTCCTCTTTACAGTGATGCATATAGAATATTTCTAATTTATTAATATAGGGAAATCTTTAATTATACAAATATGTCTTACAGGCACTCGTCATTTCAAAAACAATGAAAAAATACTCTCTAATTTTTAGCTGACATTTAATCCCAGACAAATAGATCTTCCATTTTGGCAATGTATTATTATCTCAGCTATGCAGCCATACATGATTGCATTGCATAACGAGTAGCTTTTTATTACAAAATTGTGTTTGAAAAACACCCCTTCGAATTCGTTCGGGGCGAATTCTGTGTCATTCAATGGAGCATGATATTTCTTGAGTGTATTCAAGTTGTGTTTGATGATATATGCAATGTGTAATATACCATTAAGAAGGTCAGATTGTCCTCTTTACAGTGATGCATATAGAATATTTCTAACACTCATTAGTATAGGGAAATCCTTAATTTTACAAATGTGTCTTACAGGCAATCGTCATTTCAAAAACAATGAAAAAATACTCTCTAATTTTTAGCTTACGTTTAATCCCAGACAAATAGATCTTCCATTTTGGCAATGTATTATATACCAGACAAATGCTTATTCTCTAAGCTCTGCAACGGTGCCTAATATGTATTTATGTGTACCAATCTGAAGATTTTACAGACTCATCAATGGATCCCTTTCAACCACTCAAATTTTAATTTTGACAAAAACCTCATTGTATAGAACTGAAACTTTATTTACATTGTATAAGGACCACTAAAATATGAAACTAGTTATCACATACCATTGGACTGATTACAATCTCACCTTTACAACAGCGTATGATATCATTGCATAATAAGTAGCTTTACATTAGATAAATAAACGTAAAAAATGTCCTTTCTAGTGTGAGCAAAGCTAGAGTAGGTCAGCACGGATGGGTGGATTGTAGAATCCACCCCAATAAAATTAGGTCAATTGAACTCTTAATTGACCGGGGCTTACGCTATGTACGTCTCACTCTCGGATTCTCCTACATTTGTTACGTCATTTATGTCCATTACGAAGATGTGTATATCCTGTACGCGTAAACAAGTCCATGAAGCAGGAACAGCCCACAGGACAGTATAAGTGGTTGAAGCAACAAGTAGGAACCAGCAACACTATTATTTATCTCACATCATATTAAGGTGAATATGGCCTTGTGCACTCGAGTCTATGTGTGTGTTACTCTTGGGAAGACACAATTCGGCTTGTGCCGTGTTCTGAAAGCCATCACCACCAGCACCAGTGCAAGTTGCACCCGGGAGCCATCAATCTAGTGCCTGGAGGACTCGTGGAGGAGACCCCATAGTCTCAGGTACATATTAATAATGAGGATAAAGCATTGAGAGTGTCTCAACCCTGAACGTTGGCTGACTCCTCTCTATTCTAACTGATGATATTGTGCTCACCACAGGGTGAGAGACGTTCGTCAAATGCAAACGGCCAATGGACAGGATACATTGGATTATAAACCGGTGAGCCACGGAGGTGATGCTTTGTTGGATTCAAACAGGCAAATCAGTGTACAACAAGGCCATCGTATTCGTGTAACAGTGAGCTTGGACAGGTCCTCGTCAGTCCCACCTAGCCTGAGTGCTCTGACTTCATCATCTTCCCCTCAAGGCAGACGTACTGCCCTAAGGGATCGCCCTATCCATGTTATACCGAGCCCAGTAGGTTTTGACTGGACCCACTAAACCTTGCCATGGACAAATGTTTTGATGGACCCCTCAGCAAGCAGTAAATTGGGATTAAGACCCCTGCAAGTGCTGGAGTAAACCCCTGGGCTACCTCTGGTTAAGTAGCTGGATCGCCATGAACCGATAACTATTTCTACTAATGAGCAGATGACCCAAGAGTAACCTGACATACATCGAGCTACTCTTGTGGACCTGTCTGACATGGATGGGGCTTGCAACTTAATTAAGTGTACCATCCTCATCTGTCAGGGTACGGCACTAAAACCTATAGTAGTATGCCGGTAATAGTATGCTGGCAACAGCACCTTCTGAAACAGCTGGCCTCCGGGATGTCTTGGGACTGCTACATTTGTTAAATTCCGGAGCTTCAAATCTCACAAACAGTGCACTCCAACATGTTGATTCCAGAGCTGCAGATTCCCGAAACCCTTATGGTCTACCTGGTTTTGGCAGGTGCATCATTTAGAAATTTGAAAAAATACTCTTGTCTAACGATCATTTGATTCGTCATGCTTATTTCAACAAACACAGAGAATTATGTCATTATTTACTGTCAGTGTAAATGTTCTTTTTTATCAAACTATCCACCTCCCTTTCATGGCAGTCATCTAAATGCCGGGCTACCTGATTTTGAGCAGGTCTACCTGATATTTGAACTTAGTAGACCTAGTAGGCCTTAACAGTCCTTATGTCCAACTCTGCTATGCATGTTCTAGATGTTGAAGGTTGTATGGCACTCGATGTCACCCAGACCCCCACACGTCCAGCCACATCTGGTACCCTATTCAATGTGCTGATATGCTGATCAGGAATGCTGATCAGGACTAAAAACCACTAGTCAGAGCAAACTACAGTTTAACCCAAAAAAATTGCTACAAAAGGTTTCTTAACTGATTCTGGTAGGGAACAGTATACTTTATGATATACTAAAAGTTTACCAAAGTTGGACCACCGGAAATGTGTTTTTTCAAGATGGCGGCTAAGATGGCAGCCAAATCCCCTAAATGATCATAACTATGTAACTATCCTCTCAAATTTGATGATAAATGTGTGTATACATAGGAGTTTTAGGTAAGGAACACATTTAGAACATACAAGAACTGTTTTGGCTTAATTTGTAACACAAAAATTCTATATTGCTTCAATAACAGTAGGCAACACCTCGACATGACCAAAATTTATTAACTAAAACATTCTAAGTTACACCTTTCTCTACAGATAAAGATTCATAACACGCGTTTGAATTTCAGAATTGTCTTTGTCCATTTCTGTTACAAGCTGACTGTGTAGGCACTTGTCAACAAGAAGATAGCCCCGCAAAGCTCTCTGGACAGCTTTCTCTATCATCATGTCCATGACTGCATTTTCTCCAAAGACAGTCTCAGGTATATTTTTGAGAGCAGTCCCTTCCATGAGCGTGATAATATTGTGGTCCACATTATCAGCAGCAAAGAGGACAGCCATATCCAGCAAATCTACATCACCACCAGGCTCCACACAATCTGCAGCATTTTCTTCAAATCTCATCACTTCAGTGTACGAAGAACAGAATCCCATTTCGTGTAGAGTATCAACAATGAGACTTGAACGATAGAGATGATGGATTTGCACAGCAAGTCCTATTTGTAGTGGTGCAATGATAGATCTTGGGCAAACTGCTTGAATTATGGTTTGACCAACTGCCGCAGCTTTGCATCTTGCGTCTTTGTCCACAAACAATATCTCCAGTGCTGTCCACAGACTAGTCGGAATGAACAATAGAGCTGAATCAAGGTTTAAACCATCAGAACTTGGATACTGATTTGTCACTGTAGACACCAGAGATTTTATGTCAATTTTGATTAATTTAGCAGCAGTTTCAATGACAGCACGTTTCTGAGATTCTTCATCACCTTACTGACACTTTTGCTTGAAATATGACCTCAGAATCAGTCACGTTTGTTCTCTCATTGTTACAATACTGTCCACACCTTCGCCTTCACAAAAATTAATCAAAAATGATCTTTAGATGCTTTTTCAAACTGTGGGTGTCATATGGTTCTGAATCTGGATTACAAAGATAACCTTTCATCATACGCTTCAAAGATGATTTATTAGATGGGGGCAGGGATGTATATAGACTCGACCAGCCAGCCTCACTTTGACGGAGCTCGCTGTACGTTGGTCTGTGTTGCGCGAGACTAGGATATATACAGAATTGAACACATTTTTCCGGAAAATTTATAGAAAATTCCATTTAACCTGTTAAATAATGGCCCTTTTTAATTTCTAATAGTCTTAATGTGTTCCTTGCCCCACAATACCTTGATTTAGACACCGAGATCATCAACTTGGTAAGGATAGGTACATAGTTATGGCCATTAATAGGTTTGGCAGCCATCTTGGACGCCATCTTGAAAAACACATTTTTCTGAGTGTCCTACTTTGGTAAACTTTTAGTATGGTATAGAGTAAACTAATCCCTACTAGAAACAGTTGAGAAACCTTTTGTAGCAATTTTTGGGGGGTTAGGGGTAGTTTTCACATATATTGACTCGACTACACCACATTTACACTTACATTATTCACCCCAATTACCACTGGTGATGGAGATGTGGGATTTTTGCAGTGGGCTGAGTATGACACATAGGCCCAAGCCAGGTTTCTTCACTTCCCCACTATGCGCTACCTTGGCAGTATAGCAGGGTTTGAACCTGGTACCTTGGATGAGCTGTCATGTGTCTAGGTTGGACACCAGTGCACTCTGGCGTGGGTGTTGTTAGTGCACACTGTATAGCAACTCATGCTAGAAGAGCTTAAGAAACATAAGGATGACCTTCAACACAGTTGTTCTACTGCACATAGCTGTGAGGTTGTGCTGTATGCAACATATTTGGAGACATGGAAGGACGAAGTCCTGCCACCCGCAAGTGACGTCGTGGACACCTATGATGATGAGCCCAATAGGCTTCCAGACTGGACAATAGCTCCCCCATGGTTTTGGACCGTACGCCGACAACCAGGTGATTCTTCATCCGGAAGTTGCGTCTCAAGTCTCAGATCCATGAGGAGAGCCATGTCCTGTAGTCTGGGCCCTGTCTAGCGTAGTCTGTGAAGAGATCTTTGTTACAGATTGAGAGAACCCCTTGCCCGATGAGGCTAGTAGAATGGCCCCCACCTCTGATCGTAACATTTCAGCCAAACAGAGTTCACGTTACCTTCAGGCACCTTACGTCAGGAGTTCTCATGGATTATGAGGAGCAGACCAAGCACATTGCCAAACATACGAGGAAAGATATCAGCTCAGAAACCCTATATGGGTTACCAACCAGTGGTGCTGAGACTGCCTTTGTGCAGGGACGATTGAGAGACGATTTAAGGTGATTGACAGCCTGACACCCCTGAAGAAGTCAGATACTTTCTATTCCATCGTTCAGTGTTGAGGCACTCTCAATGCTATATCATCGTTGTGAATATGTTTTTAAGACTCTGGGGTCTCCTCCAGGCACTAGATTGATGGCCTCCGGGTGGAACTCACACTGGGGCTGGTAATGATTCAGACCACGGTACAAGCAGAGTTGTGTCCTACCAAGAGTAACACACCCATGGCTACGAGTGCACAAGGTCGTATTCACCTTAATATGCTGTTGGAACAATAATAGTGGCCCCAAATCTATGAGATTTTGGGTTGCTGGTTCCTACTTATTGTTGCTTCCACCACTCAAACTGTTCTGTGGGCTGTTCCCGCTTCCCAGATTTGTATACGCGTGCAGTATATACATATCTTCGTAACGGACGTAAATGACGTAACAAATGTAGGAGAATCCATGTGGAACCCACCTAGCTTAAGCCCGGGTCAATTAAGAGGTTAATTGACCTAATTGTATTAGTTTTGATCATTCCATCCACCCACCCGGGCTGACCTACTCTAGCTTTGCTCACACTATAAAGAACATTTTTTACATTTATTTTTCTCATGTAACTTATTATGCAATGATATCATACACTGTTGTAAAGGTGAGATTGTAATCTGTCCAGTGGTATGTGATAACTAGTATCTTATTTTTGTGGCCCTTATGCAATGAAAATAATGTTTCAGTTCTATTCAATGAGGTTTACTTCACGATTTGCTTAGAATTCGAGTGGTTGAAAGGGATCCATTGATGAGTCTGTAAAATCTTCAGATTGGTACACATAAATACATATTAGGCACCGTTGCAGAGCTTAAAGAATAAGCATTTGTCTGGTATATAATAAATTGCGCAAATGGAAGATCTCAGTGTCTGGAAACGTAAGCTAAAAATTAGAGAGTATTTTTTCATTGTTTTTGAAATGACGATTGCCTGTAAGACACATTTGTAAAATTAAGGATTTCCCTATACTAATGAGTGTTAGAAATATTCTATATGCATCACTGTAAAGAGGACAATCTGACCTTCTTAATGGTATATTACACATTGCATATATCATCAAACACAACTTGAATACACTCAAGAAATATCATGCTCCATTGAATGACACAGAATTCGCCCCGAACGAATTCGAAGGGGTGTTTTTCAAACACATTTTTGTAATAAAAAGCTACTCGTTATGCAATGCAATCATGTATGGCTGCATAGCTGAGATAACAAGCTTTCCAATGGTATATGATGTTCTTTCTCGAATTGAGTGAGCCTATATTTTGCTCCGTCCCATGCACTAATATCCCTAAAAAGCTATGATATTTTGATATGAAATCATATTTAGAGAAAGCGGAGCCGTGATGCCCCTCACACCCTTTCCCTGCCTACTGCTGTTGCTGCTGCCACCGATTGCCCACGGACTGTGCGACAATTGCCAAGGAGCTAAAGTCATCAACACCTCAACTTGCCAGTGTTCCCACTGCTTGCCTGGCCGTTACGGCTTGCGATGCAACTACATGTGCAGTGGAGATTGCATTCCTGAGGCAGGTTGTCACCAGCAAACCGGCCTATGTTATGAGTGCCTACCGGGACGAGCTGGGCCAAAGTGTCGGATGATTGCCAATGGCTCTACCAACCGGCCACCGATCTTCTCAAAAAGCGCAAGGAAGAATTATGAAGAAAAGCTGCTAAATCTTGCCGTGGGTATGTAAGCTTATCTGTTGAATTCAGTATCATCACTGTTTTAAATTTGAATTTTCAATGATTTAATACCCTCGTTAGATTACTTTTTTTCACTGTTAGCTCCTGATTATTACTCTGAGCGTTCTGTGTGCTTATTATTAGGTACAAGTGTGGCAGTTGGTGGCCTAGCCATACTGATCTTTGGCGGACTGTACCATAATTACAGGAAAAAGAAGCTTTTAAATAGAGCAAATACTGATGGTGGCCCTAGCACTTCGAGCGGTAGGACAGTTCGTGCTAAAGAGGCCGTCAAGAGAACGCTTGCAACGAGCTCCACAATCGTGAGCAATGCCATCCGTAATGCAAGGAAAAAGTATAAGGAAGCAGCCATGGATCCAGAAGTACAGGAAGCAATGGACAGGGCACGCAGACAGTCTATTCCTCCAGAGTCAGAGGGGTACACAAAGTTTGAAAACTGAAACATATAAAAACTACATACATGATTACTTGTAGTATTCATAAATGTAAGAACCATGTAACCAGCGGGGGGAGGGTCGTGGTCAGATAATGGGTATGGACGTGCCTCGGACAGGTCGAAAACGGCACCCACCGATATACCTATTTTTGCTAAAAAGTGACCCACAATATACCAATATCTGAGAAAATATGACTTACCAATATACCAATATGCGAGAAAAAGGTGACACCCCAATATATCAAACTCAGATTCTAGTACATGTAGATATCAAGAATGAATATAATGAATATCAATATTTTTTTATCCTGGTAAATATACTGAAAATGTGAAAAAGACACCCTGAAATATACCAAAAAGGTGGGAAAAAAAACACCCCCAGAATATACCAAAAATGTGAGGAAAAAAACACCCAGAAGTAACTCCCAGAATATACCCAAAATGTGAAAAAAGATCTCCAGAGTATACCAAAAATGTGAAAAAAGACACCCAGTTTCGAGGCACGTCCGTACTAATCGCGTAACCATTCTGCTATACTTTACACTTTTTGAAGCCCAGGCGTTCATTGTTTTCAAAACATGTCTATCATAGGTCTTTAAATGAGGGAGCCGCCTATTTGAAGGAGGCATCAAGTAATGTAAAACGAATTAAAAGAGTGAACTATAAGCTATTTTTTACGACTTTTATCCATTTTGTTTGCAAAATACTGTACAACTGTTACTTTGATGTACGTTGTAGACTTGCTGTCACAACGTTACATAGAGGTTTAAAAGTGGGAGACAATTATTGAGTAACAATTGTGTTTAACTCAGCATCTATTTGGGGGGGGGGACTTCCATTCGGGCAGAAGCTACAAAACACAAAAATATGGTAGTTGAATTATCGTTCATAATGCACTACTTATTTAATGTAGACTGTCCAGTGACTTGCACTACTATTATACCTTGCTGTTTATTTCTCTTTTTTTTTCCAAGTTTTGCAGTGAAACATATGAACATTCATAAGGTATATAGGGTAATGTTGCCCAATTCCTCAAAGCTTTGAACTCTCTTGGTGATTATGAGCTAAGTTGTATTGCTGATGTATCAGATAACAATTTGACTCAGTCATCTGTAATTCTGCATTGTAAATCAAAGATTTAAAAAATGGTTTTTGTAACTGATGCGTTTCCTAACAATGTAGGTAATTTTCATGTGTAATTTCTAAGAATATTTAAACTATTGGCATATCTGTTCAACTGTACAAAACTTATATATTGTCATAGTACGCGTTATTTTTCAATATTTGAGCATAAATATTTGTGCATCACTTTCTCATTGATATATTTCAGTGGTACGTGTAGAACAGATTAATATTGATCAAAGAATGATTTTGTATGAAATATGTATGCTAATTACTAATGAGAGAATTAATACTGCTTCGATGTTCACAGCAACTTGTTTCTTTTCGTTCTGTCTTTTTTTTTTCATACTTTTTATTCAGTCATGGATCTAAGTATTGAGGGGTGGGGCTTGATTATTTTGCTGGGAGTAGCGATAACGGTATTTATTATATGCATTTAAAATTCTATTGTCTCGATGTTTGTGGATCAAATACACGCTCCGGTTTATGTAAAGGCTTTCAAATAGAAACATTGTAGGAATTGACCACTCGATTGTCCTGTCAATGGGAAAATTGAGCATGCTGACGTCTGATTTACCCGAACAAAGTGAGGGTGAATCAGACGTCAGCATGCTCAATTTTCCCATTGACACGACAATCGAGTGGTCAAATACCATTCTATCATGACTAAAAATCTACACTAAACGAGTGTCTGATTCGTTTTTATTTTAAAATAAATCATATTATAATGTTCTCATTGCAAGTCAATTTGTCAACCAGCATGCTCTATTATACGATTGACTGCACGTGCGGAGACCACTACTACGGCACTAGTCTAAACTTTTACTCTCCTCTACACGGGACACGCCTTGCGACATCAGCGGCTGTATTGATAATGTGACGAGTTTAGACTAGTGCCGTAGTAGTGGTCTCCGCGCATGCAGTCAATCGTATAATTGAGAACGCTGGTTGACCGATCAGCGTTGGTTATTGGCGGTGATTTTAGCACGGAATGATAGAATGAACTTTTACGTAGATTTCTAATAGCGCTGAATTCCAGCTAATATGTACAGGACTGGAGATGTAAAACGTCCAAACACAGATTAGTTAACTAATCTGTGGTCCAAACCTCATTACCACAGGTTGTCTTTTATTTTAAAGGGACATGAACAGCAAACACCTCCCCTGACAATTTCACTTAATAATTTTATTTTTCTATTTTCTTGACATGTTGCACCTAATAACTTCCAATCTTACAATCATAAACATGCGTTTGATAGAAAATTATAAATAAATTAAAACAGAGAGAATAACGAGTGAATTGACATTGGAAGGTTCCGTACTAATAACCGGACAGTAGCCTTTATCACTCGTGCGCCATAAGCCGAAATTCGACTGTCGGAAATAGTTATCAAGGCTGGATGTTATGGAATTCCCTCTTTGTTTACAAAACATTGGGGTGGCTACATTTCCGGGTACATTTCAATAAACCGGGATAGGAAACTGATTAATTATGAAGAAATGAAAAGCTGCATATAGATAAAAATGTATATATTCAAATGGCTCAGCAAGTACTATTTATGTGGCATACAAAGTTTATATGACATGAAATTCACCTGTTCATGTCTCTTTAAATGGCAGAGGTTGTCCATGAGATTGACGTAACTATTTGACGAAATTTAGTGTGCAGCTATGCACTGTCTGCAACGCACAGCGGACCCAAATCCCATTTGGAAGTCACATGGGCATTACACTGCCGAGACTGCCTCCTAACCAAATTACAAAGAATAAAGAACAAAGCATTTGGCATGAAGAGACAATTTATTTGGATATGTGACATCTTGAAGCTTTAGAATATGTACGTCGATGTGAGTTTCTTACAAGGGACTCAAGCGTAAATGTGATAGAACTGGTATGAAATATTGGTGTTGCATTTACGAAGTTACTAATGAAAATCTAAAAGATACCTTTATATTCATAAAATATGCTTGACATGCATTGGAAATGACTTATTATGTATCTAATTAAATAAATATTAACATATTGCTAAAACGTTTATCTAGATGGATTATTATTCTGTTAAATATTCAATCACTATGCATATTCGTCAATGATACTTGTAGGTTAAATGATAACCATCAAATATAGAAAGATGCGTGTTTTAGCTAGCTGGTCTTTCATCCATGGCGGGGTATTTAACTCTTCTAGTGAATCTATTAGTACACATTTTTCTCCCATTCATGGTGCTCAGTGGTTCAGTGGTTAGATCGTACAGCCTCAAAACTTGATTTGCCTGCTTCGCAACTTTGCACCCCGGCCATGGCAGACTGACTGTCTCCAAAACCATTACGTCGTACATCTGCCACTGCATTGCTGATCTCCACACAGCATATCGTCTCAGTCGAGTATAATACTAGACAGGGGTGACACCAAGCATAAGGTTCGGAAGCCTCGTAAAAAGGCGTGCCCTGAGTAGACAATCGTACGTCATTCCTCTGCACGTAAAAGAACTCACCTAGTTTGAAAACAATAGCTGCTGTGATCCCTCCACGCCAAGGCTCAGTTGGCTACCTAGCCTGCCTCTGGAGGTCCATGTACCAACAACACATGGTCTTCCTCTGCTATAATCATCAAAGCTGATAGCTGCCTAGTATCCATACAAACAAACAACAACAAACAAACAGAACATGCAATGGCTCACCCGGCAAAACTAGAGATATATCACTCAGTTTTGTTAACATTCGTTGATAAATCAATGGCACAATACTGGGTTTTCATGAGCCATAGCTGGCAATCCAATGAAAAAATATACAAGACAGTTCAATATGCTAGCATGATGCTCAGAGGTGCTGGGACTAATTTGTGCTCCAATGAGTACCAGTCTATAATTTATATATAACAATGACAGTCTGTCCTTTTTCATGTAGTAAAAAAATGAAGGAAATATCCAATAAATATAATATTAACATTAAATGAAACAAGATACTTTGTTCTAACGTATATGAAAACGAAAAAAGGTTATAGTCAAAATATAGATTAGTTTTTCCCTATGTATGTAAAAGAAACGAAATATATTAGGCGTTGGTGGCCTGAGACCTACTAAAGTTTTGATTAGTCGCTATCAACTAACGTTTGTTCTAAAAATAGAGTTTTCGGTACAGAGTGATTGTATGAATGGATCATTCGTTATGAAGACTAGTGAACTATGTCGTAAAGTTCATTCAGGACCTGTTTGTGGTTATTTGGGAAAAATCAAATATTTTCAGAAATTTTCAGAAATATTCGGCTTACATAATGGAAGAACCAATGGAAGATAGTTCAGCAGAAGGGCAACAATTGGAGGATTCACCAGAGGATAAGAAAATAAAGTTCCCTCGATTTTAAGACCCGGCAGCATGGGTAATGAATTGATTGTTTAATTCCTTTCACCAAAAAAATGAGACAGTTTTGACAGGCCGACAAAACGCGTGATGAGGAAACGCACACGTAACAGTCATTGTGCGCCTCAAATTTTCTGTTTGATCGGTAGTAACGTGACTTATATAATCATATGGCCTGTTATGTTTTTTGATACAACTTTCATGGCAGTGAGTAGTCTGTTCTTTGTTGTTGTTTTTTCACCATCTGATCGTTTTAGTACGTGGCGCATATTCACCACTCACCCTAATACTATTAGGGACTGTCCATTACATTGCCACCTTTAATTGACAAATTAATGAGCCTCTATGATCTTATAGGGCTAACTCAGGACATTAACCTGTCCTTTGTTTTTTTCAAAAAATCCTATAATTTTATCCATGCACCACCATGACAATAGCCTTGCCTGTTGTTTTTTAATAACACAGCCATCATAACAATAGCCTGTTTTTATCCGGTGACGTTGCAGCAAAATCGGCAATTGCCTGTGTACAGTGCAGGGCCGCCGCATGCACTTTTAAGAGTGGTCCGACAAAATGAGCGCCTCAGAGCCGTGGAAAACGCTACATATGGCTAAGGGGTTCAAAATAGAAAAAATGGGAATTTACAACACAAATGGTGCCATTTGAGGGCTAATTATTTCAAACAAATTTATTTTCTATCACCACTCCAACATGGGTGATAATATGGAGGTATCGGACCTTTTTTTCTTTGTCCTTCGCCTTTTTATAGATGAAAATAATGCTACCTTTGTGTAAACTTAGTCTATCCTGCCTTCAAATTTAACAATGCATTATTTTAGAAGTATTGAGCATAAACACGAACATATTTGTACTTCCTCATAAAAAATAATATTTAGTTTTTGTTCTCTATGTGAAACATAACTAGCACGGTGATATTGTGTACTGCATATAATCAAATGAATCCTGTTACAAACAAAGCATGCTCACATGACCCTAATAAAAAGACAACAAAGACTGGTCATTTAAGGTCACTTGGACCACTTTGGTCTTGGTAGGAAGTTAAGAACTGATATAAATTGCTAAACCCTGGTTTGGGGAAATCCTGTCGAATTTATCGAGTATTTTTTATGAATTTAATGAATTCCCCCCAGGGAAAAAGGGGAACTGGGACGGGGGG
>CM032668.1:7753640-7869784 GCA_019095985.1 Streblospio benedicti
AAGTTTATTAACTCAGAAGAAACTGGTAATAACTACAAATAAATATAAACAGAACATGAGAATACATGTACTTACAATATAAATGCGCTAAATAAGGATTACAAAAATCATACATACATCAATAAAGCTCCTATAGTTCTTTTCCCCTTGCCTTAACCTTCTAAACTGAACACAAAAATGGATTGATTGAAGTACTAATTACATTAATGAATAGGGACTAATGTATGATCTACAATACTATAGTATTGATTAACAAAATACATGACTGTATTATACTCTGCAAAAAGTAAGCTTTGTGGAGACAACACAAGATACTTTGTTCTAACGTATATGAAAACGAAAAAAGGTTATAGTCAAAATATAGATTAGTTTTTCCCTGTGTATGTAAAAGAAACGAAATATATTAGGCGTTGGTGGCCTGAGACCTACTAAAGTTTTGATTAGTCGCTATCAACTAACGTTTGTTCTAAAAATAGAGTTTTCGGTACAGAGTGATTGTATGAATGGATCATTCGTTATGAAGACTAGTGAACTATGTCGTAAAGTTCATTCAGGACCTGTTTGTGGTTATTTGGGAAAAATCAAATATTTTCAGAAATTTTCAGAAATATTCGGCTTACATAATGGAAGAACCAATGGAAGATAGTTCAGCAGAAGGGCAACAATTGGAGGATTCACCAGAGGATAAGAAAAATAAAGTTCCCTCGATTTTAAGACCCGGCAGCATGGGTAATGAATTGATTGTTTAATTCCTTTCACCAAAAAATGAGACAGTTTGACAGGCCGACAAAACGCGTGATGAGGAAACGCACACGTAACAGTCATTGTGCGCCTCAAATTTTCTGTTTGATCGGTAGTAACGTGACTTATATAATCATATGGCCTGTTATGTTTTTTGATACAACTTTCATGGCAGTGAGTAGTCTGTTCTTTGTTGTTGTTTTTTCACCATCTGATCGTTTTAGTACGTGGCGCATATTCACCACTACCCTAATACTATTAGGACTGTCCATTACATTACACCTTAATTGACAAATTAATGAGCTCTATGATCTTATAGGGCTAACTCAGGACATTAACCTGGCCTTTGTTTTTTTTTCAAAATCCTATAATTTTATTCATGCACCACCATGACAATAGCCTGCCTGTTGTTTTAATAACACAGCCATCATAACAATAGCCTGTTTTTATCCACACGTTGCATAAAATCGGCAATTGCCTGTACAGTGCAGGGCCGTCGCATGCACCTTAAGAGTGGTCCGACAAAATGAGCGCCGTAGCCGTGAAAACGGCGACATATGGCTAAGGGGGTCTGGGGGGCCAGAAAAAAATGGGAATTTACAACACAAATGGTGCCATTTGAGAGCTAATTATTTCAAACAAATTTATTTTCTATCACCACTCCAACATGGGTGATAATATGGAGGTATCGGACCTTTTTTCTTGTCCTTCGCCTTTTATAGATGAAAAATAATGCTACCTTTGTGTAAACTTAGTCTATCCTGCCTTCAAATTTATCAATGCATTATTTTAGAAGTATTGAGCATAAACACGAACATATTTGTACTCATAAAATAATATTTAGTTTTGTTCTCTATGTGAAACATAACTAGCACGTGTGTGATATTGTGTACTGCTATATAATCAAATGAATCCTGTTACAAACAAAGCATGCTCACATGACCCTAATAAAAGACAACAAAGACTGGTCATTTAAGGTCACTGACCACTTTGTCTCTGGTAGGGAAGTTAAGCAACTGATATAAATTGCTAAACCCTGGTGTTGAACTCCCTGTCGTAATTTATCGAGTACTTATTATGAATTACGTAATGAATTCTTGAGGAAAAGTGGTCCAGCAAATGTTGGAGCGGGGTGCGACGGCCCTGCAGTGTGCAATGATAGTAGTTGTGTTGACCTCAGGGTGTAAAACCTATACCATACCTGCACTCTTTCAAGCAAGAAGGCTGAGAATCACAGAGAATGACTCCAAGTTGAAACTCATGAGAGTTCAGTATATTTTGTGACTTCAACCAGCTTGGCATCTAATATGCAAAAGCTAAAGGCAGGGATAAGGGGACCGTAACTATATAAATCGTTTGACGAGAAATTTTGAGGAAAAAAAATCCATGCGGTCGGAAAAAAATCATACCATGAATTCTTTAGATTTAATATTTCAAAAAAAGTTTTTTATCATACAGTCAGGGTTTTAATACAAATAAATATGCAAGGTTATATCACGAATTCTGTACAGTTAATATTAGAATGAATTTTAGCATGGTTTTCATAACTATAAATGCATATGTTTGTGCAAATAATACTAGTATGCCTTTAATATATATCTACCATTTTCTTCATTTTTCAGGCAGAATCCGCCATTAAATTGAGGGTGACTTTTAACCCTATGCCTGCCAGACGTAAATATTCGTTATAATACCCCTGGGTGCCAGACACGCATTTTGCGTGACGTGTTATTCACAGTGGGGGGCTTCAATTGTCAGAGTTGAAATATGATACTTAGTAGCTCTTGCGCTGTTCATCAGACTGTTTCCACATTTATGCTACACATTGATGAAACGGTCTAGTTTCTTATTTTCACCATTATAAATAAAGATACATACAGCATCAAGTTCAATTTTGACTATTTCGAGAGATCTCCGATTCATTTGACAGCTAGTGGACCAATTTTGAATGCCGTAAAATCGGTAGTTATCTTAATTGCAGAGATGTTTTATCCAGGATACACACGATAAACAACATAAACCATCCATATTTCATAAAAATATATTTTTACTTACAATATTACGGACCAAAAACGTATTCAAACAGTGATGTCTTTAAAATCGTGAGCTTTGACAGGTATCAGTCGAACTGCCGACAAAAAGATCATCCGTTTTGATAGAAATACTAGATCTCCGACGTCCACACTCATTGGGTAGTTTGCCAAACGGTTTATTTGTGATTCGGTATCCTAGATACAATAAGATGGGGCATGGATGACGAATAACATGATAATTCTTCTTCAGAATGTTTAACTTCGTCATAAAATGGCTGATCTTATGAAAAGCCGGTATTTCCTGAAAATCAGCCTTGCGCAGCGCGCGGCGCTGTTGTAGAATCGTTAAGAGCGCTCTTGATAAAGGCTAATTGGGGTTTCTTTAGCAGTGTCAAGGTGTTTTGTGGTGCTTGAACCTAAGAATAGCGCGCTTTCAAGGCTCAAAATAGATATCAGTATCAGTATATGATGTTGAAGAGTCTAGTTTCACATTTGTGCGTGCGCTGCAATTTTGGAAACCAGCAAAGTAAAACTCGACAATAGACGGTCATGTGATTGCATACGGCGATCGTACAAAAAACATAAAAAAATGGCAGGTCTGTGACAGGATTCGGCCGATATTTGAATAAAAATGGCAATTTTTGAGCTCCATCGTCGGAATTTTAATAAAATAACACATAAGTGAGTTTTTTTATGTATCGGGTTCCATCTAGACCTATCGTCGCTACCGTCAAACGATTTATATAGTTACGGTCCCCTAATTCTGGGCTGCGCCATAGGCACACTGTTTTTCTGATTGGCATAATCACTTTAAGCTTACTGTGCCAAATGGCACAGCAGATTGGGTTGCACAAGCGATATCTTTTACGTGTGCTGCTCATGACTGGATGTATTTAAGGCGTTAAAAGTTAAACGCACATTTCATATGTTGTTTTTTTCAAATTCTCATCTTCAATATATTTGATTTAGCTACTTTATGATATCATTTGCTGGGTCAATACTCCAAATCGATTACTAGTACATATGTAAACAGTAATTCTCTATGACAATCACACATAAGTCGTTTGAGGTCTGGCCCACCATCTTGCAAAATGGCACGCTTTTTTTTAGCAAGTGTGCGTATTTCACCCAGAATTGTCCCTGTAAAGGAAGAAAAATTAGTGACTATGGCAGTGTGGGAATTGGCTACCTGCCCAGTGGCCCAAAGCTGGCAAGTTTATTTTTGGGCCTGAAGGTCTTCAGACTTACCTGCCCGGTTGTCTGGCAGTTTTTTGACCCCGTATTTTAACATAATTTTGTCATAGCATCGAATATAATCTCAAAGTCCGCCAAATGGCTCCTTTTTAAGAAATATATGAAAAAATTTACTATGTACACATAGCCCAAGTGGTGAAATAGGTGCAGTTGCAGATTAATGTTTGAAGTTTAAACCCTTATGATGCCATTTGCGTCTTTATTGAGTCAAATGACTCCAACATGGCTGCCACTGTCTGGTATTTTTGTTACGAAATCGCCAATAGACAGCCAACAGGTCCATCATGACAACCAGAAATATAACTTGCAATACTACCCAGTACAGTAAATTTCCTCAGCAAAGGAAGAGTGAACAAGGAAAAAACTGAATAAAGGAAACTTTTCTCATGCATTAGCTTATAACGATTTAAATAAATGATGCAGTAAACAAGGAAAACGCTCCACAAAAGAAAGATTTGTAACTGCATTGCAGCAAATTAGATTCCGTTGTTGAGGACATTCACTGTACATGAACAATCGCCGTTGTCAGATAAGGCCTAGCTAGTCACGTCTAGGAGGAGTTCTCTGGACAAAGTCGCAAAATTGCCATTGGAATATATTTTTTTTTATGTTTCATTAAGTATTAATTTAAGTTCTTTTTACACCTGTATTATCATATCCCTGGTTTATTTTTTATAATGCTCATCACGGTCCACCATGTGGAAACAATACATTTCATTATCAATCTTAAATGTTTTTAGCGCTCCTTGTTTATCACATGGATTATATCTTTTTTAATACATCTCTTCTATTTTATAATTCAATTCATTTGATTTCAGAATTCAGACAATTAAGATTTCAGAGGGAATCAGAGCAATAATCAAGAATTTTGATTCATGTTTCGACTCTCAGTATTCCATTGCTTCTTTAATGTAGTTTTAGCAATCAATATTTTCCTGTTATTTTCAGTTATGATGCAAATAACTGTGGAAGATTACGAAACACAGTACTGGCCAAAACTAGAGAATGCCATCAACCAGTTACTGACAATGGCCCCTGGAGAGTACATTCCCATCTCATATGAGCAGATGTACAGGTGAGTGATTCATCTGTTAAGGGATTGTGTACATTTTGTTACGATCTGCAAAAGTAGAACAGTGGTCCACTTAGGGGGAGGGGAGGTTTCAGTCAAGTTTTGGATATTCCACTTTTTTGTGGGCTTCGTAATATTTTATCTCACGTGCTAAAACTTTTTATATCAGAATTCCACTATTTACTATTTAAATGTGGCATTAAAAAAGATACTCAGCAGATTTCACACATTAATTAGTATTATGATTTACAGGATTCCCACAGAGTCTGGGAAAGTCATGGAAACTGAAATTTTTTCCAGATCCTGGAAAAGTCCTGGAATTTTGTAAAGAGTCATGGAAAAATGAGATTTTCTCAAAAAGTCATGGAAAAGTCATGAAATTTTGTACAACTGATAATTTTTTAACTATTTGGGCAGATTTTTTAATATTTTAGAAAATGGCTAACATTTTGATAACTATGCAGGATAATACCTCAACAAAATATTTTTTTACTATATGAACAAACTTTGTGTTATCAGGACTGGATTATTTTCAACCATTTTTAGACACGCATAGCAATATTGAAAATATGATTTATAATGAAGAGAAAAAAAAGAACAATATTTTTTCATATTTTATTTACGTATGAGTAACAAAAGCATTAATTTAGTTTTTCTTTAGTTTTTCTATTTCAGCTAGCAACTGAATGAATAGATGTATTTAAAAAAAGTCCTGGAAAAATAAAAATTTGTCTGGAAAAGTCATGGAATTTTGCCAAACAAAATCTGTGGGAACCCTGATACATTCCTGCTATATAATAAATATTGTCTTATGGCATATATAAGTAATACAATGTATTTGAATAAATATTGCAAAACACTGTGTAGATGTTCTTCGATTATGTCATACATCTGATGTTTCCACTTTTGGTCGGAGGGGGGTGGGGGGTGGGGTCAGGAAAAAAGAGAACACTGTTCCACTTTTGCAGGTCATGACAAAATGTACATGATGTACCACGCCGTAACCCGGGGTCCGTATGATGCCCAGGGGTGCCGTGAAATGCACACCCCGGCATGTCGTGATGCCCCGTTTCTCCCGTGATATTTCCGTGTATCGGTTGTTGCTAAAAGGCAGACCACCAAAAGAATGACGGCGATGTGCATTTTCGTTTTGTCACAATGTACTAGGTTGGAAATCGAGTTTTAATAAATTATGAATAAATAAGATGTTTTTATTGTGACAAAACTTAAATATTTTACTTGTGAATATCAACAAAATTTGATACCACAGCAGCCTACCAGTCATCACGGTATGCCGGGGTATTGATGTTGAAAAAAAATGATTAATTAGCTCAAAAATGAATTTTTTATTATTTTCACGGGCCGGGGTATCACGGTAACCCGGGTTACGGCGTGGTGTATCACATCATCCCTAATGTGTTCATACTTCTTTGGACTTTCTGTTTGCATAATGTAGTCTCAATGTGTCATACAGATTTCGTACAGTTTCAACCTTGCCAAAAACCCTGAGTCTGTCTTCAGGTGTCTCTATCCTCAACCATGTTGATTTTAACTTCCATACATGTAGATCTTCCCTTGCAGTATCGCTAAGGTTATTTCTTAAATGACTGTCGCGATGATATGGTGTATAATGCCAATTTGAAGCCAAACTGTTAGTTCGAATGATAGTTTTAACAGATTAATCTAACTACCAAAATGTGTTCAGCTTATTGTAAACGTTCATTTGTAGTGTAATCAACATAACACTTTATAAATTTTTTTTTTAACTTTTTTATTCTATTATAACTACATGAAAAATATAAATAATATTTACTTCCAAATTTTCACCAGCTAATAGCTGCCTACATCATGGGTTGCTATGACACCAGCACCTAGGAATTTCTGGTATCAAACCAGCGCAGCGACTTCAAGTAACTGAACATGCTTGTCTCTCTGTCATCCTGTAGCTGCTGCTGTTATCTGACCATTTGTGTATTTCAGCTGCGTTTACAAGTGTGTATGTAAGCAGTTCTCAGAGCGCCTGTATCAGGACCTGCTTCAACAGATCACGGAACATCTCGAACGGCTCTGTCGAGAACTTCAGGTGTGTGTATGCAATTTACAGTATGAGCACCTCTCTAAAGAGGCTTCCTGTATTTACGACCATTTTTCACAGTCACAAAGGCTGATAAGAAAACCAATGTAGTTCATAAAGAGATCAAGTCATCTCAATAGAATGTTTGAGGTTCGAAATACGTAAAGTGCTTGCAATACAGTAAGTCCCCAACAACGGAGCAGTGTTCAACGGAAAATACTAGCAACGGAAGGAATTGCTGTGCATTAACATTTTCCCTTATATAGATAAGTAAAACTTGGAGTAATCAACGGAATGTCCTTAGCAACAAACAACGGAAGGCATTTTGGGTGACAAACAACGGAATTGACCTTATTTTGCTTCCTTTGTTATCGCATTTCTTTGTTCGAGCCAATTATTCCTGCTATCGCACGTGGTTTCGTTATGTCATAACAAAGACGTAAACAATGTAACCGGCCAATCACAGCACGTTCCGAGATGAGACTCACTTGTAGCAGGTGCGTGGTCTATTTAAATGACACCCTGTATTTTCCTCATGCGCTGTGTATACCGAAAGTCCATTTCGGAGGAAAAAAACAAAGGCAAAATTAAATAGTAATCTAAAATTATAGACAATATACTAATGAAAATCTTTGTTAGAAGATGCTAACACAATAAATATTCGTGTATCAGAGAACTTCTATCAACAAATAGAGAATGCATTCGTTGTATCAAGCAGGATTCAATAAGTAAGCTCGTGACTGATAATGTGGAACTTTCTTGGTGATTATGAGCTAAGTTGTATTGCTGATGTAGCAGACAACAATTTGACTCAGTCATCTATAATTCTGCATTGTAAATTAATGGATGCCGATGTACACGAGAATATTATGGTCAGATCACTAATCAGTGGAAACCCTCTCCAACGGGAGAAAATTGGACTGCAAAGTGGGTTCCGTTGTTGAGGAGATTTACTGTATACAGTAATGGAGTGATCTTAGAGTGTTTTTCCTGTATTAAATTAATACGTCAAACATAATATAATATCTAAATTAAATTGTTTAAGCAAATTTCAATGTTATTTTCAGAAATATGTATCTGCTGATATATATTTACTGTGTTTTTTATTATATTTAGATATTTTATGATATTATACAAGCTCTAACTTTAGAAACACAAGATGCTTACTTTTTCATGGCAACTGAATAAATTGCACTGCAGAGTTGCCAAGTATTCCGAAATTTCGGAATCATTCCGAAATATGAAGTCAATGCCGATCATTCCGAACGGAATTGAGAAATTCCGAAATTCAGGGGAAATGACCCAATATTTTAAAAATGGTACTTTTCCCCTTAAAATATTGATATTTTTGCTCACATATTAGCGCCGCCATTATCGAATGTACTCGATTGAACCATGCATCGTATAAACGACGTCCACGGCTTTTACCAGCGCACAAAAATGCACTCGATTTAAATGACTAACAGCGATAGTCTCGATCAGCGAAGCCCAGTTTGTGCGTGCTGTCATTTATGCGGTAGACAGCCTCGACGATTCAGATTTCTATTGTCGTAATGCACACCAACGCGACCTGTCAACGGTATATGAAAGTAAAACTGAGAAGAAATATTGATAATTAATGAATTTGTGCATTCTACAGTAACGTAATGATGCAAAAACACAGGGATAAGTATTCAAGAAAATACAATGATATCACTGCAACAGAAAAGAGTGTGCATCACGCCCGATATCGTTTGATTTTAGTATCAAACATAGTGGTGGATACGACATTGTCATTGTAGAGCATGAGCAATCAAAAGAGAACACATGGATATGGTGAAAATTCGTGGTGCATACAAGACATAAGATGCATGATTATTGATGTACACGCCTGACTTTCTACGGTAAAGTGCATTTGCACATCCCGTGTGCTCTTCCAACTCTACATGCTTGACTACATTATCGGGCGGGGGGAGAGTGCTCTTGTGGCAGGGGCTAAGGGGGGGGGGGGTATCCCCAAATTTTTCTTTGAAAATGTGATGCATTCTTCTGCAATCCAGTGTATAATTTACAGCAAAAGTGGGTACTTGAAAGACTTAAAATAGTCTCTTTTTTTTTTCAAATGTCCAACAAGATTCATTTCATTACTTTCAAAACTGTGTACTATGTAACATAGTTAAAATAAAATGGTTTGAAATCGTCATTGAGTTTTCCTTACTTTGAACGTTTTTATGCGAAAAGTAGGACGACCATCGTCCATACCCTTGTATTTTTTTTAATCAAATATGTTGAAACCAAGTTAATTGCACTTTTATGTGCATTTTTACTGTCCATTCACCCTTCTAAACACAGAACAGTGTTATAAAGTAGTCTTATTTAAATATAAGTTAAAAATACATAATAAACGTAAGATTCAGAAATTTTGGCCTCGGGATTGAGAAATTTCAAAATTTGAGGTTGGCAACTCTGGCACTGCATTATCATTGTACATGGTGCTATTTTTCAGACTAAGGACACGAATAATTATATCGGCAGCTTCAACTATGCCATGGATCAGTATTTGACCGCTCTGGGAGGAGTGGTGCCCATTTTCAACTATATGGTTTGTATCATTCGACACTTTAAATATGGAATTCGACATGTAAACATCTTTAGTATAAATGCCATGACTTAAATGTATAATTGGTTGCCGCATATTTTGTTGCATGACAAATTAACACTTGTTGCAACTAATCTATTTTTGATTATAAGACTTTCAGAATTAGAGTAATATTTTTTAAATACAATGTCAGTAATCCACAAACTATATTACAGTGCTCAAAACTGGCTATGTATGACTTTTCCCAGTCAAGTAGAGAAATGCATTGTTAGGAAACTATGTGGTAGGGACGGGGGCGGGTGCAAGTGCTAACTTCCTGCTTGTCCCATGATGGGCAAGTACCATTGTCTTTCGTATGACCTGTAACACTTTTAACCGTGACGCAACCAAATTTCTGTGTGGGGAAACAAAATCATTGGTAGTTTGAATGTTGGACATGTAACTTGTCAAAAAGTTAGGTTTGGTTGGTCAATAGAGTTAAAAGCGAACCCTGAATATTCACTAAACCCAATTGTCTTTTTTACAATTTCAGAATCGGTTTTATATTGAAACTAAATTACGAACAACTTTAAATGATGAACTACGGAAGTTGTTTGTGCAAATAGTCGCTGACAAGCACATTTCCACCCTTATTCGTAAGTACAATTATTAGCATAATTTTAGCATGTAAAAAAGATATATTTACCCAATTTATTTTGCATTGAGTACAGTGTCTCCATTGAATACTCTCAAAAAGTCATTTGTATTCATAACTTTATATACACCAATTACTGGTATGTGATGAATACACAGCAATTTTGCTGTGAATATATTGTACGAGCGATCCCTGTAACATCTAATCATAAAGTAGGAAGATAACCTGACCTACGGCTCTAATCCAATCAGAATTACTTTACAGTACTTGGACATGAAAGAGAAAATAGTATCTGAGAAAATTGTAACGTTCAAAGTGTCTAGTGTGGAGATAACACCTAATCTTGAATGTTGCTCTTACTAATGCCAGTATTTATTGCAGCGTTGCTGATGGAGGCCCAGACGAAGCCTTTCTCCGTCTCGCCCCCGGTCATGGCCGGTCTCATAAAAAACCTTTACGCCCTCAAACCAGGTCAGTCAAAATAACCGATCTTGTGGAAAGCCCCAATGTCGTTAAACGAAGTCAGTCAAAGCTTGCAGTCTCATTGCGTCGCTTCAGCAGCTGAAGCGAAAACCTTGTGTTTCGTTCGTTTGTAACTATGTATGTATGTTTGTCTCTGGACAAGCTAGAGCTTTTACGCTTCGCCCTATTTCGTTCAAACTTTACACAACTATTTGTTATGATGCAACACCAAAGTGATTCGATTTTGGGCACTTTGCCAATTAAAGTGTGCTTTCCATAGTGGCATTTTAGGTACATTTTCAACATTTTCTGCAGTAGTTTTGCTGATGCTTATGAGAAAGCATTCAAACTTTGTACAATGCTTACATGCCTACTGAACATCAAGTGTATTTAATTTTGGCACTTTGCCAATTAGAGTTTACCTTTCAGAGGGCCATTTTGATTATTTTTCTTTCTATTTTTCCACTTTATTTTCAATACTGCTCGAAGCGTGACCATCAAATTGGCATTGTGGTTATATTGGAATAAAAGTGCTCAGAGAGCACAGTGTTACAATATTAATGTCGACTCATGGGCAATAGATATTTACTTTAGCCATGTTTAGAAAGCGCCTGCAATCCAATGCCAACAACATAGTTGTAGGATGAGTCACGCATCAAGTAAGGCTTTTCTTTGCTTTGATTGCAAAGGAAACATCTTTATTGCCCATGGGTCAATGTTGCTCTAGCGACGCTGTGCTCTCTGAGCACATTTGAACTAGTTAAAATCTTGTATTTCTTATACATCTTAAATGAGGTGCGTGGATGTACATCTAAATAACTGTTTTTACATTACATGTCTCTTCTGCCGCACCTGTTCGTTATGTACAGATTGGCTTATTGCTGAATTTAATAGGATGCTGAATAAAGTAAAGGCTTCAGAAGTGTGTTAATTCTCATATGGAATCAATGGCCCTTATCCCAGTTTACCTCTAAACCATTGAAATACTCTCAAGTATTGTTCACCGTTGTTGCAGAGTACTCATCTCTGCGGCCACACCTGTTCGCCAAGTACATCCCCAACATCCTCCCTCCGTGCCAGGAGACTGAAATGGAGGCGTACATCGCCGAAGTACAGCAGATGCAGCGAGACCTCGAACGACATCCAGACTTCATCAGGTACGTCTTCTATAATGTTCTTGGGCCGTCAGAAGAAGGGGTTCGAGGGTGCATCGCACTCCTCTTCTAAAAAAATTAACAAGCCACCTTGACTACAGTTTTTTAATAATAGTTTATAAATGAAGTGTAGGGTGCAACCCAATAGGTACTAGTTACCATGTCCTTTAAATACAATGTGGAGAAATTCTTCAAACCCCACCTTAATTCCATTTATCTAATTCATAAAGATACCTTTTTATTTTGAGTTATGCTTAGAATGCATTTACTTGAATTTGTACATATTTAAAAATGAAAATGATACTATATCACTAAAAGAAGTTTGTTGCAACAGATTTAATTTCTTTTTGGTTGGAGTCACAATGCGCTGAATATCACATGCATAATTGTGACACATCACTGTAATCGTCTCGACGTCATCTTTGCAAAGAAACTTAATAGAATATGGAACTAGACTTCTCAGGGTCATATAACATATGAATTTAGTACTTGAACATGGTATTGTTAGGTCCAATATTCAAACATATTTGACAAATGCTAAAACCGCATCATCAAGAGCGCAGTTATGAATCTGCCACAACACATCGTGCTGCACAAGGCTGAATTATAGCAGGCACCTGCCAAAGTGTGTTATGGTGCCAAAATGGTGATGATGAAGTTGTCATATTTTTATGGGAAACGCTTACATTATTCATCTCCCAAACAAGAACATTTATAATGGACAAGTTTGACAATTTTTATGGGGAAAAGAGTTCTTTGTTGCGTCGCTTCAGCTCAGCTGTTGAAGCAAGCATTGTGTTTCGTTCGTTTGTAACTAACTAACTATGTAACTATGTATGTATGTCTCCGGACAAGCTAGAGCTTTAACCGTTGCACCGATTTCATTCAACCTTTACACGACTATGAGGTATGAAGCGACACAGAAGTGATTCGATTTTGGGCGCTCTGCCAATTAAATTTTGCTTTCTAGAAGCGCTTTTATGACATTTTTAATGATATTCAATGCACTTAGCCAGCAAGAAAAAAATCAATATTCCAACCAAGCAGCAAAATTGATTATTGGATTTGAAACTGATACAGTACTGATTATTATCTGTTATTCAATACTATTATATGGCAACAAAAATATCTTTTTGCTGGATATATTGATTCGGATTCATTCTGATGTTTTCTCCTCAAATTCATAAATTTCTTGATTGTAAAGTATACATTATTTCAGTATATATCTTAATTGTCCATGACTCAACGTCGTTCTAGCGAGGCAGTGTTCTTTGAACACTTTTGATCTAGTTTCAGATTGTGTTGTATGATGTTACTTTACCCTCATAAACTTGTGTCACTAGTTTTGTAATTAAATGTATTTGCGTTGATTGCTTTCAGTGGAGACTCTTCGAGGAAACGGCCTGGTGAAGATGAGCCTCCTAGTAAGTATGTGGTGTTCATGAATCCTTTGACAGGATCATTGAAAAGTTTTAACGAGTCTCATTTTGTTGGGGGGCAGGGAGAGTGAGACTATCCTTTTTTTTTTAAAGTGGGGTGGAGTCTGATTTATTTCTTTTTCTTTTGTTTTTCTTCTTTTTTTTTGGGGGGGAGGGGGGTGGAAGTGAGCAGATGGCGTAGGAAAGGCATGAAAAGTGGAAAGAACATTTTATCCTACTATATTCTCAAGTGATCATTACTTTTATATATTATCATGGTAAAGGTGTAAAAATTTGTTTTCTTCATAAATTTCAAGACATTATTAATGTAATATTATTGTGAGTTTGAAGTACGTTTATAAATTGTGATCCTGTTTTCATTTTTAGCTCACCTGCTGTGAAACAGCAAGTGAGCTTTTGGGATCACCTTTCGTCCGTCTGTCCGTCCATCCGTCAACAATTCATATTTTCTAAATAATTTCTGTATTTTTCATTTGATTTTCACCAAACTTGTATACAACTTATATGGCTGTCTTATCATCATATCATATTTGAATCATTCCCCTGGGTGTAATATTGACCCCTCCCCAGGGGTCCATATAAAAAAAAATGACAATTCATATTTTCCATATAATTTCTTTATTTTTCATTTGATTTTCACCAAACTTGTACAGTACTTAAATGGCTGTTTCATTTCTCATTTGATTTTCACCAAAAAAGGAACATGAGTCATATGCTTATGTAATAGTCATATTTGAATCATGCCCGTGGGTGACAGATTTACCCCCATCCCCAGGGGTACCTCTAAAAGAAATTAATAATTGTGACTGGTTTTGTCATTTTTCAATTGATTTTTTATTCTGATAAACCATATTTGAATCATACCCGTGGCTGACAAATTGACTTCACAGTTAATATTGAAGCCCATTTTTCAATTGATTTTTTATTCTGATAAACCATATTTGAATCATACCCGTGGCTGACAAATTGACTTCAGGCTTAATTTTGAAGCCCAATTTACATATTGGTACCCTCATCAGTATTCTCATTGGCAGGTGAGCGATATAGGACCTTATGGTCCTCTTGTTTGAAAATTGTAAATAATAGTTGTTGTTTTTTTTACCCAATGTAACCTAGGTTGGAAAGCATTTCCTTGCAAGGTTTTCAAAAGTTGTTAAATCTGAAGATGTTCTACTTTCTTCGTGTATGATTATAGTTTAGTTTTAATTATTTTATTTCAGTGACTATGCCATTTACATAAATATATATTAATATATTATATGAAACAAATATGAAACAAATAATATGATATATATATATATATATATATATATATATATATATATATATATATATATATATATATATATATATATATATATATATATATAACAGGAATAGCCAGTCATTCGTTTTATATTATATATATATATATATATATATATATATATATATATATATATATATATATATATATATATATATATATATATATGCTTATTAAACAATGATTACATGTTCAAAAGTGCTCAACAATTAAGGAGCATTAATAATTATAAATTAAATGAACAACTACAATGACATTGCCCTACAACGTTGTTTCATGCTTGGCAATCATCGACCAGAGCCCCTGATGATTGCCAAGCATGAAACAACGTTGTAGGGCAATGTCATTGTAGTTGTTCATTTAATTTATAATTTTATATATATATATATATATATATGATTTTTATATTAATTATATTTATATTTTATATATATATATATATATATATATATATATATATATATATATATATATATATATATATATATATATATATATATATATATATATATATATATATATATATATATATACGATTCTTATGTTTCACACATGGAAAGAGAGCTCAACCATAAGGAGCCAAGTATATTAGTTTATTTATATGAAAATTACACACTCATGGCTTACAAGCCTGTTTCATGGTTACCACACCACTCATCAGAGCCAAACTGTTGACATTGCCAATGACATATATATAATATATATATGTATATACAATATGGCCCAGCCCTATGGGCTTATTATAATACACATGTATGATTTGGAAATATATATTTAGCATAGATTTTCATAGATGTAAATACTATAACCGTGTTAAGCACAATTTACAAAAATGTATTAGGAATCTTTGTCTGTCTTTTTCAGAATCATCACCTCTCTGTTTCATGCCAAAGACGTAACGTATCTCATGACAAAGTGAACCAAAAACATTATGACCACATCAGCAACAGCAATTTCTGGATCAATGCTACATGCTTCATTTTTCTCTTTACCCAAATTATAAAATATGTGTATTTTGTTCTGTCAGGTTTTTTTTTCTCAAATACTACTTTGAATTATTTTATTTTCCATGAAAACCATTTGATCAAATGTGTTCTACAGTTTGAAGTCATAATTAATGGACTTAAAGAACCGTTTTTGTTTTTATTTGTTAGCAAATTTGTTCTCTAGATGTATGCAATTATGGTGTACTGTGTACTGCGCATGCGTAGGCTGATAACATGCTCATGGTTTTCTGTCTGCCCTTTATTTTTTAATTTTCTGTAAAATTGGTAAATAATGATTTTCAAGCTGTAGAAACTTAATATTGAGAGTTGAATTGGCTTCATAGAATTCTTGTGTGTTAATGTTCATTAAATTTTGTTTGTACTGCAACACAGCAGAGGTACAATATGGTTGACATTCACAAAGTGGATCTTGTGATTACCGGTAGGAAGTTGTTATTTCTGTGGTATTACAATTTTAAAACAATCAGAATTGTAATAATCTGCTTTTGTATCTGCAATTCATGTTAGGAGTATAACAAACTTCCTGGAGTATGGTGCTTGTGTAGTAAACTATCTAATCTTTGACTCATCTATCATGTTGAAATGGAAACGGGGTGCATTACCATATGGATGCCAAAACAAAAACAGACCCAGCAATTTATCATAGGCAAATAGCTCTTTTTCCATTGGTAATTAACCTCAGCTTCAGAAAAATGTCAAGTGTGAAATACCACATGATCCCAAATGGTCCCTTTTGTAATTAGTTAAGCGTTTATCCGCTCGTTGTGTAAGAGCACAAA
This sequence comes from Streblospio benedicti, assembly GCA_019095985.1. Taxonomy (NCBI): domain Eukaryota; kingdom Metazoa; phylum Annelida; class Polychaeta; order Spionida; family Spionidae; genus Streblospio; species Streblospio benedicti. Next base: position 7,770,174 of record CM032668.1, read on the forward strand.
TTGCACAACCTCTGGGTGCCTACTATTGCAGACTAGAATCTAAAATTTGCCGGGATAGATGTTTGATATGTTCTATTCTGTGCTGCAATAGTAACACCATTTTTCTTTAGCCATGAACTTGTAAGTGTTGTAGTTATGTTTCTGCTGTTTGTGATGTCTGTTTTGTTGTATGGTTACTGTCCGAACATGAAGACAAGCATTTTTTTCTATGTGAAAGATGTTGAAACTTCTTATTTTAATATGCACCTTAATTATGATTTTCTTGTTGAAAGACATGATTTTATCAGTCTGTTTTAGTTGTGGTAGTGATGTGTATGTGGTTCATTTGTGCTTGCATGTTGTTGACGAATGGTGAATGTTTGGAAGTTGCTGTAATTATAATGTAAATGAAAGGCAGGAGCAAGGTAGCGAGAAAGTGTAGTACAATGTATGTTATGACGCAGTAAATTTGGAGAGATTCAAACATATTTGTATAAATGAATAACATTCTGGACTAGAAGTGAAAATTGTGCACCCAATGTAAATAAGTTATGTGAATGTTAAGCTTGTGTGTAAACCATGATGTAGACCTGTGATTCTTATTATGCAGCCCTGTGCTTTTTATGTGAAGTGATACAGTACTGCTCTGTGTAAAACTGTGAGTCTCAACTAGAGCTGAACCTTGTATTGTTGTAGAGAAAACATTGAAATTGATATATATTGTATATATCTTATAGTTGATGAAAGCATCCATGGCTTTCAGGAAATTCTATAATTTCAAATGATTCTTGTACGAGTGATGTATACATATTTGATGGGTGTACGCACCGTAGACTTTTGAAATGCATTTTTGACGATACAAAATTGTAATGCTGTCCTGTTCTTTTTGTACACAAACTTTCTTTATTAGCGTATGTTGCAGCAGTAACTAACATCATTGCAACAAATCAAGTCCTTACAAATGGTAATTAAAGACTCCAACCTTTATAATAGATTATGATGTGGAGATGCTTTTTCCAATCGATTATTGCTTGTGTATTTTGACTTACATTACAATATCCGAAATATAAAGTGTGTACAAATGTACATACATGGTATTTATAATTTTGTAAATCTAATGAAATATTGGAAAACAATTTTGGTTTTGTTATATTTCAATAGTATATTTTCTTTCAGCATTTATAAGAATTTTTTTGTAGACCGAAGTAGTCCTAAGTAAGAAAATAATTTAATTTAAGGAAAAATCATATGCATTAAAGTAGCTCCAATACATTGCATTTTCATGTTTTATACATATTTATTTCTGCTTCTCATCTTAGAATTCTTTTATTTCTGTTAAAGATCAGAGCAGAAACTTCAGCTGGATAGCTGATGAATACAAAAACACACAGTATTTAAAAGATTATTTTTTTGTTTTGATACATTGGCGCGGTCGTAATCCTAAAAATCAAGTTACTATGGCCCCAATAGCAATATCATAACTCAAGTGCCATTTCTACTATAGGTCTCAATCACGTTCATTATCAGAAGATTATGAACTCTTTGCCCTATCCAGAAACCTTTGAGAAATGTTTCGCATAGACTGGGGTTGGGAGAGGGGGCGGTTGCAAATTAAGGGTCTCCCCATTTTTCACCCGTAAAATTTCATTTCTGTGGTGTTTTGGCATCTACACGAGCCTTCGTGATTAGGAAACCCTGTGAAATCCTATGTGCACACTTTTTCCTCTTTCCCAAAAACCTGAATCTACCAGCGCATTCAGCGCGAACAGGGATGATCCCTTCCTGAATTTGAAGCATCTTTCTCATATATCTGTAATGAAAACTGTTGAGAATACAGTTGAATGTCTTCTATGATATTTTATCTATATAAAACATCTGCAAAATGTGCAAAATGTTTTGAAATATTGTGTTTTATTATAACAGACTGCACAGCAATAAAGGTGAGGGAACATGGTGGCCGGGGCAGAGGCAGGGTATGAAACTCCTCAAAATTTGCTTACGGACCACAGGGCCGGCAACTATAAAAAGTAGCCGGCCCTGGCAAAAAGTGTACGGCCCTTCATTATTGTTCATATTTACAACTCCCATAAAGTAGCCTACCCACTGGGCCGTGAACTATTAACACCAGCCGGCCCGGGCCAAAATCAGCCGGCACTGGGCCGCTGGGTAGGTTCGAGATCTATTTCATACCCTGGCAGAGGTCATATAATTTTTATTGATGCCATGGGGGGGGGGTGTCTCGCTTACTTTCCATTTGTGCCAGGGTTGGGGGGCGCTCGTTATAATAATTTTCTCTTCTCCATATGACTGACCCCCCCTTCTGTATGATCAATTGTGCAAGCTCCCTTTTGACATTCACTTTTCACAGCGGCTGACCGGCTGATAGATGAGAACAATAGGTAGCTAGCTCTTCCCTTCGTAGTTTTATGTCATTCAATGCTGTCAGATTGTATATACCAGAGCTCCATGTAGTGTGAATTTGAAAGAAGTTATTCATTTTTCTAAACGTATTTATTTAACAACTACTCTTGACATAAATATAACTTTGTAAACCATAACCGTGTGACTGAATGTAATGGAGTTCATTAATCGAATGCAATATTGTCACGTGATTAATAAGTGCGCAGAGCACCTGCCGTGACGTCAGTTGTTCTTCTGCCTTCGACAAGAAAACCGGCCGTCAAGATACAACCAGCAAAAAGCAACAAAATACACCATCTAATCGGTAAGTTAAGGAAAATATATTTTATTTATGATGAAATGAGGTATTAGAGATCGTGTATAGCGTATAGTAATGTGTCATTTCCGAAGTTTTAGTGTTCTAAGAATGGGTTAAATTGTTGCCAGAGAAAACGGATTCTTCCTCCATGCTTCCGTCACATGTACACGCATGCGTCCACGCTCGGTAAATCGTCCGCAAGCTACATTGCGCAAGTGATGTCTGGTGGGTGTTTTACTGGGAGTGGTTTTGTGGAATCAGTGCGTCATTCTTTCATAAGGGAATCTTAATCGTACGATTTTTCAATTATACAATGTAAGACATAGCTTTATTCAATTTCTTCCTGTTACTACGCTGACCTATCATAATATGTCGTAAAATTTTATAAACGTATTCGGTGCGAAAGCTTGGTTGTGACGGAAAGGTATTTTGTTTGGATTTGTGATATTTCAGAAAAATAAAATGGCCGATTCCTGAGAGTGAATAAGTTAGTTTAGATAATCTTTCACTCATCTTGCAGGCTTATAGCCAATCGTTTAAAGACCGTTGCAACTTTAAAAAACATAGAGGATGGATACGCCAGTAAGGGTTGTTTGCCACGCGAAAGCAAGAGTATTTTTCCAATTTCCATTTCAGGAAATTGTTTTTCCAATGTGTGAAATGATTGAACCTAGTTTGGTAAATTTCTAAAGCCTGTATGAGAACTTGTATGATCATTGGCTATCGATAGGTCTTGTGTACATCACACTAGTTAACTAAAATTCTTAACTTAAAAAATGTCTTTTTTTTTCTTTGTTGCAGAACAAGGCAGAGATACAAGTCAAGAACAACTCTCGAGAACAACCAATTGTACAAATAAACTTACAAGATTTCATTCACCATGCCTGGCCGTGATTATAATGATAGGCGTGGAGGAGATCGGCGTGGAAGTGGTGGGGATCGCTTTGGTGGTAGAGGAGGAAGTGGAGGCGCCCCTAGATCATTTGACAGGAGTGCTTTCCCAACAAGTTTTGGAGGAGGCCGAGGCGGAGGTGGGAAGGGACGTGAACCTGGTGCAAACCTGCGTCGCATCAGATGGGACATGTCCGAGCTGAGTCCTTTTGACAAGCACTTTTACCACGAGTGTCCTGCGGTCGCCAACAGATCACCTGCTGAAGTCGCGGCCTTTTATGCAGAGAAAGAAATCACTGTGAAAGGGCGTGATGTTCCTAAACCTGTCTTCACATTTGAAGAAGCTGGACTTCCAGAGTTCATCTTGAACATCACCCGTCAGCTAGGGTGGCAGGTTCCCACACCTATTCAAGCCCAGGGTCTACCAATGGCCCTCAGTGGTCATGATGTTGTAGGCATTGCTCAGACTGGCTCTGGAAAGACCGGATCCTTCATCCTTCCATCTATTGTACACATCAAAGCTCAGCCCAGGCTGCAACGCGGGGATGGGCCTATTGCTCTTGTTGTTCTACCCACTCGTGAGCTTGCTCAACAGGCCGCTGTGGTTGCCAATGATTTTGGCACTCCATGTGGAATCAGAAACTGCTGCGTCTATGGAGGCGCTCCTAAAGGACCACAGCTGCGTGATCTTGAGCGAGGTAAGTCTCGCTGAGGACTTTGCTGTGATGAGAATGTGATGGAGTTGAGCCATTATTCTGCTGGCAGTAAAATGCAGGGTTTATTTAATGCATTAGGAGGCACACTTGACGTTAGGTGCATGATTATCTTCATATTAACAATGCTATAGACATTCATCTTCCAATAATTTTTATTTTTTATAACTACTAAGCTAAGAAGAGAAAAATATTCATGCACTGTTATGTATTTTTACCGAGATGTTGCTTGGTAATTTGTGCTTCTGCTTGGGGTGGACACCGTGTCCCCCCATGGAAATGGGGGTGACACGGTCCCCCCGGCAAATACCCTGCGCACGCTGGAGTCAGTATAATTATAATGGCATTGCTCTCTTGGCTCATCACAGGTTCTCCGTGACTCGTCATCTTGGCTGTCCGCGGCAAGTAGCTGAGAGTGGCTTTCTGGAGTCTGAACCTACCAAATCAGGTCCGGGTCACCTTACCAGCAAAAGGATGACCTCGTGTTGTGGCCTACCTTCTTTTTTCATATCAAATTGGTAGGTTTTCAGACTTGGCGGGTCAGGCCATCTTTAGCTATTTTTGGATGACATGTTTTATGAATGAAAGCTAATCAACACAGTAGTGTAATTCACTTAGGGGTCATCAAAATTTAGTTTGGGGCAATGTTTATATTTTATGTTCACCCATATCCCCCCTCGCCCTGGATGTCGAACTAACTTCAGCCAAAAGATACTATTTGTTTGAAAGTGTTTGCGTGCACCTTAACAAAGTGTTAAGATTGTATGAGTGTGAAATGAACAATTAGTATTTTATTATATAAAAGAAACTTAAAACATTTTAGATATACATGAATCTGTGTTCAGCTTTACAGACAGTTATATAGGGTTTGTTATCCAAAAAGAAATGTTATGATGGCCTTTCTAGAATTTTGCTCTCGGTGCCGTGGTAGTTTGAAAACTCTTAACTAGATGAATTTTCTTGAGATTTTGAAGTGGTGTCTTTATATAGAGCTGGTAAATTGATATTGTGTAAATTAAAATGTTTTTATTTCATTGTTCCTGATGGGGATTGGAAAGGTATTGTATTTTTTTAACCTTTAATATGTAATGATAATTTTTTTGTTCTTTTTTTTTTTTTTTTCCACAAACATTTTTCTGTATATCAATCATTGAAATGAAACAATTTTTATGTCCCTACACTGCGTAGGCGTGTCAACTACTGGCAACCTTCAGATTTGATAAAACTTTGTTTCATGGACAAGGTTACATGTACAATACTTAGTTAGTCCTTGAATTATTAGTTAGGAGAAAATGTAACTTGTAAGTGTGCTTATGCATGCATTAACTTTGTTTAAATTTTAGGCGCCGAGATCTGCATAGCAACACCAGGTCGTCTTATAGACTTTCTGGAGCTTGGAAAAACCAACTTGCGTCGTTGCACTTACTTGGTGCTTGATGAAGCAGATAGAATGCTTGATATGGGGTTTGAACCCCAGATTAGAAAGATCATTGAGCAAATCAGGGTGAGTCTGATCATGCTATTTTGTTTTGCAAAGGGTTTATTCAGTACATCTTAACCCTCATGATGCTGAGGCGACTGTTGTCTCAGTTTTTACGTGTACTTAACTATATCAAAATATTCAGAAAAAGGATTACCTTTTCCATGATGTAGACCAAGTATGTTAATTCAATGGTTAACACCAGTATTTATATGAAAGCCAGAACATCGGCAATCAATTTGACTCTAATGATATATAACATTTGTAGATGATAAGACCAAATAAATCTTCTTTTCCAGCCTGATAGGCAAGTGCTTATGTGGAGTGCGACATGGCCCAAGGAGGTGCAAACTTTGGCCAATGAGTTCCTCAAAGATCCAATTCAGGTCAACATTGGAGCGCTGTCTCTGCATGCCAACCACGACATCTTGCAGATCATTGACGTCTGCATGGAGTATGAAAAAGAGGCTAAGGTCAGTCGATATATGTTGACTTGATAAATTCAGTCTGATTAGTTGACCACTTGCTTTTTTCCAATTTGTACAAAGTCATATAAAATTACTGTTGATTCTGGTTACAAATCATCATTCCTTGTCAATTTAGAAAATGTAAGAAGGCAATGTTTGTACTACAGGTGTGTCGTCTATTAGAAGACATTATGAATGAAAAAGAGAACAAAACTATCATCTTCACAGAAACCAAGCGCAAGGCTGATGATCTGGCGCGTAAAATGAAGAGAGATGGGTCAGTATGATTATTTGTCACTGTGTTTATTAGTACTATTGTAGTCTATTGGAGCAATATGTAATTGTATTACAATTTGAAAATTACTTAATTTTTATTATAGTAACTGGAGGTGAGTACCTGGTCTGTACGTTAACCCTGGTGAGACGACCACAGGACAACCAGCATCTAATTTTTGGTTGTCCTGACTTGCCAGGAGGTTGTCCTGATTTGTGTGCTCCATTTGTGCTATAAAGATGTAGGGTCTTAACTTACATTGCTTATGTCAATCATACATTTAATAGATAGGGATATATACAAGACCACAGTGCCGCAAAGAAAAAAAAACAAGATTTTATTTGTACACTTATATCATTCCAGGGATAAAAAATATGGGTGAGATACAGTTCGTGCCATTTGGGACACTTTTTATGCAAATGTGCCATTTTGCAAGATGGTGGGCCAAACCTTAAACGACCTGTGTGTGATTCAGATTGTCTCAAAAAATTACTATTTGCACCCTGGTAATTGATTTGGGGTATTGACCCAGGAAATGGTATCACAAAGTGGCCAAATAAAATATATTGGAGATGAGAAATTTGAATAATAAATCATGTACGTTTCACTTTAAAAGCCACCAGTACATCCGATCATGAGCTGTGCATGTAAGACATGCCTGCGTAACACTATCTACTGCGCTATTTTTGTGCCAAATGGCACAATAAGCTTAAATTGCTTGTGCCAATTAGAAAAACAATGTGCCCAGCGCAGCCCAGAATTATCCCTGCCTTCTTTTCTCATGAACAACTTGTACAAAAATAAAATTCACATTCATTAGTGTGCAAGTAAATTTTGTCCTTGCATGGTTCAAAATTTTGTCGAAAATACCCAAGTTATTTTGTAACATCAGGACAACCAGCATCCAACTTTTGGTTGTCCTGATTTTAAAAATAGTTGTACAGGACAATGTGATTTATCCTTTGCGTACCTGAGCACACAAAGATCTTGTTTGACTGTCACCTAGATTTTCCCTCTATTAGATGGCCAGCAACATGTATCCATGGTGACAAATCCCAACAAGAGCGTGACTGGACTCTTCAGCAGTTCCGTGATGGTCGCAATCCCATCTTGGTAGCTACAGATGTTGCAGCTCGAGGTCTTGACATCTCTGACATCAAGTTTGTCATCAATTTTGACTACCCAAATGTAAGTACTTGTCTTGTGTTAGGGGTTATTTTTTTCTGTAAGTTCTGCTATTGTGATGGAACCTTGTAACTTGAATAGCTAGTGGATATACTCTAACATTTGTCTTTTCTTTGTTTTCAGAACTCTGAAGATTATGTGCATCGTATTGGACGTACAGCTCGTGCTGGTCAGACTGGTACTGCATACACTCTGTTCACGCCACAGAATGCTAACAAGGCACGGGACTTAATTGATGTGCTGCGTGAAGCTAAACAAGAAATCTCTCCCAAGCTGATGGAGCTTGCTGATTCATCTCGTGGCATGAGAGGAAGGCGGGACAGATGGGGAGGCGGTGGCCGTGGAGGAAGAGACTCTGGCAGAGACTCATACGGAGGTGGCCGCGGTGGTAGAGGTACGTCAAGAAGGGTCATTTTCATAATAAACAACAGACAGATGAACTTCAGTTCAACATGATTCTTCAATAACCACAAGACTTTATTTTATCTTACCTAATATTTACAGTTTCTGACATTCGTCTCTGTCCATCCGATCAGAATCTTTCCCTGTACAAAAATTTGTCAACCGACTTCTCATAACTTAGTTTCCATTCAATTTCGAAGCCTCTAATATTTTTATTGTGTTAAACCATGCCACGTGATAGAATAATATAACCACTTAATGCTTAAATAAGGAACTGCAGGTGATTTTATACTTGTATATGAAATGGCAAGTTGAATCTAGCATTATGAGCTGAGGAATAATTCTTATTCATAATGAACAGCCTACAAACTCATTAACATGGAAGACGTTTTTGTTAGAAATAATTTTCCTACCTGGTATAGAGGATCATCACATGTTATTTATGTACTGGCATCCAGGGGGTTAATCTAAGGCTATCGCATTGTTTTTCAGGAGGTGGTGGACGCGACAGATTTGGTCGTGATGATTCTAGTCGTAATAGTTATGGAGGTGGTGCCGGTGCCCAATCAGGTGGTGCAAGCCGTCCCAACAGTAGATGGGGTGCTATGGCAACCCCAACACAGCAAAATGGAGCAAGCAGAGGCGGATTCAGTGGAAACCAGGGTGAGTAATATAACTAGAATTATAGGACATGATTTGTTAATCTTGTCACAACACTTATTATTCTTACTGTTGACTGTTTCGGCAACTCCTGCTCCCATTCTCAAAATATCTGCGCATGTCAAGGTCACGTCGCTGAAAATTGGGTCATACAATTAAGACTTAGAAACTTTCCAGTCAACATTGTGGGTGTTCTGATTCACATCATCTGTGATCGTACTCTTCTCTTGTCTGTATAAGACCCAATTTTTGGCGAGGGGAGTCGTGCTGAGTGACCTTGACATGCGCAGAGATGTTTTGACTATGCCAGCAGCAGTTGCCGAAACTGTCAACAGCTGATCAAATATAAGTTGTGAAAAGATAAACTAATCATGTCTATATATGCATTCCAACACAGAACACATGCAAGTATAAGGCTACTATACTTGCTGACAAAAAGTTGCTTGTCACAAGATGTTTGTGGACGATTGATATTGTAGAATCGTCAAGTGGGGAAGTTAAAAGGTATACCCTTCGAAAACAAAATGAAGCTAGCAATGTATGCGTGTCCACTAATGTTAGCACATGTTGTCAGGTGGTGGACGAGGAGGTGGCAATGCTGGTCAGTATGGTGGCCAGCAGCGTAACCAGTATGGTGGTGGTCAGGCCCAAAATGGAGGCAGCTACCAACAGAACGGCTATGGAGGTCAAAGTCAGAGCAGTGCCGCTGGTGGAGGGCCTCCAAAGTCTCTGATGAGCTTTAATGCGCCACCTCCCAACAAAGGTTGGTAGAATGTATGTGTGACACGCTTACTTGAGCATGCTCTTTTTGTTGATATTGTTTTCACAGGCAGCACAGTAATTCTAATACCTAGGTTGCCCAACTCTTGAGTATCAGATATCAACAGATTCTGAAGCATAACTATTGCTCATTAAAAATGTGACCGACCACAGGCTTTTAATCCCAGAATAGGAATGAGGTTAAGTGATCTGATCAATCCAGGAATTCAACCAATCAGGCTGCAGTATTTAAACAGGTCACAAAGTGATAAACATGTTAATCCACTCTCAGGCGTAACATTTCAGAGGTATGTATTGCTGCCCCCCCTTTCCTTTTAATTACCTTGTTTTTTAAAGTATAAGAGTTATTGATTTTTAAAGAATCCTATGTTCATGTGCAAGATCATCTTTTATTTAGATGTATCCTGTTATGATTAAAAATACTGTGGGACTAAAAGTTGCTTGTTAGAGATTTTTAACTCCCCAAAGCATGAAATGCGCCCTTTCAAACTAGTCAACTTTAAATCTTAGTCGCCCTTACAAAAAAAAATGTACATCTCTGACGACCATACGACCTATTACTGTGCTGTCTGTTTCAAGCTTGAGGCTGACACAGTGTGTTAGTGAAAAACTGGGTGTGGTTGAATTGTGCTACTGCAAGTGAATGATAAAATGAGTTGTGTGTGGTAGTGTGGTACACGGCTTGTGGCCGTGTCATTTTCTTATACTATTTGAGTTAATATTAAGTGAAGATAAATTTATTTAAATAAACTACGGATGTGAATGTTGTGGTTCAAGAGTGAAAGAGAAATGTATGTGCATTGATTATTAGTAAAAAGTTATGGCTGGTTTGTTTGTAGGAGCTGGTGGTCCCCCTCAGCAGCAGAACAGTTACGGTCCCCCCAAACCTCCTCAACAGAACACCCCATATGGAGCATCTCAGCATGGCCAATACGGGCCTCCCAAACCTGCGCAACCATATGGACCCCCCAAGCCAGCACCACCGGCTGGTGGTCAGAACTCATATGGACCACCGAAGCCTCCCCAGGGAGCTCCCCCTTCCGGACCTCCACCCTCTAATTCAGCCGCACCCAACGCACAGCAGTACCAGCAGTACTACCAACAATACTACCAGCAGCAGCAGCAGTATGGTGCCCAACAGTACAGCCAACCCCCACCTCCACCACCGCAATAGAGTGGTGATTGACTGTAGCGCTCGTTGGTGGAAACTTAATTGTGTTCTTAACCAAGTCACTATCTGAACGGATGGTTAACATTTGTATTATAAAAAAAAATAATGTTAAGAAGAAATCCTATTGTGATTGTCGCTAGAACATTGGTATTATGTAAAATGTCATGCGTAGGATGGACAGAGTACTTCTGTTTATATTTGTCACAGTTGAGTAATCATGGTTGCTAATGAATTTACCCTCTTGAAGTTGCCATTTTATTGCTTGTAAACCAGTTATACGTTGATGCGACAAATATTTTATGACCGCTCTAGCTGTTGAGCTTTTCTTAGTTTGTTATTGAGAGCCATTTATAATCTCTCGTGGCACTAATTATGTATGTACAGTGTTGGGAATTGAATTGGGGTATAGATGTTGCATGTATGTATTAATTGAAAAATGTTCAATTTGTGTAGTCCACAAGATTGCCATTCATAATCAATACAACATGAATTTAATTTGTTCTGTACTGTAGCTGTTTTGTTTGCTAAATCGGGAGCACAGTGTTTTAAAGAAAAGTTAGGCAATTTTAAAGTGATCTGTAAAGGGGCTTCATCACAGTGGCCGGTTACACTGTGTATTTATTGCTACTTTGTTGCCATCTATGTAGAACAAGGAATTCTGTGTGATTGGTAACATTGTTTTGCCACATTGACATTGAGCAAGATTTGATCTTAAAACTAAATTTTAAAGAACAACATGATGTGTTCTAAGTAATAAATGTATCTTGAGCTTCAACTTGCTCTTGCAGTGTCTGAATTGTTCCGGTGTGGTTTTAGGTAACTGAATATTTAAGTACATGTGATTAAAACAATAGACCATTTCTAACTTGGATGATATTTTGTTGTAAAGGTAATTTTATCAATTCACATATGAAAAGAAATTTCAATCATGTTTGTTGATTGCGGTTACTGATGGAATTGTCTGAGCAAATTAACAACTGTATGAAAGTGTAATGTGCTTGCATGATGATCTTATACTTCGCATAAGTCACTCTACTGTGACTTCTGGAGGAGTGTTATGTGTGAACAAACATTGCGCAAGTGCAATACTAACACATTCCCGCTACTATGCGAAGGCGGAATGACCTAGGCAATTATTGTCTGAATGTAAACTTGTTGTTAGCATTCCTTTATTTATTATTGCATTTCTTAGTTTCACTCTTTATTATAAACTGAGAACTTTGTTGAATAAAACTTTGTAATAATTGAATTAGTAACTTAAGATTTTAGTTATATGCGATGGAATTTGACCAAGATTAATATTTGTTATTTTCATAATGTACAAAAAAATTTCTGAAGCCAGTACTGAACTGAAAATTTTTAAAATAATTTTCATGTAATATGATTATTGGAAAAAAAATAAAAATATTTTCATTGATGTGTGGTCATTTTATTGCAATCCATCCAAAATCTGTGTCCTGATGACAGATTATTTAGACTTCTCCGACCATTATTTGCTGAACCCACTTGTACCGTATTGCAGCATTTTTTAGCCTTTGCCCAAATAACTGCTGGGTTTGAGCCAATTTAAAATCAATGTGTCTCCTCTGTATTCAAGCCCAATGCACAGCTTGCAGACATTTGATTTTTTTATTTATTTTTTTATTCACTTCTTGATTACTGTAAAATTAGAATATTTTGTGGCTTTCAAATTTTGCAATTTTCATCTACAAATTATTTTGCGATCTTTGTCTATCCTGGACCTAATTTACATAGTAGGCTTTTAATGTTTGCTGACTTGAAGCTTGCATTTTGGCACCTACCCATGAAATTCGCAAATTAAATTTTACGCAAACATTTCTAGTTTTACAGTAGTGCCTCTGTGCTATGAGTATCAGATGTGAATTGACCTCTGAAATGTTTCACCAGTGGATTATCGCAATGTCTGTACGCCGCCCCCCTTTCCCCCACCAAAATACTTCCATTTTCATGGGGGGGTGGGGGTGGGGACCAAAGGAATCGGTAAATTTTGAAGACCCCCCCCCCCCCCGGTATCATTATATCATTATTTATGATCATTCCCTAAGACAACCGACCCTTTGCTTAAGGACTGATATTAATCCTGAGATGAAACGTGATACAAAGCAACACTTACCAAAACCGGCCATACACATAAACTGAATTTTACATATGACGTGAAATTTATGGTGCGTTCGTGTGTACTTCCCACTTCGTAAGGATACGAGCTTCCCATGTCGAAAGTACACACGAACGTACGTTCCCAGCTCGTAAGCTCGTAATTACGAGTCGTGCGCTCGGTGTGCGCAAATAGTTACGAGTTTACAACTTGTAATTACAAGCTTATGAGCTGGGAACGTACGTTCAGACATGGGGTCAACTCCATTCTGGCAATTCCAATTCCAATTCCGTTTTTCCCGCAAAGTCCAATTCCAATTTCCCTGACTTCAATTCCAATTCCAATTCCTCTGACTTCAATTCCAATTCCAATTCCGTTTTAGTAAACACTTATCCATACTATCAGTCCATAATTATTAATACTGACACCATATCACTTAATTGCTTTCCTATTTACATATATTGCTTAACGGAATTGTATTACATGGCCAACATGTAATACATGTAAAACAACATGTAAAATTAGAGGTAGCCTTCTTGGAGCTGGAGACATTAGCTCCACAGTGTTTACATTTAGCACAGCAGTTTCCAACATTGTCATTAGAATTCACAGGTTCCGAAAAATGGCTCATAAGACCAGACATTTTGAAATAAGAATGTTTATAACATTAAGCAAAACTAATCCAGTGTACTGAACTGGTATTCACAAATTTGAATGCCTTTCAAATCAGCTCTGCTTACCTTATATACATCACTGAGCCTTTGTTCATCTCATGCATATTTTTGAAACTCTTTCCACCACTTTGATAGATAAACATTAATTCTGAAAACCATCCCCATTAAACTTTTCCTACAAATACTTCTCTTTGAAGTTTATATCTGAAGCAATACCATTAAATGGTGAACAACAATGACCCCTTTGTTGAGAAAATATAACTCTTTGTGTAAGAATATGTCACACCATCCCATGATAATTTTGAATGGAGAAACTTTAATAGCCAACAACCATGCCAACTAACTGTTCTCTTTGATACTAATTAAAGGAATGAATTATCTGACCAAGAAAACAAACACTGACACTTCTAGTGATAGTTAGTAGCAGACAATGGTTGTTAACTGTCCCATTGTTCTCAGTTAAAGCTTAAGTAGAAAGCAAACATGACTTTTACAGGGAAACTTGCAATCACAAATTTTCATTTACTACATGTATGTTTTGCATTTTGTGAAAGCTTTTAAATATTAGAATTTTATATAAGCTACATGTACATGTTTACACTTCCATGAAAATTACAAAGGGTTTTACAGTTACATATATATATACTGATCCCAATGTATGTATGAAACTAGGCCATGCTGTACAATATTGACTCTCATCTTTATAGCAAGTACATTTCTCACTATGAAAGATGTAGCTCAAGACAGGTTTTAGCAGCCCTGTGCTTTCAATTTTAATATATAAAAAATGACTACTTAACCTTATATTTAATAAAAAAAATGACAATGGATTAAAGAATAATTCAAATGGAATTGAATTGGAATTGGAATGGAATTGAAGCGGAATTGACGGAATTAGGCTCAATTCCAATTCCATTTTTTTCAATACGCTCAATTCAATTCCAATTCCGGAATTGGAATTTGAATTGAATTCCGCAATTCCATTGGAATTGACCCCATGTCTGCGTACGTTCGTGTGTACTTTCGACATGGGAAGCTCGTATCCTTACGAGGTGGGAAGTACACACGAATGCACCATTAGTGACCTTTATAACGGGGAGATTATGTCATGTGTAAAATTCACGGATTGTGTGTATGGACGAACACTTGAGGCTGAACAGTGCGATTGATGCCCTAGCTAGATCTACCTGCTACATTTGTATTTTTAGTGCGACATGCCCCTCACCCCCCACCCCTTTAGTTGTCACTGCTGTCATATGATCACTGCCACCTTGGTGGTAATGTGACTAACTAGTGTAAGGATTTCCAGTCGGCCAGAAAAACTTGTTGAGGTAATCCATAAATAATGGCAAGTTTCGCCAATCCAATTGGCTCCAATTGATGCTTATAATATTCTGTGCGTAGAACAAATTAAGCTGGCGTTTATTAATATCACTAGTATCCAATGAAATAAAAACTACTCGTGATATAAATGTATTTAATGTCTATATATCTGCGTCACTCTTTATTTTTTCATGTATGTGAATCAGCAATCTTTTACGACGCCATCTAGCGGGAAGATTTAAAACTAGACCTAAATATATACAACTTGATGTTTCATGCGATAGATAATATATATAAGTGTACGTAGGCGAAATGAACAAAAACAAGTAAGTCATTTATATAGATAAGTATTGTTCAGAAGATTTTAGAGGTAGTATCCATTGAATAGTCCTCCACAATAGGTGACATGCATACTCTTTAGTATGGAGACATACTACACTGCGGGTGCACTCGTGAGTAGGCTGTCCACATCAAAATATGAAATTAATTATAAAAATTTTTAAAAAATACTATGTGATGGGAAATGATAACAGAAACAATTTTAAAAAAAAGATTTTTAAAATCCGATGGATAATAAGAGAGATATGGCCAATTTAGCATCAAATTTTTGGCTGTTGTGAGACCTTGTTTTTCCTTGTCAGCATGTGCAAAAACCTGGACATTTTCCAGCTTGCGCATCTTCTTTTGCGCGTTCACCCAATTCGGAGATCACTTTTTTAATCTAATGTGTTGTGTTTGCTATAGCATCAATTCATATAAAAATAAAGTCCTATATACAAAATTGCCTGTTGTTTCTTGTTTTCACTATTTCAACACAAATTACTAAATAGTTTTTGCTGTAATATTCTGTAAAGATTGTCACGATGATGCGACTGAGTCCCAACTGTCAAATGTGGCTATGTACTTAAATGATGATCAAAATAAACTAATTGGATTGAGCAATTAATTAGACTTGTATATATGGATAGAATCGCATATCTCTACAGATTATTTCCATGGTAACTATATTATGATTGAACGACTTATAGCTGAAATATCATCCAATGTCTATCTTCCCTGTTACTAAAATTCTTATTGCCATTGTTAAATTCATGGCGGATGCGATATTCATTTTGACTTCCAAAGTTTGGTCATAAAAAGTCCTTTTAATTTTTTGTGATTGGTATGGTTGGAAACGCATACTTCTATAGTTTATAGTCATAACATTAAAATATTTTTAGGTGAAATATAGACTGATATATGTGGCAAAGTTCACTGGCAGGTTCTTAATATATAGCGCTAAGATTTAGCTGTCAAATTCCCGATCGGAAAGATCCTCTACATTAACCATTTTTATCTTCAAAGTTTGTCAATGAAATGCCCCACAAATATTTCATAATTGATATAGTTGGAAACACAAACTTCTGTAGATTATAGATATTACATTAATATATTTTTAGGAGGGTTGTAGTTTAAAAAAAATCACGTGAATTTAACATTACTTCTCTAGCATAAACACGTTTTTACGTAAACAAAAACACATGCGCAGTTCTTCTGCGCGTGCTATGCAAAAGCGTTGCATCTTGTGCACCACGAAAAACTAGGGGTTTAAACAGCATTTTTCAATCCAATTTGCAACCATGTATTGCGGTCTTAAACTGTGTAGATTATGAAAGAAAAACGGTTTATCTAATAAAAGGTCGATGATCCACGCCAAAAAATAAAATTTTAAGTTAATTTCAAACTGAATTGAAACTTTAAATACGTGGGACTCGTACTATACTTATAGAATTTCGGTGGATCACCTACCAAAATATGCTGGAACCGATTCTGGAATTTTCCATACCCATATGAAAGGGCTGCTCTGATTGGAAGTTAGTTACAAATGCCAACAAACCAGAGACCTTTTTACGGAAGACCAACGCAAAGTTCACAAAATGTCCGCCGGTCTGAAAATTTTACGACGATGTTCATGTTTTTAAATAATTACGCATCGATACAAAAGATAATTTTAGTTGAAAACCATATGGAATTATTGGTGACCGTATTGCCGAAGTCAAGGTATTTTTTTTTATATATTAAATGATCAGTTTAAGGTTACTAAAAACATCTTGAACTGAAAAGTTACTATGATTGGTGAAAATTCCCCAGTGATTCCCCCGTGATTGGACACGCTATCGTGAGTGCAGTACGTACGTACTCTATTAGCTCCATACAAATTGTGCTCCCTATAGCAATTTTGAATTGAATCAGTGTTATTTGGCCACCAATAATAGGGCCGGGTCATTTCCAGTCTGATGCGGGGGTTGGTTTGATATTGGTGGGTGATGTAGGGAGCTAACCCGAAAATTCTGGCCTACACTCGATAAATCTTCTTAAATTCTGGCCTACACTCGATAAATCTTCGATAAATCTTTCTTTACTAGCTAGCTGTCTTAATGCCGAATGTATTTGGTTAGTAGCAAGGCATACTTTAGCTTATGTCCATTTACCGGATACTATCCAGTTACTGGAAATTTGTGTACTCATACTAATTCTTGTAATTGACTACGTTCTTAGTCAAAGGACAAAGGTCAACATAGCGATAATACGTACATGAATGTTGCAGGTGGCGTGACATGTAGGCGTGGTGTATTCTAATTTAGGAATAGTGAAAGAATGTAAAACCAGCAGCTGAAAGTTATATCCATAGTATTTTTAGCATTTTCACAGTACTCATGTAATTGATATGTTAATCTTGGAAAAAGAGTACATCCAAAATGGCAGAGCTGTGTGTATTTAAAAACACCCGCCAAATTTCATATGTAGTTTTTTTTTGTACCAGCCTGGGTTGGCAAGTATGAAAGGAATTTCCTGATTTGGGAATTACTTCAAATACCTTCTAAAAGGGGCATTTCTCACTGAATTCACCTGCAAATTATCATGGAGAAATCGATGTACTTTGATTATACAGGCTTTAAGATGGTTAGTGGTAGTGAAATCTGCATGAAATAAGTCAATACCTCTCCATGCATTTCCTCATAAACCAAGATTAACTCTGACTTGAGCTAATAATGAGCAGGCCCTAACAGCTTTTCTTAATGCATGCCGAAAAATGAGCCTAAAACATAGCTTCTTCTAACTCTCGTAACTATCAAAGCGTTTGTCACATGCATCATACAAGGCCACGTGGTGACTCAAAATCGCCAACTCCATTCATTAGTCTTCACAATATTTCGATATAACCACTTTTTGTAGCAAATAACACAATAAATTTAAAGAAGACATACTTATAGGCGAAACACCCATTTTCGAACCCTACTTTGCCCTCAAAATATAATAATATTTAGTTGTAAACTCCCCATCGGTCTTAGTATCAAACAATCGGCCGTCCATTTTGCTATCTGTTTATAAACATCTCATTAGCATGCGGTGAACCCTGACCTCTCAAAAATAATTTATTCCTTCATTATATTTCGTGTGTTTACGCCCATTTCTGAGGCTGTAGCCTCTGCCAACAGCGTTTAACAAGCATAGCAGCATTGCAAAACACGCATGCTGGGGCAAGGCTACTGTTTCAGCCAATCACAAGCATTTCCGATGACAAAATTGACAGGTAACATGGTGGTAAGCATAGACTGAAAATATTTCTCTGTAAAATGTCGATTTTAACAATAATGATGAAATGGAAGCATTTATAAAATCCACCACTGTTTGGCGGATACGATGTCGAAGCATCGTCATCTTTCTCTGGCGCATGTCTAGCCTGTGCATTACGTCACAGCGGGAGATTTGAAACAACGTCAAGTGCGACACGAAAAATTAGCAAGCCGGTAAGAAGCATCAAGAAAATCCTTAGTTTTGTGAATTAAAATTGGTTCTGATAATAATTTCTTTTGTTCCATAACGTCTAGCATGCCTTTCTGCGTTGATGGATAGGTTACATGTCACAAAACGCCTTGCTTTCATGCCATAACATCGGATCACCTCGGGCTGTCAAATGACACTGTTTTGAATCGAGAGATAAAACATCGGATGGCTTCGATGGCCATTTCATTAAAAATGCAAAATATTATGAGCTCGAAGTGTGAAAATAAGAATCTGCATCGCATTTCATATCTCCTGTGTAAATATAATACTATTTGGACTCTTCAGTAAACCTGCAGAATTCGCAGTATCTGCGACAATAAAATCTTAAAATCAATGACTTTGTCACTTTGTGTGATGTGAATGTACGTCACACGTCCAAAATACGGCGACCGTCACTAAAAACATTGTAAAGTTTTCTTGCTTTGCTTCTGTCCGTGCATGCGTCCATCCGTCCGTCCGAAATAAACAGGCTGATAACTCGAAGACTACTTGAGCTATTGCTTTGCAAATTGAATATGTCTTGTTTGAGGAAAAAAGTACCTCTCAAAAAATTTTGTTTGTACTTTGGCCTACTTTTGACGAACTTATGAGAGTTACGTAATAAACCTTGTTAACACTCTACAGGGAGAAGTATTTGACCTATGGTCACCAAACTTTATATTTAGCTTCGTTGTACTACTCTCCAGAGCTGATTAGATTTTGGTGTACTTTGGCCTACTTTTGATGAAATTACGATGTGTTTTTAAAAACAAATTATTACGTAATTGTGTTTATCTGTCTCCTGGGAATAGTTTATGACCAAACTTGACATTTGGTATGTCTATATCACTCTCCTCACGTGATTTGATATTGGTGTACTTTGGCCTACTTTTGAACTTACGAGCGTTACGTAATAAACCTTGTTACACTCTACAGGGAGAAGTATTTGACCTATGGTCACCAAACTTTATATTTAGCTTCGTTGTACCACTCTCCAGAGCTGATTAGATTTTGGTGTACTTTGGCCTACTTTTGATGAAGTTACGATGTGTTTTTAAAAACAAATTAAAACGTAATTGTGTTTATCTGTCTCCTGGGAACAGTTTATGACTTATCATCACCAAACTTGATATTTGGTATGTCTATATCACTCTCCTCACGTGATTTGATATTGGTGTACTTTGGCCTACTTTTGAACTTATGAGCGTTACGTAATAAACCTCGTTATCACTCTACAGGGAGAAGTATTTGACCTATGGTCACCAAACTTTATATTTAGCTTCGTTGTACCACTCTCCAGAGCTGATTAGATTTTGGTGTACTTTGGCGTACCTTTGATGAAATTACGATGTGTTTTAAAAACAAATTATTACGAATTTGTGTTTTGTCTGTCTCCTGGGAAGACTTTATTACCTATCATCACCAAACTTGACATTTTGTATGACTATATCACTCTCCTCATGTGATTTGATATTTGAGTACTTTGGCCTATTTTTCAAAAATTGCCTGATCGGGGAAATGGCCTGATCGGGGAAGGGGAGATTTACGGCGTTCCCGACGACTACTTGTTATTACTTGGTATTCTGATTATTTTACATAGTAGTGAACATTTACATGAAAATGGCAGTACTTTCATCATCGCCCATGTAGGTAGACTAGTATGGTACAGTAACACGTAAGAACCCATGGTTAAGAAACTTGGTGGTTCTATATAGTAAATATTACTTCGAGTTTGGATGGGCTTATTGTTCTAATATTGTCTAATGACCCGAACTAATTGCACCAGGGTTGGGAAAAAACCCTTTTTTTTAAATAAAAACAAAAAAACAACCCACCTGGTTTTTTTAATATCTAGGTATATATCTGCGGGTTTTATTTTATTTATTTACTTATTTTTTTTCAATTTCATGATGAATAATATACTTTTATACATTCCATTTCTCTTAACACATATCATTACTTATTATAATTTGTTTTATGACTTTTTTTTAGTATATATGATAATTTTTTCATTGCCAATCAAAACAGATTATGAAGTTAATAAATTAATTTTGAAAATGACTGAAATTTTGACAAACCCTCTCTTGGTTGACAATACAGCTCTGACAATATCCAGTATAAAGTAAAAGAAATAAAAAAAAACTATTGATAAGACTTGGAGCTGGCTGGTTGCTTGAAATGAACAGTAATAACAACTTGCATTTGTTAGCCCTTGTAATTAGTGTATCAAGTTGTTAAGTTTTGACTTCTTTCTTAGTGGGTCAGACTTGGAAATGTTTCTATTTGCTTTTCTGTATCACTTTGAAGTTGGTTTAATAGAACATTGTCAAGTGCTCTGAAGTGTCAGCAGGTTAGTGTCAGGGTTAGTAGTTCAATTTGAAGTCAGTTAGAGCTACTGGTTAGAACAATGCCAAGTCAGTGCTTGTACACAAGTGCTTGTACGCAAGATAAATAAGATAAATAAAAAGACATTTTGAAAAAAAAAATCCAAACCCCCCAAAACACTTGAAAAAAAAACAACCCAAAAAACTCCAGTTTTTTTTTGTGTTTTTTTTTGGGGGGTTTCCATGACCAACCCTGAATTGCACTATTTTCTTACTTACAGACAATTGCCATACCAAATTCTTACCATTTAAATGTAACGATAACATTGATAATGTCATTTCAGGTGTATCTACAATGCTATCACTGAGGGCAATGAAGAGAAACTTGCTGCAGCAATCATGGATGAACTGGACATGCATGTCAAGGCTGAGGCCCTGGTATGAAATTGTAGGAATTGACCACGAGATTGGAGTGTCTCACTTCGTTCGGGCAAATCAGACGTCAGCATGCTCAATTTTGCGATTGACACGACAATCGAGTGGTCAATCACCATTCTATCATGACTAAAATCCATTTTATTTTAAAATAAATCATATTATAACATTCTCATTGCAAGTCAATTTTGCCAAAAAAGAGCGCGCAGAGACCACTACTACGGCGCTAGTCTAAACTTTTGCTCTCCTCTACACGGGACACGCCTTGCGATGTCAGCGGCTGTATTGATAATGTGACGAGTTTAGACTAGTGCCGTAGTAGTGGTCTCCGCGCGCTCTGGAGCGTTCATTCCATCGCATAATTGACCACGCTGATTGACCAATCAGCGTGGGTTATTGGCGGTGATTTTTGCACGGAATGATAGAATGGACAATAACCTTATTATGTAAACCCAATTGTGCAGAATCTCTGGCCCAATCTGTATATGAGACATGATGCGGTGACCTAGGTTAGCCTCAAACCCCAGGGCACGGAGCATCCAAACCAGCTTCTTAGAAATGTACTGAATATTATTGATTTATTGTTGTAAAGTGTACATAGTTAAGTCCGCGGCTTTGACATGAGAACTTTTCCCACCAACATTTAAGTATCAAAGAAAGTGATTTTAGACATTATACCAGAAGTTTCAGGTAGTGCTCTGGATTAATGGTAATAATCCTTGAATAAAGTAATGTTAACTAGAATAGATATCATATTCTCAAATGTTTTGGGCTGCATTTTGCTCAAATTCAGTATGAGACATGTTAATTCAATGCAATTTGACAGGGTGCCTGGCATCAAGAAAAAAATAATTGATTAAAAAAATTGAGGTCAATGACGTGCTAACCGGGTTGCCGGGTCACGGCTCAAATATTGAATGCTAAATATATGTAACACAAGCCATTTACCCAGCGCCAAATACAATAACTCTGTTGAACTTTTTTTTGCTGATGAATCTGATAATGTTTGTGGAAATATTTGTAGATGTAGTGAAAAGAGGAATGTTAAAGCATAAATTTATTGTAAATCACTTGTTTAAAAAGCAATTTGTTTTTTTAATCTTGATGTTCCCATTTTAGGGTGTTCATGTTTTCATTCATACCGAGAAATATACATTTGTTATTATGATAAGTGTTTGGCAAACACATAATTTATACATTGTGCGTGGGCAGGTGACAGCCGTGCGCCACCAGCAGACTGAGTGTGTGAAGACGCTGCTTCGTGAGGGATGTGACCCGTGTCTGAAGCACGCCGGACGCACCGCACTCTACTGGGCAGTAAGTGGCCACAGCTGAAAAGCACCGCTTGGTGTCAGGTCCGGTGGTGGATGGCTACTGAGCGAATCTTCATCGTTTTAAGCTTGCCCAGGATTAGCAGGGTCACTTTGGCTACCTTTTTATGAAATCCTGGATCTCACATTGTTGTATTCAGTACGCAAAACATCCAGGTTTTACTTTATCCACATATTCGCTACACTGAGCCATAAATATTTTAAAGGCTATAACCACAATGTTATTATTATTATTCTGGATTATTTTACCTCTTCTAAAAAATGCTTGCTCAGAAATAAATGTGTCAATTTAGACTTAAATTCATAAATAAAAATGTTGAACATTTAACAGTTAGCTCTTTAATTCTCTACTTTCTAGGTGCGTTTGGACGATGTTGGAATGTTGGACTTGTTGCTTGAGGACCTAGTTCTTGTGATAGAGGCTGGATTCTGTGTCAAACCTCGTAGCATCAAGGTTAGTGCAGTGTAGTCTTATTTTGAAAAATATGTCTTTAAAAGTTTTAATTTCATTTTCAACATGTTTTTTAAAGCATTTTATTAAATGTTTTGCGTTAAAAGCTAACATAAATTTCAAATTAAATTTTAAAATAAGTATTACATTATCCTATGAATAGATCATCATGACCACAATATTTTTATCTACTGTACTGTATTTTATTATTTATTCTATGTAAAGTGTCTGTGAGCATTTTGGATACGGGCACTATAAATACTCGCTTATTATTATTACAATAGTTTTTTCCTCTTGTTCAAATGACATGTTTTTTTCCAGAGAACTCACAGTGGTAACAAGGCAGATATCTTACGCATGGGCAGCAGTACTTTTGATAAACTCCAATTAAATCCTGAAGTGGAGCCCGAGAGTGACAGGTTGACTGCAGAGGTGAAAAAAAGCACATCAGCACCACAACCCAGCACATCAGAAGAGCAATGCGTCACGAAAGCAAATGTTAACAAACCAGTTGCTGCTGCCTCCGTACCAATTGATATGCCCACAAATTTTTCCACCCATCTCCAAGTTGATGGAAACGCTCCGCGCAGCTGCTGTTCTCATGTGTCAGCACAAAAACCCTCACTTCAGCAGTCTAACATTGGTGATCCTCTATTGAGAATGCACTATGCAGCAGTAACGATACCGCGCTTATTCGGCTTTATAAGACGTGACTATGATGAGGGTCCCGGCTCTGAGGAGTTCCCTCCGCCCCTCTTCAAGGATTGTAGGCCGCCACTCCGGTCACCACCTCCCAAGGGGGAACCCGAGTACGATAGTGGTGATGAGGACGTGCTGGCACAGAGGAGTCTGTTTCCTGAGGAGGACGCCAGGTAAAACAAATTCTACGTCTAAATTGAATTACAATAAAGTTTTGAATAACGATTTTCAAAAACTACCGGAAGAAACAATATTGATAGATGATTAGGGCGTCAGTTTTCAAAGACCCACTTGTAACAACATACCGAAGCCGTGACCCATTTTTCCTAAAACCAACCCAGCAATAGAATAACTTTAGATAGAGGTATCTTGTGGGTTATGGATGAGTCTCAGTCATACATGTATATTATCTGCAAAATGTATGCAATGTAATGAAATAATAGTTCTGTGAAAACAATAACATAGGTCCATCCGGTTCGAATAAAGATTCTAAACAGGGATAAACCATTAACTCTCTCTTGAACCCAACACCTTTGACATGTTTATTCTAGCTGCAGCCTACCTGTGGCTGTGCGTCTGGAGCTAGCCCAGGCCCACCTGTCCTACGAGAGCCAGAATCAGTTCAACCCGGTGCCAGAGCGCTACACTCTGTCACCGCCGGAACGCCGCAGGCACAGGCATGTATGTGTCATCTATTGCTACATATATTGTTTTTATTAAATAATTTGTCAAACATAAAAATTAATGAGCCGGTATAATAGGCCTCCAATGATAATTCCACAGTGTTTACACTCCAGCTTATACCGGGTACCCCATTAATTTTTGGTCCATACATCCTTCAATACATTTGGCTTTGACCCTTTACAAGTCACACCATTAAAAGATCAGAGTGCTCAGATTTTGTTTGTAAGTTGAAAATAGTATTAACTTGATATCTTTTTCAAATGGACCACAACTAATTCCGGTAGATAAATTATAGCATCTTGATCAAAGCAAGTTTTGAAGGCAATCAAATTTTACAGACGACAATGTGATTCCAGGCTGGAGGTGCACTGAGCTTTCTAAAGAGGACAAGATGCATGTGCAGGCATATCAGGCCCTCCACGAGGCTTATATTGTTTCTCACAGCATATGAATTGATATATAACTTTTTGTGTGTCTATATCTAGCAAGAAAATGTTAGAGATGAATAGTACTGAAGTACATACTGTTTCCAGGCTGGTGATGCGTGTGAACGATCCGAGGAGGACAAGATGCGACTGCGGGCGCAGCAGGCCATCAATGAAGCGTTATTCGAGGCGGCGTCCCATGGCGCCCACCGCTGTGTGGCTCGGCTGCTGGAGACTGCTCATGCCAACCCCAACGCCTACCACTACCATGACGACGAGTACGTTACGAATTATAATCCTGATGCGTATGTATTGAGCTCTCTTCGTTTTAGATGGTCGTCTGGTGGCGGGTGTTGAGCAAACTCATCCTTGGTAGTCCAGGTAGTACTGTAGAACCTACGTGTGAAATAGGTACATGTTGTGGAGAACATTGATAATTTTGAGATAAATCTTTAAAACATTCTTATGAACAATGTCGAGTTCTTGTCATTAGACTTCCAATCCTGTCACTAGAAAACAGTGATTTTTCGCAAAGTTATGCTATCTGTAAAAAATCAATGTAGACTTTATTCTCCTTTATCAGGTTTCCTTCAGATACATGTACACATTTACTGAGATGTATTTAAGACTCTCTTAAACATTTGAATGCAATAAGTTATTTCGATTTAAAACACATCAATCTCGTCGCCTACTTATTTCATGAAGCTTTGTATGCTTTGAATTTCAACCCCAATTCATGGTTTCCATTGTCCAATTCTCTTAAAGAAAAAGTACATGTGCATTGGCCACTTGTGTACTTCATCAAGATATTCCTTAAGAGATTGTGAAGTTAATATTTATTTTAAGATCCTTATTTTAAAGCTTATTTTATGAATTGGAAACTTTTACGTACATGTTTTTAGAAACAAGATACCTGTACACAACCATATAGATTGGCAACTTAATTAGTCTCTATTTAGATGTTCACATTTGAACCAATAACTTTTGTTATATTTTTGATTCTGTATTATGTTGTTAGTCTTTAATAATTAGTATCTTACATTCACCAAAAAGTTCTAGTTTAATCAAGTGTCTGTTTAGTCATAGTGTGTCCCAAATTAGTTTAGTTGAGTTAAATCATGCAATTTGTCGTTTTATGTAGCGGATACACACATCCTTTTAAAATGTGTTTTGATGATCACTAACTTGAGCAATGATGATAACTTGTGGTTTGTCGTCTAGTATTCATTGATATAAACTCACCTGTGACTATTGTCAGTTCATCGTTTGCAATGCGACTTTTCCCAAATATGCTGCCATAATTGTCCACTAATACAATGTATACATTTATGACTTTTTGACTTTCTTCTGTTTTCTTTATTCATTGACCCATGTACACTCGCTAGAGGGTATTCAGCTATACCATTTTCAGGGAATATTCTCCTTTCTCTGCTCCATTTCATTCACCAAAAAGTTCTAGTTTAATCAAGTGTCTGTTTAGTCATAGTATGTCCCAAATTAGTTTAGTTTAGTTAAATCATGCAATTTGTCGTTTTATGTAGCGGATACACAGTATTCAGTGATATAAACTCACCTGTGACTATTGTCAGTTCATCGTTTGCTATGCGGCTTTTCCCGAATATACTGCCATAATTGTCCACAAATACAATGTATACATTTATGACTTTTTGACTTTCTTCTGTTTCCTTTCTTCGTTGACCCATGTAAAGTCACTATATACCATTATCTGGGAATATTCTCCTTTCTCTGCTCCAGTCTCAACCCTTGTAAATTCAGGAAGGAGTATTCAACGATTTCATTATCACTAGGTTTCTGTTGTCGACCACACCGTACTGGCATGGTTCTCTGCCATGGCATCCTCCCTAGGGAATAATCAGTATCCTATCAAGACTCCAACTTTTTCAATAACAGTTAATTTTCATGCATCTTCAATGTTTTCTCTAGGTTCCTGTCGTGGTCGACCCCGCTGCTAGCTGCATGTTTCGCCCCGATCTATTGCCAGCATGGGCTGCGTGCGCCCCCGGAGGAGCGAGAGGCACGGGAGAAGCGGTACGTGGCTGTCACGGAGGCACTCGTGGGTGCCGGCGCTGACATCAGCAAACAGAACTGCTACGGGGACGCGCCGCTGCACTGGGCAGCTGCCTCAGGAATGGGCAATGTGGTGCAGGTGAGGAGGCAGTGTTTGTATATATGTGACTGATTGTCTGATGACTGAATTGAAGTAGCAGCTACTGCAACCTACCCCCAGCACAGCTACCATGCTTGCACCCTCATGGAATTCTTTGTAACATACGTCATTCTCCATCGACCCAGTTGCTGCTGAGAAACGGCGCGGACATCAACCAGCAGAACAGCCTCGGTCGCACACCGCTCATTGTGTGTCTGGAGCACAACGGGCCCACAAGCATCGAGGTTGCTGAGATACTGACACGGTGGGGTGCCAAGCTGAACATTACCGATGCCGACAAGTGGACGGCGCTGCATTATGCCGTGGACGGGAGGAACATCGGCGTTGCACGGGTGCTGCTACAGGCCGGCGCATCGGTAGGTGTACATTTGAGGCGGGTGGGAGGAACAGTCGCTCTTACATGAGTATGTTTCTCTCGAGGTACCTCTGCACTTAAATGAGGTGTTTAAAATTTCAATCATGTAAATCGACGTCTAAATCAGATCTTGTCTTTATTTGCAGGTGAACTCGTGAGATGATGTGTCTGTGTGTAATTAAATAATGATGAATTGATGTGTAAATTATAACCTTTAACCTTGCAGGTGAATGCATGCGTGGACGTGTCTCTCATGCCCGTACCGGTCCGTGACATGATTAAGATAACGCCACTCGACATTGCCATCACAGCCGAACACATCCCTCTTGTCAGGCTTCTCATCAAGTACGTATTCAATGTTTAACATTTAACTAGTGTTTAGTCATTCGCACACATACACAAATTGGATTCTGGCTTAATCAGTCGTAACAATAAAGGGGGGGCTCTGAATGATCACCCACCCCCATTGTACTTACACCCCAAGGGGTATATTTGCATTCAACTTTCAATTATTAATATTTTGGTAGCATCGAAATTTTGTACTGGGTATTTACGTGAGTATACATGGAGCCTTTTGTTGATTTCAGGTGGAATGCGAATGTGAACCTGCGCAGCAAATTCAACTCACTGTACAAGTCTGCGGTGGAGCTCGCTGTGGACACAGAGAACGTGGACACGCTCAAGCTGCTGCATCTCGCCGGTGTCACACCGCGCGCCATGCGCGACGCCGTGCGTAAATTTGCACGCAGCCGCAAAGACGGTGCACCCGAAAAAGTGGCGAGGTGAGACTTATTTCCCTTATGGTCTGCCAATACTATGTCATAGTGTGCAATACAAGAAAACAGCTCGATTCACAATGTACCAAACGAAACAGAATTTTTAATTTTAAAGGAGAGTAGTAGTAGTAGAAGAAAGAGTGGAGATATTTGCGCTTGCCCTCGTGCCATGTGCACCATTGTGCGCAAACTGGAGAGTAGCTGAAGCTTGGTCAGTCAGGGAGTTCAGCACATCAGTTTTTTACTGAGAATAAATCTGATTCCGTTTGCTGTTTTGCAGACTGCAGGCAGTGCTGTGTGTGCCCCACAGCCTGCGCCACTCGGCCCGCCTCACCATCCGCCGCCAACTCCGCTCCATCCTCAACGTCGCGTGCCTCCCTCTGCCCAACGCCATGCAGAAATATGTGTGCTTCGACGACCTTGATGAGGGTGACGCAGACCCTGACGGGGAGGATAGTGATGGAAAGGAGAACTAAGGAGAGATCATCAGGGGACTCGACGGTGTCTCGGAAAATGAGAAGACAATGATATGACGCAGGAGAACTGGGTGCTTTCCATGATAATTCCGTTGGAAAATGGGATGAGATTGGGATGTGGTCCTGGTCTGTGCAGAGGCTGTGGAAATGGAAAATTGCGTTCAAGTATTTCGTGTTTCATTTGTCAACCCTGCTTTTAATTTGACTGTGCTTGTGAATGTCTTGACTGAAACGTTAAATGTGGGAGTTGTGTGTAGAACTGCTTGTGGGTTATATGTGTCTGTATGAAAATTCTTGTTTAGGGTAAAGAATAGTTGTTTGAACTGAAAACATATTTTTCATCTCCTTGAAAAGGATGATTTTTGTTGAATGTGATAGATTATTAGTAATGTATGAAGTAAAATGGTTTTGGATCTTTGTTAAGAAGTACGATATAAGTATTAAGGCATATCATTCCATGTGTTTGTGTCAAATTCTTAGTTCATGCCTTTTTATTCATGTTTAGTTGTGAGTTTAAGAAGATTGTAAAGTTTAGTTGTGAGCTTGAGAAGATTGTTAAAGGTTATGCTCAGTGGCTGAACAAGTATGCTTGTAGAGAATCAACGTGATGTGTTTTGTGCATTTTGAAAGTTTCTTGCATTTAAACAGCATATTAAAGTATGTAGAGCGATTTAAATACCTCGCCATAAACAGCCGGCCAGAAACCGATCAAAATTCGTGAAGCAGCAAAATGTAAACCGAATGATTTTCGTCAGACTTAACTTTTAACTTAATGGTGCACGTAAGAAGCTACCTATCTTGCCAATGTTAAATGTGACGTCTGGCATTGGTACGTCTGGCGAAAATCATTCCACCTCACGTGACTTTGTGTTTTAGCTAACAAGACATCATGGTATTTTTATAGGTGTAATATATGTTAAACTTGAAAAACAAGAGCCAGGTAACTGCTTAAATGTTCTTAAATTAATTGTTTAAGGTTTAGAAATTTTAAAATGTGGCATTCCACCCACATCCATAGAAATGTTAGCTACCCAAATAAATTTTGTGATGGCGGCATTGGTACGAATGACAAAGGTTAATTGTGTTGTGTTATAAGAATATTAGAAGTATATATATAGTTGTATTGCCTGTGTAAGAATAGGATTTGAATTTCAGTTCACTTTTTGAGATTGTAACCACATGTCAATTCACACTTGCAGATTATTTAAGATTTGCAGATTGAAAGTAACACGTTTACAAAATTATTGTAAATTCTGTAGCATGGAATAACGATAGTTAACATTTAGTCCTATTGTTAATCCTGCCTGGAACTTTTTACCTTTTTTCCTTACCAATTTAATCTCTATAGAATGTATGTTAAAAAGTGATTTACAGTTGGAAATTGTTAAAATCAATTTTAGTTTCTTTTTCTGCAAATGTTTTTAAATGACAATTATAAGATTGATATTGTTGGTTAAATTTTCTTTTTCTGCAAATGTTTTTAAATGACAATTATAAGATTGATATTGTTGGTTAAATTGTTTGTATATTTTACATATTAGAATTTAGAATTATGATAAAAATGTGCAATATAATATTTAATGCAAAAAACAAAACAAAAAAACATTTTATTGCAAAAAGATATTGTTTAGTCATGGATATGTTGAATGGTTTTGATTATATTTATCATGCATTTTTGTTGATAATGGCATTTCTGGCGTTCAGATTAATACAATCTCTTAAGTGTACATCTAGCATTTAGTAATAATTACCTATTTTTATCAACGTACTGTCAACTGGTATAGAATTAGTTGTTTAGCCATCGCCACTCATGTACAAAATCAAAGATTTACACATGGGTACACTATCTGCAATAGTTGCACTATCGTAGAATTCTCACCATATTACTTGCAGACACATTTTTGTTTTTGGACCTGTTTACTTTTATCTGAGTTTTATGAAAGAATGTGCTTGAATCTTTCAGCCAAACAGTATTTTATCTTGAAGCTTCTTGTTTGAAAGCTTCTCTGCTATGTCTTGAGTGTTGAAAGTATGGAGTTTTTTTGCACATCCTCATTGATGAAACTGGAGAGGTTTATTACCCAACATGATCACTAATCTCTAAATGAAAACAAACGGAACATTTTTTGTGATTTTCTGTAAACCAAATGCTGCTTTTCCTTTGTTTGGTATTTTTTTAATAATGCAACTTGTTTAGTGAATCCATGGTGTGGTAGTAAGTCTAGGTATCAAACATACGTTAGGCGTATAAAACCATGAAAAAGAGTCTTTAGATATATTTTATGCTATAATCTTCAAATCATCCTCTGCCAGTCATATTAGACTAGCATTTTCTGTGATCTTGGACGCTTGTCCACTTTAATATTTTATCTGATTGTTATATTTTTAAGTATTTCATGGCATTGCCTCACAATCACTATACTGCAGAATTAAATATAGATGATCAGAAGTCACTATGTTATGTGTATTTGCTATATCATTATTCGTAATGAGCCAGTCATCATCCATTTTTATTTTAAAAATCAAAATAAAACTAGTGAATTTATCTCAATGTATTTCAAGTACATACTGTGCTCTCTTGAAGCTTTAGAATCTTTGAAATTTGTATAGAGAAACATTGATTTGCCTACAAATAGTCTCAAGTATGTCGTTAACGCTTGGTGAATTTTACTGTTAGAAAGATTTGCTTGTAAGTTTTGAATTAAGAGGTTTTCTTAAAAATTAGAACTCTTTTTTAAGTGTCATTATTCTGTGCAGCACTATCTGTATTTATTGAATAGTACGAAAATCATTAATAGAAACAAAATATTTTATGCACAGTACTAGGGTGGTAATTAGCATCTCTGAATTGGTCAGATACCTACAAATATATTACAAAAATGACAATCCATCTAGCATGTGACTTGAGTATGTTTTGTTTACAAAAAAGTTATGATTTGTCTTCCATGCACATTTTCATTGTATTTTTTTTTTTCAATAAATGTTACAAGTAATAAAGTTTTTTAATGATTTGCCGCTTTACTTGTGACTTAAACATAAGACAATATATATGTAATTGTTATAGAATTTTACTTTGTGTAGTGGTCAATCTAAGGGTTAGATTTTAACACTTAACTTTGTGTGAGATCATAAGTATTGCTTGACTTTTACAGACTTATTTCACATTATATGTGATATATGAGGACCCTATGTGTGGTCTTTATGTTCTAAAGAAATTTGTGATATTTAACTTTGCAGGGGCAGAATGAATTTTATGAACGGGATACAAAATATTCCACTAACATTAGCAATATTATGTTGTTTGAAATCATATTCCTTTCTTCATGAAATATACGCAGATTGTGCATGTTTGATCTTTCTGGGTAAAAAATAAACTTGACCTCACATGGTCTTACATGCAATGCATAAAGGTGTGCCCCTGACTGAACTCTATACTTTGGTCTTTATGTGATGTCTACAGTAGAACCTTAACATCTAGAGTAGGACAATAGTTACACCATTCAGATAAAAAATACTAATATTGATATGATAAAACCAACAATTGTTGAAGGGTTTTGCATGATAGTGCCGATGACAAGCCACATTATGTTGCATGAAATTTGATTCTTAAAGCTATATTGAAAAGTGGTGCAAATTATTTATGGAAAATGAATAATTATGATATGACAGCTTGTAGATAGAGAGAACGTGGTTCCCTCCCCATATGACTGTTGTGTATCGGACGAATCTGCGGGCGTATCAGACAAGCCTTTAGGCGAGTCTGATGCGCCCGCAGATGAGTCCGATACACAACAGTCATATGGGGAGGGAACTGCGTTCTTTATTTATCAACCAATGTCACATATACGCAATATTTCTAATATGTAATGCAGTTGATGAACAGATAATCATAAATAAGCCAACTTTCAAAACGCACGTGAATAACTAATAGCCTACTTGCAGACTGTCGATTTGAATCTTCCCGTCCCGATAACGTCAATTGGGTTGCATATCCAGGTGATTTGAATGATCCCATGACATTTTTATAACCATCTATTTTGTTAGACGAATTATATACATACTAACAAAACATGTATATACTAAAATGCCCAGAATTCAGACCGTCAATGAAATATTTGGCTTGTTTACAATAACGTTAATGGCTGAAGTTTGCAAGAATATGGAGCGACCAGTGTAAATCGCAGTGCCCTTGACGTGTTCTTTGATACGTCAACCGTTCAAACAACAACAACACCATTTCTCTGAACGTCCCTGCACGGATTACGTGATCCTTTGTAGTTCATGGTTTATTGTGTTAATGAAAAAAATGAGCGTGTAAAATATAAGGATAAGGATCCTTTATTAGCCAATAAGTTTTTTAAGCTATCACGAGTATATAATATATCTGATTTTGTCCTACCAACAACAGATTTCCAGTGAAAACCTGTACGTCAGTACATGAATGTACGATCGACGTGTTGTGCACGTGTTTCAATAGTAGTACATTGTATACTTTCACATAGAAGTGTCATTGACGTCGTGTTTGAAATAAAAGCATAGATTTTTTTTACATTTGTATTCTTATATTCATTATTGATGTTATTATTATTTTTGTATTGCGTTGGGGAAAACATTACAATGAACAGTGACCAATATATGACCAATACCAAGTACCCCCCCTCCCAGAAATGATTGTTTGTGAAATAGGAAAAAAGTAGTCCCGTCAAAAAGCTGTATCGGGTCTAGACCCGATATGGATTTCCATATCGGGTCCCTGTATCGGGTTCCTAGCCAATCCGATTACCCAATGAATATATAGTCATTGGTTGATAATATTTATATATATGCACATGATATATGTAATAAAAAAAAAATAGCATAATGACTTTTCAATTATCTTTATTCAGTTATCTTTATTTCACAATGCAAACACATTTGAACCACTCGCACGTCAAACCTAAAATTTGAAGCTTGTATCAGACATGCACCAATAAATATTTATCAATTATTCAGTTTTATACATATTCATACAATTCATTTGATTTTCACACACAATTGCACAAACATATTCACCATTGTTAAGAATAGAGTATTCCACTTTAAACACTATCATTTACTTGAATTTATTCATGATTTCACACACACACACACATTAAGTATGTTGCTTACAAATTTTAAAATTTACATTAGTAATTATCGCTCTTCTGACCGAAAACAAACTGCGATCCTGTGTTAGCAAGGAGGTAGCATAAAGTATGTGTATGCGTACAGTATGCATAGTTTTTAATCTTTTAGCATAATTGAACATCGGCTAACATTTTGCTGATACTCATGGGTGAAAACAGTTTATGAATAAAGTCAAACAAATACTGCATACACCAGCTTATGACCCACCCCCATACGTCCCACCCCGATATTCGAGGCATATCAAAATCTCAATGATTGTAATTTTCATATACATTTATGTATCAAAAAGCCCATCCCTCAAATGAGTTTTCCAACGCAAAAGCCCATAGGTGTTTTGATGGTAGAACACATTATAAAACTTAATGAGACAACCTCTACACTCATGTACGAACTTTTCTCTAAAGTATGTATGAAAGTATTTCTACAGCATGCGATGACAAAGATGAACACGATGAGCAGGAAATGGGCTGAATCACGGGTTGTACCAGTCAAGGAAGAGCAGCGATAGGGAACACACAATGAGGAAGAAGAGGATCCACACCCGTAGTCCTGCGTTGTTCTTCATTGCCTGATAGAAACAAATATAAATGCATTTGTAACTTGTAGTTTAGTCGGAATGTCTGGCTTCTAGCTGACCCATCATTGTTAGTCATTGTCAAACAACACAAGTGGATTTGGTGACAGATATCTTAGCTTTTTTAACAAAGCAAGCAACCAAACACTCCCACGGAAGCTACGTGATGTCACTTAGTTATAACCACCGTGACTCACTCCACAAACTTGTTTATGTTTGATACGAGTGTCATGTGGGTTGCCATTGTTGCGCATTTGCACTGTTACAGAAAAATCACTTTACCCTGACAACCCTTCTCGAAAAGTAGATGTACTTCATTTAGCATTGAAAAATATCTTGATGAAGATGAAGTATCAGAAAAATAAAACTGGTTGGTTACCTCTCTGATTTCTTCGTTTGCCTCTTTGATGTTCTCCGTTGTTCCAACCACTGTATCTGCCACTCGGTCTATGTCGGTCTCCTGCAAAAGATGTGAATATTCTAACATCCTCCTAATAGAACTTTATAATTAACACTAGCCTATTTGTGTGAAATTTTCAGGGTTAGAATTTCAAAGATACGTCTTCTGGATGAGTTTGAATGATGGTTTATTCATCATCCGATTGGCTCATGGCAAGGAAACGGGACACACCTTTACAGCTGCCATTCTTGTTCTGTGCTGGACAACAACATTGGACCGATTGTGACATACTACCAGGGTATGAAATAGAGCTTACCCGGCGGCCCGGTGCAGGCTGATTATAGCGTGGGCCGGCTGGTTTTAAAAGTTCATGGCCCAGTGGGTAGGCTACTTTTTGGGAGTTCTAAATATGAACATAATGAAGGGCCATACACTTTTTGCCAGGGCCGGCTACTTTTTATAGTTGCCGGCCCTGTGGTCCGTAAGCAAATTTTGATGAGTTTCATACCCTGATACTACTAGGTATAAAAATGATAAATTCTAAGATTAATTGAACTTGTAATAGTCTAGGAAAAAAATACTCACCTGTTCGAGAACCTTGTTGGCAAAGACCTCTTGCAGCTTGGAGATTTCAACCACCTTGTCCTCGATGTTCTTGATCTCGTCCACCATGCTGTTCATCTCCTCATACAGCTGGTGGTTCTCCTCCTCTAGCTGAAAAGAGCTCAATTTGTAAGCCTCCAGCTGCTCCAGCTGTAACTCAACACCATCATTAGCTCCATTAATTGACCCCTTCAGTGGCTTGTGTAGATGATGGTGATATTTTGGCAGTCTAAATTGCACATTTCAAATGAAATGGTAAACACCAGTGGAATAGGTGAATACATCTAACAATGCACATTGTTGATTTACATTATCAAGTGTCTGGGGCTTAACAAAACCATAATAGCCTCACCAATTGCACCTCCTCTGGGGAGAGCTCCTCTTCCTCCTCCGGTTCTCCAAACAAGTGGAGAGATGGTGTTACTGGCAGACGACTGGGGCGGTTAGTCTTGTCACCAGAGTCCCCAACTAGGACACATACATTAAGAAATAATGATCAGTGTCTGAGTGTCAGTTTTCACATATTATAGACGCAAAGAAAAACAAGATCTAGCCAAGCTGACTAAATCTGATCATGAACTTTATTTACAATAATGTGGTTTGAAACTTCATACTTCACTATTAATTATATAAATATTGCACATTTATTTTGATTGTCACAAAAGTGGCTCGGACACAATGCATCCTGATAGATTTACAACGTGCCCAACATACGAAGTCAGTGGGTGTATGTCGGATGAAGGCTGGCACGGTTGGTGAAGCTAAATATAGTGTCAGGTGTCAGACAGTGTGATTGTGCAACGCAGCATATAGGCGAAGTCGAAGTGTGTGTCCTTCGTCCTGGGAGATTAGCTCAGTCGGTAGAGCAACCGCCCATGACATATGACCGGTCTGAATCATGGACGGGAGACCGTGAGTTCGAGTCCACGATCTTCCAAATTACCTTTACAAGCAACACTGACTTTCATTTCATGATATTTATGTTACATTTGTTATATCATATAAACGTAAGGTTTGATTCATACACACAAATATTACTTACTTTCATTCATGAATTTTCATTCACCGGTTTGTTTTACATAAAATTTCTATGATCGTAACTGTGTGCTTAGAAACGTTGGTGACATTAGCACATTTTTTATAATGATAGTGGCACCGCAGCTATGCTATTTTGCAGGTTTCAAACCTGAACATGTGACAGTTTGCCATGGCATATTAAAAACGTAAGTAAAAGAAATTTATAAATAAAAGATAAGAAAGATGGTAACCTTTGGAGCTACTTCCTGCAGATCCCGCCTCATTCTTTGAGAGGCTTTCATCAACTTTGGATGACTTTTCTTCTAGTCTTGCCACAAAACTGTCCACAGAATGGAGCCGCTGTTTATCTGGTTCAAGTCTTGCTCTACAAAATCAATGATTTCAAATTTATATATAACAAGTAGTCGTCGGGAGCGCCGTAAATCTCCCCTTCCCCGATCAGGCCATTTCCCCGATCAGGCCATTTTTGAAAAGTAGGCCAAAGTACTCAAATATCAAATCTCATGAGGAGAGTGATATAGACATACCAAATGTCAAGTTTGGTGATGATAAGTCATAAACTGTTCCCAGGAGACAGATAAACACAGTTACTTAATATTTTGTTTTTAAAAACACATCGTAACTTCATTAAAAGTAGGCCAAAGTCCACCAAAATCTAATCAGCTCTGGAGAGTAGTACAACGAAGCTAAATATGAAGTTTGGTGACCATAGGTCAAATACTTCTCCCTGTAGAGTGTTAACAAGATTTATTACGAAACGCTCGTAAGTTAAAAAGTAGGCCAAAGTACACCAAAATCTAATCAGCTCTGGAGAGTAGTACAACGAAGCTAAATATGAAGTTTGGTGACCATAGGTAAAATACTTCTCCCTGTAGAGTGTTAACAAGATTTATTACGTAACGCTCGTAAGTTAAAAAAGTAGGCCAAAGTACACCAATATCAAATCAGGTGAGGAGTGATATAGACATACCAAATGTCAAGTTTGGTGATGATAAGGCATAAACTGTTCCCAGGAGACAGATAAACACAATTATGTGATAATTTGTTTTTAAAAACACATCGTAACTTCATCAAAAGTAGGCCAAAGTACACCAAAATCTAATCAGCTCTGGAGAGTAGTACAACAAAGCTAAATATGAAGTTTGGTGACCATAGGTCGAATACTTCTCCCTGTAGAGTGTTAACAAGGTTTATTACATAACGCTCGTAAGTTTGTCAAAAGTAGGTCAAAGTACAAACATTTTTTGAAAGGTACTTTTTTCCTCATCACCATCCTCGTTTATTTGGGCAGGCCTGAATTAATCCTCTGCAGAGGGTGTGGCCTGGCTGCCTAGTTGTGACCGTAGACGTCCCCTCCATGCTTGACGGTCCTCGGGGTTCATTCCTACCATGTCAAGTGATACTCGGTCGCGTTTCACCAGCTCATCCCAGGTCATATTCAATTTGCAAATCAATAGCTCAAGTAGTCTTCGAGTTATCAGCCTGTTTATTTCGGGCGGGCTCACGGGCGCACGGACAGAAGCAAAGCTAGAAATCTCCCTCCGGACTTCGTCCAGGCAGATTTAATTACGCAAAGAGGGGCATGGCCATGTTTTTTTTTTGTTTTTTTTTAAAATTCGCCTGCAATCACTTTTCTGGGACGCTTCCACGCATTTTGAGTGTACCACTTTATTGGACATCACATTTTACAGGTTTATTTGTTCTTCGTGCGCTTGCTTTCATCAGTATTGACGAGAAAACTGCTTTACAATCACTGAATCATGTACATATAATTCTGATTCGTTTTTACGACACACTTCCGCTTTAGCTTCCGCCATCACATTGTTGCTACATGCGCTATGTTTCTCTGTTGCTGCGTGCGTTATGTCTGCCTCAAGGGTTTAGAAATCCAGTGGTCAAAGAAGACGATGTTTTTATGGCCAGTAATATAGAATTGAAGCTTTAAATGGCTGCTGCATTGATAGTGTTGCTTTTAAAATGTTATTGAATGGATTTTCATCAAGGCTATATATACTCCACTCAAAATTGTCTCCGTAGGAGACGGGGAAGCTAGTGACATATAATACTGTTCTATCCTTCTAGAGATTGTATTATATTGTCGTTTAGAAGAACCGTGAACGTTTTTGAATATCGCTTTAGGTATAAAAGGTTGAAAAGAAATGATTCTGCAGCACAGACCAAACTTACTTCATGTATATACATGTAGTATGAAATTCAGATATGATATTTTATGTGATGAATCTGTAACTTCATTTATATGCAAGACTATATATAACTCAACTCTTTCCATGTTGCACCACTGTTTGATAATTAAAGAATAATTCACACTGCAAAGTTGTTGACTTAAGTATATCTGTTTGGTCTAATACTTGCTGTTCTGCAGTACTCACATTTTTTTCTTGGTGACGATCCTCTTCACTCGGATCGCTCGCTGTGTGCTGTAGATCTGACACACCGCTGAAACCGACATATATGGGTCAATGATTTACGTTTACATTTTTTAAGGTATTTTCCTCCATAAGGATTAATCTCAAGCAGTTGGCATCTTGAATCTAAAACCACTTTATTTGCCATATGATCACAAATATTTACAAAAACCCAGCACTATACGTAAATTTCTATATGCCAAACAGTGCCTTTCCAGTGTTTCTTGACTTACGCTACACATATCAGATATTTTTTGCTGTAATAGGAATAGAGCATCATGCATAAAAAAATGTGTGCATAGCACTTTCTTTTAACAAATTCTCCCAGCATTTTCATCTGCTATTCATTATGGTCCTAGAAGCCCTCTCCCGTAAGTTTCATACAGGCTCCTCTTGGGAACTGCTGTATGCTGACGACCTCGTCATTATGGCTGACTCTATTGAAGAGTTATCATAAAAGGTGCACACCTGGAATATGAAGATCGAAGCCAAGGGACTGCATGTAAACATGGGTAAAACCAAGTGTCTGGTCTCTGAGTCACACCTGAACAAATTACTCAAAAGTGGAGAATATCCATATGCTGTATGCCAGTAGGTGGTTAGCGAGAAATTCCATTTTTCCATTTTTTTACTTAGGTGATAATTGGTGACATATTGCCCACTGGTAGAGGCTGTGAATTAGCTGCGGTCATGCAGAAAGATCAGGCTCATTCGGGGATAGGTCTGATAGATGCTGGTGATCGAGAGGCTTAGCAAGGATGGATGAGATGTAGACTGGGCAGCCAGGCCACACTCTCTGAATGAGGAATAATTAGAGTCTGCCCTAATAAACTTAGGATTTGATTAATTGATTTTATTAATCTACTTAGATAAGTACCTTGTTGCATGAGCATTAGTCTGAACAATGTCAAGTGCAACTTTATGCCAGTTTCATCATTCTGACCACAAAAATATCAAATCAACTGACAAACTGTCAGAATTGATTTCTAGCCGTGAACAATGGTCACCTTTGAGGTAGACTTCAAGGAGCCGCCCGACCTCGTCTCGATGTCGCTCAGCCTGAGTGCTCAGGTCTGCCTCCATACATGCTGAAAGCAGTCACATGCACATAAAGATCACATGCCAAAACTCAGACTAAAATCAGGGACATGGATAACTATAGGGATCTCACAATTACTTAAGGTACCCGAACATAGGTTGCTGCTTGTTAATTTTTTCAACTATGTTATCTTTGATTTTCTTTAGCGGTTTTGATCTATATTACATTAATAAGTACAACAATTTGAACAAATGATGGGTATAAGTGTTTATTTATTACTCCTGATGACAATAATAAGCACCTACCTATTTGGTGTACCTTTCCTAGATGTGTACTAATACTGTGTACTAATACAAATATTCCAAATTATATGTCATACTATAATTTTGATACAAGGTATAAATTTTCAGTTACTTCTACGTACACTGGACAAGTATTATTAATCATTTAGTTGTGATTTCTTATCATTAATATTATCAATCACTTTGAAATTATTTTGATTGGAAAAACAATTAAATGATACATTTTAGGTATTTAGGTAGTGACATGTACATGACTTAGGATACCTGCACAGCTGACAATTACTTGCTAAATAAAAACAATATGGTTAATAATCCGTAATATACTAAATGCAATCAAGCTCAGATATGATGAATTTTATACCTTCTCTTCGCAGCAGCCGGATCGCTTCGGAGCATGTTTTCATGAAAGTCTCGGCCTCAGAGTCAATCTGGTCTCTCTCTGCATCCGTCATGTGTGACCGCTGACTTGTCATTGGTCTGACCACCAAGAAAGAACTTACGAATTGTTATGTTGACAAAAACAAAATTAGATTAAATTAGCAAGATCAGTGAATTCATTATTGAAATGAAATTAACCGTCTAGCTTAATTAAATGTCTTTTCAAAAGCTAACAGCTAGTGATATATTGGTTTAAATGGCTTCGAAAGTGAGAGTACAATATTACCATGCAGACAATTAAGTCTGACAGACTACTATCCTAGTAAAAATCTAAGCAAGCTGTAAAATCTACTTACCCAGCAGCATTTATGTAGTCTTTCTGGTGTTGTAGGAGAAAATCTTTTAATTTTGAGATGTTCTCCACCTAAAAGAGCAAAATTTACTGTATCACAAAGTTGGCCTCGCCAACATCTTCAAATTCGTGTCTACATCATCAGCTAAAGCCTGACTTAGTCTAAGAAGCAGCTGCTTCTCAGTTAACCATACCAATATGGCTTAACAATTACATAGACATTCTATTCCATTGAAGCCTGTGCGGTGAAACCTAGCAAGGACTTAGCCATTAGGAGTGGTTACTTCTTAGTCAGCAGCTGGTAGAGATAGGGTACTAAAAAAGTACCTGGAATTATACAGGCCACAGGCGCCAACTAAGAAGGCCTTGTTAAGCTTAGTGCATGTGTACTGAACTGTACTGCCAGAACTTGAAAAATACAGAGTGGCCCCGATTTTTTTTAAAATACTTTTGTTGTCAATTTTTTTTACACCCGAACAAATATATGAAACTGAGAATTAAGAGGGGGGAAGCGAACAATTTGTTTCAAATGTGAAAAGAAAATTCTAATAAAGATTTTAGTTGACAAAAAACACGAATTTTCACATTTCAAGTCGTACCCTGTATACTTTTTTAGTAACCAGGGTAAAAGTACCTGTCAATCAAAATCCTAGCCTTTATCAACATGATTACGATCGCCATGACAGCACAGAGACCTGTGACTAAGACTACAAAAAGTACTATTTTATTTTTACTTACATTGTTAATCATCGTTTGACACATCATTTATCCATTAGTAACTACTACATTTATGAAAACTCCTTCAAAAACAAAATAATTTGAATAAATAAATTATCTAAGTGCGGTTTAGTTTAGTTACTACGGGCGCTACCTGAAAATTAGGTGTCTGACCACTTAGGTCTCAGGCAACCAAATAAAATTCAGTTTCACAACCGAGTAAGCACCAATCAATTCTTTTTGAGAAATTTTCACTCTAAACGCACAGGACACTTGGATGGAATGTATCTAGTCACTACCCAGTTCTTAAATAACTATGACCCAACATTGCCTGCAAGTATCGGAATATGAAGCTATAAATAGCTTTATAAGATACATGTTCAGTGAACCAATAAAATCTTTTTCATCAAAATGTAAATCAACTGGTTTTGTTACTGTAAAAAAGGCTATTCAACTGGTTTTATTCTATTGCATAAAATATCTAACATGGGGTTATGTCATACGATTATGAAGAGTTTAAGTTAATTTCATTAAAAGGCTCAACGCACCACTTCCTTGGATTTGACAGAAAAACCACTGCCACGTTTTGCATGTCCCAGAATGGACTTGTCGGGCCCTACATTAACTCCTTGAACCTTCTGTCGAGCTTTAACCGTTTTAAGTGTTGCCTTGAATAAATTTGTTATGTCTGCCATTGTTTATTCTTTGTGAATGTATATTATTTTGTTTTCTTTTTAAAAAATCTCCTCAAAAAAGTAAATGAGTAAGTTTAGCATAACGTAGAACACACGCCAGCTTAACATACCTGTTGGAGAACCAGCTCTAACGAAAATGTCAATCTTAGGGGCTGAGACCACTAAATTTATGCAAAATCAGCAAAAATTTGGGTGCACCTGGATATGCCAATGTACATGAAAAGGGGATTTGGTTCCGATTATTTACTTATCATTGATATGGTAGAAAAATACTAAACTTAGACTAAATAGGTGCCAACCCAGTTATTTTACTTAAAGTTAGTTGAATATTTAGTGTAAATGCAACTCCTCAGCAACTGGAAATTGAATAATCTACTGAATAAAAATCAGCTTAAAATTTTTGCCAACACTCAAAGCTAAGCAAAGCAGAAGTGGCCTAGTTATTACATTGTTTATAGATCTTACAATTGAGAATTAATTTAGTGGTCCGAGCCCTTAGAATTTCATTTGCACCACTTGAAGAGCTTTTCACGTGTAGCATTCTGATCCAACAGAGGAGGCAGTAATTGGTAAACACGTCAATTTTACACGGCCACCTCACTGAAATAGTTGCCACTGCAGCCGTACTCATATTAAACGCACCGAACACACTCTCTACAAGAGGTCAATGTTTTTTTTTTTTTTTTTTTTTTTTTTTTAGTGAATAATATTTTATATTATTGTATTTGATAATTTTTTATGATAGAATGATATAAAATGCTATAGTATAATGAATATCTAATTTATATATATATTTTTTTCTGAACATCCTTTTTCAAAATAAAGCAACTGGTAGTAGTACAGAAGAACCCATTTTTCAAGACAAATAAAGAAGAACCACTAAATTAAAGAAAAAAGAGCCTCTAGAGAGTGTACTGATTGGCACTGAATGTTGAAACGCCATAATACACCGCAGACGTGAAAAAACCTTGCGGCAAGACTCTCTCCGCAACGTCATGGAGTTGTGCCCGCAGCTTAGTACATGTAATTGCATCTCTTATTTATGTACACTCTTTGATAAAAGTTTCATTTCAAAACAAGTTGTTCTTCATTGTTTACAGTGTAATAAACATTAAAAAGCTGAAAATAAATTATTTTCCCCGTAGGCCAATAAAGTTAATCATCCCTTTAAGGATACAAGAAAGGCTATTTTAGGCGTTTTACTAAAATTACACCTTATTGTGTATGTAATACTGTTATCTAATGATATAATATGATTTGAAATATAAAGGTTAATGCAAAAGTTTGTTATGAAGCACGTTAGCCCTCCAGACGACCTAGAAAAGCATAAAGATGATCCAAAATCAACAACTCATTAATTCAAAACGGGAGCCCACAAGCCGAAAATTATCAAAACCACGTCTGCAGAGAAGTGATACCTATTTGGGGGGGGGGACCAGGCATAAGTGCGTCATTTCCTCCAGGAAGACAGCATTAACCATGGAGCATCGTGAAAAACCCAACAGTTGGAAAAGAGGCTTCTGTTTCATGGTTCCATTGCTTCAGATTGTAACGACAGTGGTGGCACTTACAGTTTCATCTGTCAACTATAATCCTCCCAAAGCAGCAGACGAGGCCATAGTTAAACAAAAAGACCCAGAACCAGCCAGAATTCAGTGCGCCATTCTCAACCGAACCAGCCAGGTCACTCCAAAGTTGAGGCCAGAACATCCACGTCCATCTCGAATTTACACTAAGCTTCTGGCGTCTTCTCAGGGTGGGACTGGACAGTTTCATTTCAAAACATGGTGTTCTTTATAATTTAGGAAAAAGCTGAGAATTGATTATTTTTTTCTTATAACCTTATTATTCATGAGGAAATATTCCTTGAAGGCTTCCCCCTGCTGGGCTTCCAAGTCA
Organism: Streblospio benedicti; assembly: GCA_019095985.1. NCBI lineage: Eukaryota > Metazoa > Annelida > Polychaeta > Spionida > Spionidae > Streblospio > Streblospio benedicti. Next base: position 7,814,548 of record CM032668.1, read on the forward strand.
ATATAAATATTATAAACTCAAGAAGGTCACTACCCAAAGTTTACTCGGTATTGTGAACTTTGTAGCTTACTTCTATTACATTACCGCACTCTCTCTGAAAGAGGATGTTATGAAAGAATTAAATAGATTTCCTATTCAACTGCAAGCATATATAAATGAAATATCCTATAGCGGTTGGAAGTTCTTCAGCGAGATGCGATTTAAATTGGTACTTAACGCGAATGTAGCGATCACTGGATCATGCTAACCAACACGTTTTCGTCAGACCAGAAAATGGCGTGAGTCTAGTCAGTCGATTCGGAGTTAACATAGAACAATAATCCTTTAGTAGCTCATATGATTTTCATCCGAACGTTTTCATATCAACAGTACACATTCTGAAGACTGTCTAGTTTCTTATTTTCATCATAATAAATAATAAAATATATAGCAACGAGTCCGATTTGGACAAAATCGAGTAATAGGCAATACATTTGACAGAAGACTTGTGTTAGACTTGGCGATGGATGTGATTAATGGTCAAATTAAACTATTTAGTTAAAACAATTAATAGACTTATATATATAAAATGGAATCACATCTTTACTGCAGTTATTTCCATCAAAATTATATACAAAATCGTATAAAGAGATATGATCAATATATTTGACAGTCGCCGCCTGCTGATATTGTCAGTAGACTTTATGATCATGCAAAGATTTCACTGTTTCAACTTAATTAAATATACTAAATGTGATAGTTTATAGTATGTTTTACTATCGAACGAAAGGAAAATATATTATCTGTGATGTATGTAAGTGAGATTGCTGAAGTCTTAAGTTTTATTGAGCTATGTGCGTTCATAATGTATTGCGCAATTTCTCCCATAAGCATAACATTGGGACAGCTTGTATCATCGCTCGCTCCATAATCCAGTTGAGTTTAGTCTGGTTGTAACGGTAGTTCCTGTTCTGGTAACTTCCAACCCCTATTGGCACAGATTGCAAACAAATCCTATAAATCCCCTATTACATGCAGCTTTTAGGATGTGTAAAGATGATAATCATCCTTTTATCCAAAATATATCATACCTACTTAAATCAAATGGTATGGATAATATATTAGTGTCACCATCTAATTATTCAAATAAACAAATAAAGTGTATTGTAAACGATAATCTAATAAATCAACACAACCAATTAATTAATTCTGTTATTAATGATAATTGTAAATATAACACATTCAATAAGTGTCATAAACATAAAAATGTAGATTTTAAATCGCCTCCATATAATATGAACATAAAGAGCACTTTCATAAGGAAATGTTTTGCTTATTTAAGACTTGATAAAGCTATGTACTATGATCAATATAATTAAAACAATATATGTGATGCATGTAATGTAACCAAAGATTCTTATCATATTTTGATGATATGTAAAACAACAGAAATAGAAAGAAATACGTTTTTACAAAATATGAATGTATTGTATCCAAATCTTCATAATTTATCAGTTTATGAAAAAATGATATCTATATCAAACATGCAATTTAATGATCTTGAAGTTATACAGCTGATATGTTCATTTGTTAAACAAATATGTGTTAAAACAAAATTGATCTAATTATCAATATTATATGTAATGAATATATATATTATGTATTGTCAATTCATTTCTACACATGTATATGTCAAATGTTCATTGTCTTTGGTTGTACTGACACTGTTAGTTGCCAATAAAATCTTCTCTCTCTCTCTCTCATCACTGCTCACCCTCAGCTGACCCTAATTTCCCATTCCCATTACGTTAGACGTACCCTGTCATGACGTATTTTTCTTGGTAAAATGCGCTACTGGCCTAAAGCAGTATCCACGCGCACGAGGGCCGACAAGCAACGCGTGTGCAGTGAACGTATTTAAAAATGATTATTACTGAAGGTACGCTTATTCTTCTTCTTACAAACTTATTATCATGACAGTATGTTAGATTATGTTTTAATAGTTTGTAAGGTTATATTCCAGATTGTAGAGTCTACAGATATTTGCAGCTTCATTACAAAAACTTTCTTTTAGACTTGAACTTGAAGGCGGGAAGGATAGTCCGATGGATCACCAATCGCTAAAACCGGCCATACACATAAACCGTGAATTTTATATATGCTATGTAAAATTTAGTGTATCTGTAGACCCTCTATCTATACGTTAATTTGCAGGGCTTTATAAGCATATGGGCAGATGGATGGGAGTACGCAACGCTACTCATGACCAGTCTAGATCTAGCTCAGTGACCTCTATAAAGAGGGGGTTGGGGGTGGGGAGTTGGGGGTGGGGGGTTCACGGCAGATGAAAACTCACGGATTGTGTGAATGGCCGAACAGTGCGATGATCCATTGTTGATGCTATTAATTTTAGTGAGTGTTCATTATGTATCGGGGGAGGGGGCAGAAAAGTTTCAACTAGGCTATGGCAACGGGAAGGAGGAGAACCAGAAACGTTTTAACTAGATCTATGTCATGGGGACATCTTTACAAACAGAGTAGCCCAGGCTATTGTCGCCAAAACTAGTTCCAGTTCCGGAAGTTGACTATTCGCATTCAACCTCCTCAAAAACCTGTGTTCCACAATATAGTGCACAATTCGCCGTGCAGTTTGCAGCTTTTCCAACAAAACAGATGGTCATATATGGTCACATATTAATGCACGGTTTGTGGGTACTGTGGTTAATTAATCACACAATGTAACTTAGTAAGTAGCGAGGTTCGGAAGCCAGTTTAGAGGAGAGCCACCCCTCTGCACGCAAAAGAACTCACCTAGCTTGAAAACAATAGCTTGTGTGATCCCTCCACACCCCCGAGGTTCAGTTGGCTACCTAGCCTGTCTCTGGGGGTCCATGTACCAACACCACGCTATAATCATCAAAAATTGATGGCTGCGGAGTACAAACACAAGCAATACAACGGGTGCGTTGTGTTCGCTCACACCCTATTTTGAGGGGGTTGAAATATACCATGTTGAGATGTGAGAATGGCCCTTGATTTTTTAATGAGAAATGAGAATGGGGGTCAATTTCCCTTGAGAATTGTGAGAAATTGAAAAAATGATAAATTGTGAAATCAGAATGGTTTAGTGAAAATGGCCCTGGAATTTTGTTGAGACTTGAGAATGGGGTAGGGTATATTCTTCATTCTATTTTCCTTCCTCTATTTAAGCCTGCTTTCAGTATTTTCAGTACTTTGATTTAGACAATGCAGTTAACGCACCTCTCTCTGACGTCATCTTAAAACATGGTTCCCTCACTGCCATAAAATGATATAAATATTGATATATTATGCCTGTTGTATTAATGTAACATCCATCTAAATTGAATAGATATGCTGATATCTTCCCTTACTTTTAGGAGCTAAAGTGGGACCGTATGGGGAAGGCCCAAACACATCCTACATTGAGGATCAAGCTAATAAATGTGAGGGGAATAAAGTTGTAGAGATCCGATATGATTTGAAGAAATTACCATCATGGACTAAACTCAATGAAAAAGTGCGCAACATTGAAAACGAAAGCTCCTGGTGGGACCGATATGGTATAGATTGGTTTTACATCGCAATGGCTTCAGGAATGGTTCCCGTTGGCCTACAGTGTTTGAAATCAGATTCTCTAGTCTCACAGTGTGTTGGCATTGTTCTCCTGGGATATTTTTATAGTGTTCTGTTCCACAAATCAGGGCACATTGCAGCCCACAATGCTCTCTGTGATTCAACCGTGATTGGCCGCTTAATATTCCGCTATTCAGTTGAATTTGTAGGTGGATACTCAACATACTTAGCCACAGATAATCATATTAAATATCACCACCCCCACACTAATATCATTGGATTGGGTGACTCAAGTGTGTACAAGGTACCACAGCTGGATAGAATAACCTACTTGTTTCTTGCTCCTTGGTTAGCTCCCATAATTGCACCTGCACTGTCTATCAATCAACTTACACAGCGGAGATTGTTTGTTGAGTTGGGAAGATATTTGTCAATTTTTCTGGTAGGAATGGCCGTTCATTTGTACTTGTTAATGAAATTTAGTAATTTCAGTTTTAGTGGGGCATTGCTGTGTATTCTTCTTTTCAAAGGTATATTCAGTGTTCAGTTCATACATATCAACATCTTCCAGCATATTGGGCTGCCTATGTATTCTAATGACCACAGACCTGCAAGGATGTACCAAATGGCTAGTGGTGCTCTCAATCTGCACAGCAACTTGTTTCTGAATCTATTGTTTGGTCATTCATTGATCAGCTGTCATGTTGAGCACCATCTGTTTCCAAGGTTATCTGATAACATGTGTCTCAAGGTGAAGCCGATTGTGAGGGAATATTTGCTTGAGCATGGGCTTCCTTACAAGGAAGACTCATACTATAACCGGCTAAAGTTGTTCATGTCTGATTACAAGAGGTTAATGGTCAATGCCCCACCTATTACTCATTTTATTGGCATCCAGTAAGACATTTTGTAAATGCAAGTTATAACGTGTTGCATTCCATTTGTGTATTGATATGACAATTTGTAATTGACAATTATTTGGTAATACATACATAATTATGATATTCAGTAAGATAGTTTTTATTCACTGTACAACTATGGTCACATTTATTAAAGACAATCACGATTTTTACATTTTGATATTGTATATAAGTGTTACATAATGTATAACATTGTGCGCTGTACCGGTACATGTTTCTTTATCTTGTTTTGTTATTGACAGTTTCCCTATTGTTAAGTACTTATATGATATAAAGTTTGTAAATATATTTTTATGTTGGAATTATTAAAATGACCTGAGATCAAAAGCTGCCTTTTGTTATTTTTCAAAAGCGATGGTAGAGTTGGATGAATAATACAATAGGATTATACCGAGATATGACCACCATATATGGATTGTGAACAGCAGCAAAAATGTATCTTTTATTTGCTGGAACCATTGGTTCTAGATACAACGAAAAACTAAAATCAAATATTTTCATACTTGAAAGATTATTAGAATTTAGCAATACCCCTCCAAAATTGCTATATCATTGAAGATAGAACTGCTGTTCCCAGTGAATGGTTTGCTTTTTCTGTTAACGTCTGGTATTCGTGTCATGATTCTATTAGTAATATGATGGTACGTTTTTTTTGCGTCGCTTCAGAGCAAAGCATTGTATTTCGTTCGTTTGTAACTATAATAACTAACTAACCAACCAACCAACCAACCATACAACCATACAACCAACCAACCAACCAACCAGTGTGTGTGTGTGTGTGTGTGTGTGTGTGTGTGTGTGTGTGTGTGTGTGTGTGTGTGTGTGTGTGTGTGTGTGTGTGTGTGTGTGTGTGTGTGTGTGTGTGTGTGTGTGTGTGTGTGTGTGTGTGTGTGTGTGTGTATGCATATCTCTGGACAAGCTAGAGGGTGTACCGATGAACTAATTTTGTTCAAACTTTACACAACTATCAGGTATGAGGCGACACCAAAGTGATTCGATTTTGGGCACTCTGCCAATGAAATTGTACTTTCTAGAAGGCCATTTATGACATTTGTACTGATATTCAATGCACTTAAGCCAGCAAGAAAATTAATATTCAACCCAGCAGCAAAGAACAAACCGCACCAATACAAGTAGACTTTGCTGCTGGGTGGGATATTGATTTTATATACTTGAGTAGCAGGAGGAGCCAATTTCGATTAGACAATGGCTATTTGTGGCTGTGTATTTATAATCAAGATTTTATTAATATTTTAGTAAACATCTGTATGTGGATGAATATGAACAATGGCACAATACTTTTATTTTAATTCACTGTATACTTACATACATATATAGCTTTGAAAATATTATTGATTATTATGCAACACACAGAGAAATATGTATCGCTGAATATTGATCAGTGCTGTAAATATTCATTCTGCGGTTTTCTCCTCAAATTCGTAAAGTTCTTATTGTAAAGTATACATCGTTTCAGTATATTCTTATTATATTCTTAATTGCCAATAAGTCCTAGCGACGCCGTGTTCTTTGAACACTTTTGATCTAGTTTATTACCTGCTGACTATCCAAAATAAGTTTAAATGTAATTTATGTTTTCTTTATTGATTTCGAACAGGTTCCTTTTCACAAAATAAAATATGAAAAAATAACAAAATATCAATGAAATTACAAACTGGATACTTAATTGGTTACTAATTACTTAACCAATCGTAAATATAATGATTTTTTTTTAATATTCCAGTTAAACACTATTGGTAACATACATATTGATTAACTATGTACAGTATAAGTATTCAAACCACTACCAAACATAATATATTTCTTCAATATATATGTTCATGCTTCCCCGAAGTAATTCTCGAGAGTTTAGAGTTACTGGCAGCATGTAAACATGATCGACTTTGTTGAAATGTTATCATTATGTGTCTGCTACTGATACCGCCACCATTCCTGCTCCTGCCGCTGTTGTTGTTGTTGTTGTTGTTGTTGTTGTTGTTGTTGTTGTTGTTGTTGTTGTTGTTGGCTGCTGCTGCTGTTGCTGCTGCTGCTGCTGCCGTTGCAGTCGGCGCTGTTCGAGCCACTGTTGCTGTCTGTGGTATTCGATCCAAGCGTCCTGCATCCGCTGCTGCTGCTGCTGCTGCTGCTGCTGCTGCTGCTGCTGCTGCTGCTGCTGCTGCAGGAGCAATGCATTAGAGGACACATTATCAGAAGGCCCGTGTCCGTCCGTTTCCCCGTTCCCAATTGCGTACATAGATTGTTCTTGATGTCCAATTTGATTTGGAATTCCCCAACCTGACGCCTGCAGTCCTTCCAACTCTGGAGCACTTGAGCCAGACAACATCACTCTGCGGCCAGCAATTTGTGGTGCTGGCGAGCTTCCATTCTGCGCTCGAGGAGAGGGATATAGACTTGGTAAAGAGACAGGGCTTCCTGACACCATTCCTATACCAACAAAACCATTCGGTTGTGTGTTAGGAGATGACCGTGTGGTAACACCATGGTTGTTAAATGAACTACTCAATGCGTTGTTAGAGGAGCTTTGTGCAGGGGAAGACACTGGTGATGATAGGCTTAAGTCTACGAAATTTTGTGAAACAGTACGTTGTCGTCTCTGTGCATTGTATGGGATCGTTCTGGGAGTGCTACGATCTCTAGAAGCTCTCAATGTAGAATTATTGTAGTTTGAGCCACCACGTGCATCACTCATGTGAAAATAGCCTTGCTGCGTTATAGGTGAGGATCCTGAACTCTGCCAACTATCGAACCCTGATACAGCTGCTCCGGATCCAAATGAGTATGTGGGGTATGGAGATCCGGACAATGCTGGACCGTTCAGGCTGTTCGCGCTTCCAGCTGCTGCCGAAGGTGGTGCTCTGGGCGCCTGTTGCAGAGGCAAACCGGAAATTACCGAAGGGGTTACGTTCTGATGGTTGAGCAGTTCTGATGAATGAGCATGAACATCACCCATGCTACCGTTTGGGTGGGTCATTGGAGCTTGAAATGGATAAGGATATGATTGTGTCTGAGATCGCAAGGCAGGATTGAGCTGAGCATTAATTGGAGGAGTAACACCCAGGCTGGACCCAGAAGGCGGTGCGTGCGTCCTGCCCTGTCCACCCATAACGGGTGCTCGGGCCGTCAAAGCCATCAAGACCCCATTTTCAACTTGTGAATCGTAAGCCACGCCATTCCATCCAGCTCCAGCAGGGTGGTTTATGGCGCTGGAACTTCTTGGCAGCATGCTAGCGGATGGCACATCCCGAGAATATACGAAGTTGGGATGTCGGTTCGCTGTAACGTAACTGAACGGACCCGGAATTTGCTGCAGTCCCGCCTGACTGTGCTGATTTGGGGTCGTTATGTACACCGGTTGACCTCCGTTCACGTTTGGGTCCAATTGCGTGGCTTCTCCCTTGTCATGTACGCACTTTCTCCGTTTTGAACCTCCACATGCAAATGCGTTGACTTGGCTATCACGTACCGTCCATATACAACCCTGGCCCGCATATCCAGCAGGACGATCCAACTTGAGAAACATATGGTTGTTTGTACTGAGGCAATGTCTAACCGTATTCTGCCACGTACTGTCGTCCATTTTGAGTAAATGAGGATAGGCTTTAGAAAGTGCCACGTATATCTCGTGTAGTGTGAGACATCGGAACGGGTTGCTAGTAATGGCTCGATGGATGAGGAATATGTAGGAGAAAGGTAGCCTTCTACGTGCTGATCCTGGTCTTTTTGTAGTCGTCGAGGTTTCAGCTCCGGTGGAGGTTTCAGCGTTATCTGCAAGGGGGGAAAAGAGATAGATAGATATAATTATGCCGTGGATTATTGCTTGCAATTGCAGCATATGTATATAATGTATACACAATGTAATAATGTAAATTACTACTGATCTGCGTGTTTGAGTTTTTTTTTATTATTTCTTATTTTTTGTTTTATTTTTTACTTGGTTGGTTACCCATCTATTTCACTTGATTTGCACAATACATGCGGATTCGGAATATTAGAGAAACAACAGAAAAATGAGAACAAAGAACAAAATCATGACACAGTCCCTACATTTGCACGCAAGCGAAGAACGCCCCTTCCCCCTTTTTAAAAGCTCGGGTGCATTTACACGATACAATCGAACCTCTCGGTTAACTTAAGACCACCCTATTATGGCTAACTTATAATGTTGTCAGAGAAGTGGTATGGGAGTTCATACTGATCTCTCTGAGCATGTTTGGGACAATGAAATGTTGTCTTATTAGACTTGGTTTAATTGGAGAAGCTAGTGGTCTTAATTCGAGGCTCTACCGAGTCTACCGTATAATTTAATAATACAATACATGGCCATATGTATCAGCTCACTTTTCCCATTCTACAGAGCAAACTGAGCATTTCTTCCTACAGATAACCTCAAACTTGATGAGACCACATCTTTAAAAGGACCATATATGTGGTAGAGCCAGCCCCTTGATCGCCCCGATTTTATAGAGAGACCACTGCGATCCGGACACGTCCGCTATCCCTGTCCCATATGAAACCGATGAGATCCCTTAAGACTCCCGCACCCCCACTTTCTGAAAAGAAACCCCTGGATCTTCCACTTATTCTATTAATCCATTACGACTTCGAGACACGAGAGTGATAACAAAAAAGACCTATGTCGTATCTTTTAATATTTATGTTTTTTTTTCATGTTTAGATACATTAGTTCCTCTGAATTATGACCACCATAGGAGAGGTCTCTTTAGAGAGGTGGTCTCTTTATGGAGGCTTGTGTCATTCTCGTTATGAATGTTTGGGGCCATGATCAATGGTCTTACTTATTATGGAATTGGTCTAAATAGTGAGGTGGTCATCTTGCCAACTTATTGCTAGAACTAAAATATATGTACTTTTTTTTTATTGAGATTGAATAACGGGGGTGGCGGGCGTATGAAGAAAAAATGAAATCATCGTGGCATGGTTAAAGTTAATGTCATTTTTTCACATAGAAAAGACGAAAGGAGAAAATACATACAAAGAATGGAAATGAAAAACTAAATGAAGTAGTTTTCTCTTTTCCAGCCCCCCCCCTACCCACAGTTTTTCATACGCCCACAAGTGCCATGTTATGCAGGCGGTAGCCCCCCCCCCTTAACAGCCTATTGTAATTGTAATATTATGAGCTTATAGGGCTATACAGATTAGTTAGTGGAGACCGGGAGTCAAGTATTAGGATATAACCGTGACAGCTGTCAAGGCTCCCCGATAAACCTTCACCATCATTGTTGTTTTCATGTTCCTTCTCATAACTGAAATTATGAGGGGTATCTCCAAAAATTATCAAATGTTTTTGAATGTAATTTTGATAGTACCTACATCTGATGATTGTGATAGTTAGTTGTACAAAGATAGGACAAGCATCTACTCATAGATTCCCATGTTGCCCATCATAAAATTGTCAAGTTAGCGCCGTCTATAAGCCAGTAAACGCAAGTGTTTTTATTTATTTATTTTTTATATACTGGCTGGTATTAGGGAACGATCATTAGTAGCGATATCGGGGGGGTCGTCCATTTTTAGGGCTCGAAGAAAAGTCAACCGACCCCCCCCCCCCCCCATCAACATTTTGAAAAGTTGAGTGACCCCCCCCCCCCCCACACCTGCTAAAGAAAAAGTCCTCTATATAGTCATTTCGTTGCTAAAAGAAAATATTAAAAAATATAGCGTAGTCGGATAAAGAAAGTTCAGCGACCCCCACCAAAGGAATCAGAAAAGTTGGACGACCCACCCCCACACACACCTTTTTGGACGACCCCCCCCGGTATCATTATTTATCATCGTTCTCTTAGGCTTGAGTGGGAAACTAAGAGATGCCTGTATGCTCGCTTCCACAACTGCCAGGAGAGCTTTTGAGAAACATTCTGACAAAATATACCTCAAACTCACCGAATACTTTTGGAGATAATTCCCTAATTCCCATTATATGGCAAGAATTTGAATACAACAGTAGCCTACACGTACAGTGGAATAGCGTACGTGTGCTCGAATTGACATTGAAATATGCCACTCAAAAAGGAAAGTAGATGCTTTACCTGAAGTTGCTTCTTTCTGTGTCGATTTCTCCTCGTCACCCTCCTCGTTCTCCTCTCTCACTTTCTCTAAATCGCCATCACCATCCCAATGGTCGGCGTCTAGAACGTTACCCGCTTCGGCTAGCGTGGAATCGTCGCCATCACGGAAGCCATCTGCTTCTTGCAAATCTGGAGCGTTCGCGGCAGGATCGTTGGAAGCGATTGCCAACTCATTTGATGGCAAATTCTGAGAGTGTGCATTTCCAAGAATGGAGCCTGAAAATCTTAAGACTGGTGTGTCGTTTGGTGTTTCTACCATGCCGCTTGGCACCAACCTATCGCCACTCGCCATAGTTGAATGCGCGTGACGTTCTTCTTTAGGCACACTCTGTAAGCCGATCGCCTCTTGTCTATGTTGAGGTTCTGTTGTGGTTCTTTCGGAGCTTGATCCAATATCTAACGGCGGCGTAGGGCTGGCATCAATGTCAGAAAACTGATCTTGCAAATCTAGGGGATAATCCACAAGATTTAAATCTGAAGCAGGCGTAGGCCTATCCTGGTCGGAATCCTCTTTCTGCGGGTTTTGGTCAAGAGAGAAACTGTCCTTGTGTTCTTTCATGATTGCTGGTTGGGTTTGCAAACTGTTAGAATGTGTGTTTATAGAAACAGTTTCCTCCCCAATGTGTATATTTATCCGCGTATCTCCTTTTTTTTCAAATGCACATGAGTTTATTTGTCTTATTTAGCACAACGAAGTTTTAAATAAAAGTCTGTCGTTTTTACCAACTTATTCCAAAAATAAAGTCGAACAATCCAAATTTTATAAAATTCAAACTTTCATCAAAATATGAATTATGTATACACTTTGCAAGTCGCAAGGAGCTGTTGTGGAGACCCACAGAATTTGCCCAGTGGTATTTATATGAATTTGTCAGACCCACGTGTCAGCCACAACTGAGATGTCACCCCCGCCCTGCCGCCCGCCCCCCCAACTAATATCAAAACACAAAATTACCACTATCAAAACAAACTATCGTGTCACAGTTATTTTGTAATAGCGAAAGACAGTTACTTGAATTCAAGGGCTCTACTAATAAAATTATGGTCAAGTATGATGTTAACGGAAATAGTCGGCCCTAACTTCACTTATGTAGAACGCTCGCGTTGGATCAGCAAATCTGACATTTAATTTTTTGACACTCTGTTGCAATAACTGTGGCCTCTGTCTCGCTCAGCTGCCTCGTGTGTTTTACATATCATTTATATGATATTGTAAAACAATTAAATGATGGTGACACTTTGCTAATATCTATTTTGAATACACCGCTGCACTTTAATTGGTTTCCTTTAAATGCGTGAAATTCAATAATACTTTTAATAAAAAATAAAAAAACACACAACACGGTATCAGTCATTTGTAATATATTTTAGTTTATATCAACAATTAATGCCAATGCCTATTAAGGTAATTAGTTCTATGTTATTCTACTAGTGATATTTACAACTTGTCCCTGGGATTGTCGTCTTTGTTAAAAAATCTATGCACTTTTACTGCCGTGTGCCCTCAGCAGAACTACTCTATTTAGATCACCAAGTGGTCTCAAATATAGATGGTCGCTTTTTAGCGCATTGACTGTATAGTCTAGGCCTGATAAATCAAAAGGTATTTTCAAAGGTGGTTTTTAAATAACAGTGGTTTTCAAATGAAATTACCCTATGATTAATGTAGAACTATAATACTTCAAATGAGTTCGTGTTATAATAAAAGTCAACTGGTATGTGTATTTTTGTAACTATCATTTTCATGGCACCATCTCTCAAGCCGCAACAATGTTTTTGAGGTTGGTATTGAAAAACAAACCCTCTGCTCTAGGCGGTGGGCCAGGACCTCATTTTTGACAAATTGGCGCCAAATAAGGTGAACAGATATTATGATTTTTTTAAAAATCTCGATCTCTGTGCTTTACAATGGAATATGATAGCCATCCGTGAGTAGTAGTAGCTTTATTACTGAAAACTTTGAATACACTGTACCCCACTGTTCTTAATACAGGATTTTACGTTTTATGTATAGTTTCAATAGGTGCTATAGAAATATAATAAATATGTTAAAATTGCCTTAAAATATTACATGAATGGAAAATTAAGATTAATTTTGTACAGGCCAAAAACTCATCAGATTTGAAATATAGAAATATAGCAATATTTGCTTGGAGTCTAATTTCAAAATTTATTGTCGAATTGTGTTGTTAATTGGCAGAAAGAGTCTTCATATATTTTATTTTATATGTCTAAAAGTAAAGTGTCATGATACATGTTTTTTTTTATGTAGTGAGCTATGATGTAAAAATACGTCTCTTCTACGCCCAAATGATGTTTTACTGAAAAATTAACAAATCTCACATCATGATCCCTTGTTTATATTTATTGGCCTTTTCAGTTGCTTGTCATTAAACATGTCATCTATATAATGTTGTAATAATTTTACCTGGTGTTACCTCAGTCAACTACTTTGACTTTGAAAAATTCAATTTGGTCGCCATTGAATTAGCTAAATCCTTACTTCTTCCAGAATTTGCTTTATTATTTGTGATATAACCATGCTTCTGGTGTCAAAATGTAAGATTACTTTTAACTGTTTTTGAAAAACACCGAGACCATGCTAACAACAGATCTATATTTGGGGAATAACCTCGCGCTCCTCACCATGGACAATAAAGATGTGTACTTTTCAAGCAAAGCATTAACGTAGGAAACAGTCTTATATAATGGACATTCCTACAAATGAAGGTCAGTAAAAATAAGCAGTAATTGCATACATATTTTTGATTTATTTGAAGAGGACATATTACATTTGAAAAGAAAACAAAAGGAGCACACAAATAGTATGGAAATTTAAGACAACACACAAAAATATTTTTGGCAATAAATAGAATGGCAATATTCATGATTTCAAACAACTTGTACGTTCATTAATTTCCTACACAATACAATGTATGGATTATTTTGTAGTGCACGCCTTAACATGATTTGCTATCACCAACTTTCAAAATGCATACTTATGACATAATATTCGTCATTTCAAAGATTACTTCAAATGCACAAATTCTATCACAATATAAATTCTTAATACATCCAATAAATTATATTAAATTAATATACAACGATTATTTTGTCTTCATTTGTTTACCAATTACATGGAAGTATTGTATGAATGCTAAACTACAATTTCAAACATTCATTTCATATATATAAATATATATATATATATATATATATATATATATATATATATATATATATATATATATATATATATATATATATATATATATATATATATAACTTAACATATTTTAAGACTGAAAGCATAATTATTGTAAACAAAATGGTAATACTTCGGGACAAACTTTGATGTAAAAATTATTACATTATATATACCATATTTTATTGAATAGCCGCCTATCCTTGATATTCCGCCATTATTTGATCAACTGTGTGTAGGAACACAATTGTTGACTTAAGCGTTTTAGCTGTGCAATAATGTTCCCATCAAAAATGAGTTAACATGGATGAATACACCTAAATACTGAATGCAATAAACATTATCCTAGAATATTTTAGAAATTAAAGTTGCAAAATGGTGCATTCTGGTGCAGTCTAAAAGTAATTTTCTTGCATGTAAACTTTGTAAAGTACCTGGCAAAAGCACAAATGTTTTAGAGAAAAGAGCAGGATCTCATTATGTCATCATACAAAGAGTCTCTTTCCACAAAGTCTGTCCTCATACTGTCATCCAAAAATCCAAGTGTGATGTCAGATACTTGGAATGAAACTATATTCGACCAATAAATCAATGACATACCTGTATTTACATGTTTAAAGAGGTGTTTTTCGTGAATTAAGACGAATTCATGTACATATGAATAAATGCGCCGGCAGAATATAGTCAAAACCAATGTAACAAAAACTTCTCGATCACTAAGAGCCTTGATGCTGAATTGCACCCACACACAGCACTTATCAAGGCAAATTTTATTCAGTATCTTTTTTCACAGGTAAGATGGCGACGAAAAACAACCATGCAAAAAAATTCATATCCGTGATATTCTTAATTTTAAAATGATATGTTAATAACTGTCAAAATCGGATAAGGAAAAATTAAGTTATAAGAAAAATATCACATTGTGGTTTAGAAACAAAAATCAACTGACCGGACGTACTCTCTATGATACGCTCCGGCCTCGTAATATTGCCTGTCTTCAATAAGCGCCACATTAATGGTTTATTTGAAATTAATGAGAGCCGGGACGGCTATTCAATAAAATACGGGAATATATAATATAATAATATACTAAGTATACTTATATTATTTATTTTGAAGGACAGATTTTTCTAAAATGAATTGTATTTCTCGAATTGGAGACTTAACAAGAAACACATGCTTATAAAATACTACATAAAATAACAAACACTATACATCAAGAAGCGCATGTTCTTAAATAAAAATATTCTACAACATACAATAACCAAGAAATATGTTTCACAGATTATAACTAATTTGGTGACACAATTCCAAATAAAAATGAGAGTAGTTATTTTCACATCTGAAGTCTAATTAACTATGTCAAACAATTCCAAATCCTAAGTGTCTCAGGAATTTAGTTCAGAAATTTCTATTTTGATTTCAGATAGCTGAAGAAGCCAAAAAATTCACTTTTTTTGTGGGTGGCAGGTACTCTAAAACCCTTAGAATTTGTGACTTTAAAAATTCACTATTTAATAGTATTAACCACCTATGTATTTTTGCTGCTTTAATTCACTGAATTTAGGACATTTATCCTCGCAGATTTGAGCTGTATTATACCCACGCACAGCCTTAAAACAGAAGCATCCGCCACCCTGGAGCGTATTGCTCTTTGAGGCTCCGAGAACCAGCTATTGCTTAGCATGAGTGATCTATATACAATTTTTTTGTTTATTACACGAGAGAGGTGCCTGGTACTATGTTCTTTTACATGTGTGAAATCTAGTAATGTAAGCATTAGATGATTACTGGTGAGGTATGTAAAAATAAACATACGATATTAAAGTTTGGAACCATCGCAGATTGAAGTGAAAGTCGCGAACTTTAAGGCTTTTACAGTTATTGTTGGACCATCCCCATTTTCATTTAACCATCTTGTCTAATTAAATTTAACCATATCGATGTTCAAAATGTGATCACTCTTTGTTGCTGTTCACCAGTCACTATTTCCCACGTTCGCTTGAGCGTCTGTAGCGTCGCTTGATTCGCCTCAGCCTGTCAATCTCACTGTCTGTCGTACTCGACAATGACCTCCGGCGACCTTTCCCCCTGTAAGAGGAAGCTGATGAGCTCGAACTTGAAGACGATGACGACGAAGAGGATTTCCTGCGACCGCCGCGATGACGCCGTCTGCTCCCGCGATCTCTCCGTGACCTCGACCTTCCTCTTGATGAATCGCTCGAGCTCGAAGAATACGACGACGACCGTGATCGTGACGACGGGAGCGGGGAGCGCCAGAGCCCCATGCGGCGCCGACGCCGGCGCTCCTCCTCGCTGTCCGGTGGCGTGTCGGGGATGGACGAGACGGGACTGGGCGGAGACGGCGGTCGTCTCGCCGGGGGAGGCGTGTCCGGTATTGAGGAGATGGACGAGATGTCGGAGATTGAGGTGGAGTCGAGCGGATCGCGCGCTGCACGTTGTCGCCGCCGAGGGGAACCGGATTCTCTGCTGCGCCCACGCGTCCGCTTCCGTTCGTTGCGATCTCGCGGCGGCGGTGTTCGTGGCGACCGTGGGGCGGCGCGGCGACGAATGCACGGTGACTCGATGACAGGCTGTGGCGGGGTGCGAGGCCGGCCAGGGGCAGGGTGGGGCGGGGTGTGGGGCTGACCACGCACACGCGGGGCAGAGGCGTCGCGCGGAGACTCAGGCATCCTGAAACATAACGCAGAGAAGACGGTTAAATTTCAGCACATAATGTCCCATGAAATAAAATGAAACTACATTCCTACATTCCTAGCATAAAATATATCCAAATAAATGTAGAATAGAAATCATCGCAATCCGTAGATTGCATTGCAGTGTTTTGTCAATTTGATTTTTATATAAACATTGCAATTTTTCCAACCCTGTTTTAATGACAAGGTTCTTTTTTATGCTGTATTTGAACTTGGTATCATATGTCTTCAAGTTTTTTAATCTATTACTTTTCCACAATTTAGGCTTTCCCATTTTCACAATGAATTACCTCAACGTCAGTAAATATTGATACCAAATTCAAATACAGCATAAAAAAGAACCCTGTCATTAATAAGCTTGTTACTTATTTTGAAAAGAATGTTGTTTAATAGGACTGTTTGTTACTTCTTATTTTTTGCAAAGCAGTCTTGGAACGCTGTGAGTGAAGCATTTTTTAAATTTTTATTGGGGAGGGTTATTTATTTATTTTATTTCAATAGATGAGTATATGGGTATTGTTTAAGACCATTTATTGTTGTACAGTAAATAAGTGTTGGAGATTTGATCTTTTTATCATACATAAACACTATTTCATGTACATTTTTCAATTTTTAATGCCCCCTCCCTCTCAAAACCTGACAGTTATATGAATTCAAATGGCAAAAAAAGTATGAAAGAATGATTCAATCAGTATTCATTAACATTTTTAGGTACTAAATTTTTTTTATGTATCTGGTACACAGCGCTTGGTCTCATGTTGTTTTTTAATTTCTTTTATATAGGAGTAATCATTTATTACGATTCAGACATCTCCTTTTTATCTTTTTTGGCTTGCTTGGTTTTCTCCTTTTTCTTCTTTCCTTTTCTGCAAAACACAACACGCATGAAAAGCATAGTTATGTTTTTGTTTGATTTTGTTTCACAATTGTTTAATTTTGAATTTTTATTTTCGAGACATGTACCCGTAGATTCCTTTTCAAAAAAATAAATAAAATAGAAATACAAGCTATTAAAGACAGAGCAAATACAGTACAAAGAATACATAATGGTCGTTTAGATGAACATGGTTTATGTAAAGGTCTATTTTTAATCAGTAAGCTGGTTTGTAAATATGAGTAATGAATGCAGGTTGGTAGTCAAGCTTGGAGTTCATTGCAATGTTGCTGTATGATAGACTCGTATTCACAAACCAGCTAATAATTTAAATGATTTAATGATGTAAACACGCTAAGAAGAGTTGACACAGTTATGCCACTTTCACTATCAATAATTCTGTACGCCAATTCTAGTTGCTCTGTATAGTGCTCACACGTTTTACGTAATTTTAGACGTGTTACATCCTTGTCTAGGGTTCATTCTAAGAAGGATCAGAAAGTTTGGGGTCATAACATTCAGTAGTTTTCTTCAAATCGTCCGACACAGGTAAAGGCAAATAAAAAAAAACTAGTCCTGAACCAGCATAAAGCTGGTGCTGGGACTAATAAACAGGTGGCATGTTGTGAATGGTATCTACGACCTTTAACCACTGACCTCTCCCCGTTGTGGCTGGATTCGTCACTTTCGACCTCCCGCCGGATGTCTTTGTACGACTTCTTCCGGCGCTGGGTACCGGCAGGAGGCGCCTCCTGGTCTGAGTTAGACTCTTGCCCATCGGCGAGTGCCGACGGGCGGAGTCTGCCCGCTCTTCCGCTGCCGCCTTTCGGTTTCAGCTGTAGTTTCACCGGTGCCAGGCGCTGCTTCACCTGCTCCAACTCCCGGGTGCGTGAATCAGGCATGAAGGACGCGGCACGGACCTGGAACAAAAGAGTGGTCTCATATACCTGAATATCAGGTTTTATATTGTAAGAGTTCATTATCAACTTCCTACATTCATAGCATAGCATCAACATGACTCACAAGGTCACATTAGCCATACTGGAGACGTCAAAGTCCAAACATTTTGTACATGTTTTGTTTCAGATTGAATTTAGCACCACTCGAGCTGGCTTTTCTCATTTAATTTGATATATACTTATGATTTGTACAAGAATATTCAACACTGTATATACGTGTTATTACCTCCGCTTCCGCTAGCGCGAATTTCAATGTAGCCAATTTGGCTAAAGGGCTCTCAAAAGTTTTAGCCAAATGCAAAACCTTTTAGCCAAATCTAAATTTCAGGAATTTTGATACCAGTTAATATTCTTTAAGCATGAATGTATAAATGTTGATATGACGTTTGCTCTTTCAGACACATTTTTGTTTTCTAACCAAGTATATTAAGCAGGCAAAAAAATATTCTGATCAAGGTCAACATTTACTAAGAAACTTTTTATGCTAATAACCACCCAATCGGGAGAAAGTAATTGATAATGTCATGTGGCACATAATTTTCAAAAGTTACTTTTAAGTATTTAGTTTTATAAAAATTCATCAGAAATGACCATCTAAATTGCATGTATTTGTCAATTTTCAATTATTTATTAATAATTTAAAAATCCAATAATCTTTAGATAATATGAAATTGTTTAAGCAACTTTATTTTCTCAAAACATTCAATTCAACACAACATTATTTCAAAATACCCACGTAACATGCTTCATTGAAACTCGTATTAGCAGACTAGACTAGACTCTACATAGAAGACTTAACCCCCAACCCAACACACACAGTGTTTCACCCGACTGAATAGAAGACTCGACTCCTGACAAAATGGCCGCGCCCATGAAGTTATTTCGTGCAATGCTGTCTGTTTTATTTTAGAAAATATTGTGTAATTTGATGGTTAATCTTACAGATGATTGATCTTAGCCAATTTGGCGAAAGGTAGGAAATATTTTTTAGCCAAAATGCATCAATATTCGCCTATGGCGACTGGCGAATCGTTAGCGGTAGCGGAGATTACTTTCATCTATTTCTTATCATAACGAAAGAAAAAAAGTGATTTTGATTCATTTAAAAATGCTGAGTTATCATTGTAAAATATCATTAAAAGTTGCTGTTTCATGGTGGGAGTTATTCAGAGGTCGAGATAAAAGGGTTCAGTTGCAGTTTCAACCAAACAGACTTGAATTAGTGACATCAAAATGTTCAGAGGTGAAGATCGTCATCATTGCTGTCTTCGTCATCAAAAACAAAACTCGCCAAACCCTGCCTTACCTGCGTACTGCTGCTGCTGCTGCCCAGCATCTGCTCCCTCATGGCCTTGATCTTGGCCTCCCGCTGAGCATTCTGCGCACGCAACTCCTCCAGGTTCTTCACAGTGTTTGCGCTTGGGTTGTCCTGCAGCTGTTACCAGGGCAACAAAACAGCACTTTACACAAGTATCACCAAGACAGCATATCAACATGGACTTATAATCAACAGCCCCCCAGTCTACGCTACTAACTTTAGGTTGGGTGATTATCAAGGATGGCCAATTTTTTTGCAGTGAACTTTCAATTTAGAATGTCGGAAAGAAAGGTAAATTTTTATCAAAATCAACATTCCATTTTCACTAATTTCAAAACTGTACACACATAGCTTAGAGTAAAAAATTAGGGAAAGAAAATTTTTAGAGCGGCATGTAAAATATGAAGTCAGGATGGCCAAAATGGAGAAATTCTAGGTAATTGTCTATTACTGAAATAGGACAGAGTTACGAAACAAAAAGGAATTTGAATGAGTAAATGTATCATACCGGGCAAATTTAGAAAATATGAAACAACAAATCTTAAGTTAAGAACAATGTACAAATTTCAGACAAGTACATTACAATATCAGAGAATTCAGTAGCTCGGGTTATGACTGCTTTGTGTACACCACCTTGTAGCCTGTTCCAGCCTTGCTAAACTGAAGCGTAAACTAAACTGAACTAAATCAAAGAATTTCTGATTGGATTAATGAATTTAAACTTAACTGGCTCCAACTCTGTTTATTATCTGCAGTTTGCAACTCGCGTAGTATTCTATATTTACCTTGTAGCCGGTCAGGTTGTTCCATACGGGCCGCTTCCTCTCGGCTGGCGTTTCCTTCTTCCCTGCGGTCATGTCTGGCTTTGCCTTCTTGCTACTGAAATACGTCTTGCCCTGAAATGCAAACAATCTGACTGTACAGTAGCTTACAGCAGTTCTCTTTTAACTTGGATATATTCAATATGTCTATGGACTAGTATCATGCAGCTGCCACTTTGAATGCAGAACGAGGTTAATGACTGTGTTACTCAACTGGAATGTACACAAACTGTAATTTTGAAACATGGGCGCCAAAAGTCAATACAAGTCCAATATTTACAAAACCTTTCAAGCATCTACTTCCGAAGGATTTGGAAAGTAAATTGACAAATTTTCATTAGAATTCTTTCAATACTTTTGGCAATAATACTATGACTGTGGTTGTGGGGGGTCTGACCTGCTGCTGTTGCTGGCGTTGCTCCAGCAAGGCTTTCCGCGCCATGCTAAACAGGGGGTTGGTCGCACGTTTCTCCAGCGTCTCCAGACCTTCCTTCATTTTACGTCCTTTCTTCGCTGCAGCATCTATGCAATTTTTTAATCTATTAAAATTGGTCCTATGAATCTGGAGGATCTATTGGCCATTCACATATATTTCGGCATACAAGAAAAATCGAGTTTACTAATTTCTGAAACCTACCACAGTAATAATGTATAGTTATCCAGAATCTACATTTTTCAACCTATACGTAGACATACAACACAAATCTTCGACCATTATGATACTTTTGTTATTTATATGTTTATTTTTATTACGGGAATTTTCCTTGTCCACTTTACTGAAGAAAAATTAGGTATCGATTTTTTAACGTTTCTAACGTTATTTATATTATTTTCGTTATGAACGCAAGATTTTACGAGGAGCATAAGTTGTTTTGGTCTTGAGTCAAGAAACTCATCACCTGTTTAACTATCTTATTTTGTTCTCATTGCTTATTTAGGCTTCAATAATTATATTTAGTGTTTGTTAATGCATATAGTGTTTGTTAATGCATATAGCATGGAATGATTGGCTATAATAATCGGTAATTACATTTAAAATTTCGTGTGAATTATGTCAGAAATGCAGCGCTCCCTAGCTAGACTAGAAAAAACATGTCCTATGAAAAACGTCAACAAAAGACGCCATGATGTTTGGTGAAATATTGTCGATTCAGGAATATTTTCTCATTTCTTACAGTTATAAGGAAGCTTTTGTTACTTAGTTTATAGGGACATATTAGGTTGTAAAATATAGTTTTAGCAGGAATAGCAACGGATGCTGGATGTTGAACATACAAAGCAAAAACACAATTTTTCTTGTATACCGAAATACATGTGAACGACCAGTATGTTAGCATTAACTCAGTACATGTACTTCCCTGCTAGTATTTAAATGGTATTTATTTGGCAGCTTTTCAAAATTAACACTAAAAGTATGTCTTTATCGACGTAATGAAGAGAAAACTTTTATACCTGACATCTTCTTTTTAACTTCCTTGGTTTTCTTCTTCTTCTTCTTTCCTTTTCTACAAAACACAATGCAAATGAAAAGCATCTAAAATATATCTTAATAAATTTGTCAAGATCCATTAACCAGTAATTACTGAATTCGAATCTATTTTGAAATTCATGAGGGCCAGTGAGAATGAAAGTATACAATACAAATAGTACGTGACTACACATTCAACTACTAACCGCTGCAGTCCGACTCTAACCTCTAACCAACCTGTGCCCACCAAACCATGTTCTAAAGGGTCTTGTAACCACACAAAGCAGATTGGCCTTCAACACCTATGATAAAAGTTTTGAAAAAAGAAATGGTCGTCTAGGGACTAATTGGCGCGGCCAGTACTCACTTTCCCGCGGTGCCGCTGTCGTCTGCTGCACCTGCGGGTGATGCTCGGCGGGGCCGCGGTGCCGCACCGCTGCCCGAGCGCCGGCGTCGGCGCGAGGGAGACCGCCCGGAGCCACGGTCGCTGTCAGACCCAGACGTGTTGGACCAGAACTGGTGCGGATGCTGCTCCTTGTAGCCGTCGTGGCCCCATCTGCACGGAATAATGGTAGTGTTATACAGTGAGTGGGTCTATCCATCGATCACGCCCAGTCAAGATGCATAGCAACATATCTCCAGCTCTAAACTATACAGTTCATCATCATCTTTGGTATCTGATTGACGTTCAGGAGCTGGGGTAACGTCCACATCAGTATACCCCTTTCCAGGTTGTTGGCTTGCTGCACGCATAACTTCTCTTACACCAGATCGCCAGGTTTCCTTGTCATGAGGGTCAGTTGTTGAAAGTTTCTGGTCTTTCTGATCCCTCTCTGTCACCTGCTTCCATGTGGACTTGATTGCTCTGCTTGACCGTTCCACACGTCCATACCACCGAAGTCTTCCCTCCTTCAGAATAAAGTCCTGGTCCTCAATGCCGAGAAGCGTCAGAAGCTCATTTGACCAGGTGGTGGTCAAATCTTCCAGCCTCACATTGAAGATTTGTCCAATCATTCACCTGTCGTTGAGCTGCAGATGTTGAAGATTTGGCTTGGTTCTTGGAGTTTAAAACGTTACTTGCAGGAGTGAGAGCGGATGGGGCGTTAATACAAGGGAGGTGTTAATTGATTTAAAATGTTCTCTAAAACAGCATTTATTGGAGGGGAAGATTCAATTTGAGCAGACTATAAAACACGGAAACACAGTAATTACAATTTTCTGCAGGAGTCATTACCTGTCTGGGTCCTTTTCTTCAGCCTCTTGTAATTTTTTCAACCAAAACGTCTCCCTCTTCTCAACGTTTTCTCTCTCTGAGTAGCTCGCTTTTCTGCAATAGAACACGACTTGGATGTGACACTTGTATATGGAGCAAACAACACAGCTGGCTAAAAAATCCTGCCAAACTCAAACAAATAGTACAGAAATTAAGAGTATTTAGAATAGCGACAAAACATTGTACACACAAAGATTGTAAGAGAAACAACACATGTAACATTCATGTAACATTTGTCAAAAATAGCATATAAAGTATACTTCAATGACTGCGTTTGAAAGACAAGATTATCGCTGAAATCACAAAACCACATATATTGATATATATTTATTAGTGTTTGTTATAGCTGTTATATCCTTACAGTACAGCAATGACGGCTTATTTCCCACTGATCCTTGATCCATGCAAAATTGTTCCATCACTATGAATCCGTGATCCAGAAATGTCCTTGTTTGCCACGATCCTTGAATAATTTGTATCCTGTTATCCGTGCTTCCATGAATCCTGGTAATATATCCGATTTGACACTTCTACTTACATATTCAGAAGTCCCTGATGATCCACAGAATCCAGTTTCCATCAAAAACTGGATGGATCCATTACCTAATGTTCCTTGCTCCATGATCCAGTGAGAATCCCACATTATGTGAAATCCCTTTGTGTTGTGTAGCTTCCCGGTCCTGTGATTAGCGGTCTCCTGATCCTATTGTTGGACATTTTCTACTCCTCAGCAGATTTTTCCATGCCAATTACGAGATTTCCTAATCCTCTGTTATCCATGTTTACGGATTTCCTTCCTCCTTAAGCTAGCAAGGCAAATGGTTGATTAAGATAATGTAATCTATACATTTCCTACCCTGTGTCATTAAATGGAACATTAGAACAAACAATGCATTCTGAAATTCATTCTTACAACCAACATACCATACAACTTTCAACATTGTAATAGGACTGGAATAAAAGGTGTACAATGGTATTTATCTAAAAAGGATGAATAAAATGTTTTCATACATTGTATGCATAGTATATGAAAATGAAATGCCATTTTTTCTCATAGAATTTGAACAGAAATATTCGTCACATCCATTATTTATTCATTCAAAATTTAGTAGATATAAAGTTCCATTTAAAAAGTATGGTATGTTTGGTTAAAAATCTTACCTTTGGTCCTAATAAAGGAACTTTGTTGTATTAAATTGTTTTTAGAAGTTTGAGGTTACAAATTGTTTAACAAAATGATCTGATGCACAAAACTAATATGTGAGTGTTCTAAAATTCAAGTGTAATGGATGGATAATTCTTTGAAAAAAATCTGTGACTTACTCAAATTTTTATATGCTAATTGGGCTCATCTTTATAGGTCATCAGGGTTTGAAATTAACTTGTGTGTACACTGCAAATTTCACCAGTACTTAACATTTTTATTTGCAAATTGGCTGATCTTGAAGACAAAGAGCAAAAGGGGGGTCCATGGATAAAACAGCCCCATTGGAATCACCCATTCCTGGTGATTGAGTACCTACTCCAAAAAGTGATGTAGATAAAACAGAGTTGGTTGGACAAAATTTAAATTTCATTAAGTATTGATGTCTACAGAAGCTGAAATTATGTAAATATGTACATTGTACTTCAAGGTGAGGGGAATATGAACTATTTTTGCCATTACTACAGTCTTTCACTGATAAAAGTGCGGAATAAACTGTCGCATGATTGCCACCTGGCCAATGGTAATTTCAAACCCTGATTCATAAAAATATACCAGCTCCTTACTATATTTCGTTCCTGACTATGACAAAGTTCTATTACTATACTACAAAAGACTAGCATGCATATAGGGTCTGACCATCTAATCTTAAGATGACCAACTGTTTGCTATGAATTAAAGACTAGCATGCACGAGGCAGTCCACTCTGGCAGGGTGTCCGTCCTTACTGAAGGACAGCTTTCATGGCACACTGTTTCCATGAATTGAACAAGAGACTGGCATGCACGCAGCTGTCACCCTACAATAACAGTCCAACTTCAAGTTTTTCCGGCAGCGTTGGGGTTAAAATTACGATGACTGTTTGCAGCATGCAGTGGCGGCGGTATTACCTAACGTCCTCCTCTCGGTCCATGTGCGCCCCGCCTCTGCTCCGCCCAGCCTTCCCCCGTGACCGAGCCCGGCCAGCCTTAAGCGCCTCTGCCTTCGTCTTCCTCTTGGCCTCCTCCTCCAACTCTTGTGCACGTTGCTTGAGGATGCGCGCTCTCTCCTCCAACTCGCTCACTTCCTTGTCTTGTTTGCGGCCACGGACTGCGTCAAGACCTGACCGAAGAGAACATCAATAAAAGCATTCGATGTTTGTTCAAGCTCATTTGTTCAAGTTTTCATTAAATACCACGTTTTAAATTAGCATTTGAAAGGTTTCCTTTTTTATTTCCTAATACTGGGTCAAGTCTCTGAGAAACAAATGCATTAATGTCGCAAAATTAGGCCTCATAATTCTACATTTTATGTATGTTTCCACCTTGAGTACGATAGTAAACACAGCAGACTTTGTTCAAGTTTGTTGACTCTTAATTTGAATTGTATATGTTAATCAACCATGTAATCACGATATATTGTTATTTGAGCATGTATTCATTGCGTGAGATGAATCGATCACTCTGGCTGTTGATTCACATACCTCTGTCTGCCCGAGCAGGCACTCTGCCCCTCCGCTCTGCCCTAACATGCGCCTCGGCCAACCCGAATCCCCCCACGGGGGCTGGGGAGCGGGCACGTGCAGACCGCACTGCTGCAGCCGCCAGCCCAAAGTCAGGCGACCTGCAAGGGAAATGCAACGTCAGGCCAGAGTTGGCGAGAAGCTGTAACAAAGCCGCAAAGTCTGGAGGCCAGCAAACGGAAGCCAAAGTCAGGCCAAAGTCAGGAGGTCTGTATGAAGTCAGTCAGCCATCACAATGGTATAACCCAGCTGGTCTTGACGTGGGTTCTCAAAGAGACCAGAACGCAATGAGAAACATAGTTGGTGGTGTCAGCTCACGATGCATCACTGTGCTCTGGCCTCGGCTGTAAGCATCACATTTTCAATGCATAGATGGAGACCTGTTCGAATCATTGGTAGCACGGTGATTTGCTATAAGATGTTTCCTTCTATTGCATGCGGATAATTAGAAAATTATTTACAATATATGTGTTTTCGTGTTTTCAGCAAGAAGTGTAACTTCTTTCTTAAAATAATTTTATACATTGAAATTTGGAAAATTCTTAATCATCCATTTACAAGTAACAAATAAATACATCCAGTCATCACTTAAAATTAAATTAGGGAGCGCTATCGACAAAAATATAATAACAATGACAAAAATCCTTAACACTAAAGCCGACGAAAATAACTTCTCCATTTAGGTTCCAGAATCATTGAAAAATGCTGCAAAAGGTTCATGAAATGAATAACGAATAACGAAACTTTAAACGACTTAAATATAGAAAGAACATCACTTAAATATTTCAATATTTGGTTTTTCCCAGTGCTTGGGGATACATTCTAAAGCTTCTCTCTCTCTGTCTCACAC
The DNA here is from genome assembly GCA_019095985.1 of Streblospio benedicti. Lineage (NCBI taxonomy): Eukaryota > Metazoa > Annelida > Polychaeta > Spionida > Spionidae > Streblospio > Streblospio benedicti. The sequence goes on from CM032668.1 coordinate 7,841,341, forward strand.
ATCTTTTTAGCAAGTATATTTCTACCATGACATTTTAAATATTTCAAACTGATACCTGCCAAATGTATATAACCTAATAAGGAATAAAAATATATATAAAATTGATAATGATTTCCATTTTCCAATTGGAAATACATGTGTGATACCAAAAAAAGGCATGTGGATTTTCTTGATCCTAATATAGAAAACCCACTCTACAGAAGTCATAACTTTAACCTCTAACCAAACGGGACCCACCCAAAAATGTTTTAAGGGTTATATAACCACAGAGAGCAAATTGGCCTTCAACACCAATGATAAAATTATAATTTTCCCATTGCTGACAACCTATGTTAGAGAGGAATTGTCTTATGGTGATCACTAACGAAAAGAATAGGAGTAATCATGAAAATTCAGGTATTACGATTCAGACATCTCCGTTTTATCTTTTTTGGTTTTCTTCTTTTTCTTCTTTCCTTTGCTGCAAAACACAACACATGTGAAAAGCATCTAAAATGTATTTTAATAAATTTGATAAGATCCATAAAGATAATTCTCAGTCAAAAATATATGTGATCTTTACAAAACCCACTCTAGATAAATCATTGTTTTTTACATTGACTCACAATAAATAATTGATTTATCAATTTGAGCTTTGATTTGACATGAGAACTATTACACTATTATTAGACAGTACACTCTGAGAATCAGATGACAACAGACCTCTGAAGCATAACTATTGCTCATTAAAAATGTAACTAATGACAGGTTTTTAATATCAGATTTAGAATGAGGTCAAGTGATCAATCCGAGGAATTCAACCCAATCAGGTTGCAGTATTTAAAGAGGTCACATATAAGTAATAAATTATGTTAATCCACTCTCATGTGTAACATTTCAGAGGTCAATTTGCTTGACATCTGATACTCAGTGTAACATTATAGCTCATATAACAAAAACAAAGGAAATGTGGAATCCATTTACAACAGTTGTCCTGTATAATACTTATAACGAGCTATGTCAATTAAGTATCAGTATGTAACATTATTTGGAAACTACCTCTTGTCAGATGCGATTGCTGACTAGACGCAGATTGTTTACACTTAAGATGACTTTGCAAGGTTCAAGCAATACCATATACATGTACCTAACACTGCTTTCACTCAAATGAGTCACCAAAGTGTGAAAAAATTTGTCAGAAGTGTACCTGCGGTTTTTCTCCCTCTGTTTGCGTGCGTTGATTGCAGCGAGACCAAAGTCAGGAGTCCGTGCCTTCTTCCTCTCTCGCCTAGGCAACAACAAATGCAAATCAGCATCATTTAAACATATCCCAGGAATAAAATCCAGAACTGTCAACAAATAAGCATTGGCTTAAACAGGGATTCTTGTGTTAACATAACAATTTCAAAACATGTTCTGTTTTCACTTTAAAAAAAGGAATTAAAAAAAAAGAAGTGAAATCACAAAGATTTTTCTGATTATCTATCCATCTCAAAGAATGCAATCTGAGAAAAAAAAACTCATCCACTTTCAGCAATGTTTAATAGAAAATATGCAAATCTTCAATAAGCAATACTTTGTAAAAAAGTCTCATTGTGATATTTTAATTGTCGGATACCAAAACGTTTGGCAAATTATACCCACAATCATCCACTAACAGACACATACCGTCTTGCACCTGGTGAGCTGGATTTCGACCGCTTCAACCTTGTCCTTGATCTTGACATTGATTGTGATTTTGACCTAGATCTTGATCTTGACCTAGATCTAGACCGAGAGGAGCCCGAGCCAGATGAAGAAGAGGATGATGATGATGAGGAGGAGGAGGAAGATGACCGGTTGGTGCGGTGTCTTACCGGCCGGTCATCGTCGGATCCCAACTTTTGCCTGCAACCGGAAACAATAGAAAATTTAAAACACAATTTAGACATGTGGAATACTCGTCTGTTATAACCCTTTCCCACTTGCATTTCGTACAATGACAGCCCTTGATAACCTTGCAATATTTTCAGTGTGGCACAGATTACATATTTCACTTTGTCGGAGTGGTCAATTTTAAATTGTCATAGTTTCCATAAAAATACACGTATTTCAATATCTTTTCACTGATAGCATTACATTTTCAATGCACAGGAGACCTGTTTGAATCATTGAGAGCAGGGAGATTTGCTAGAAGATATTTTGTTCTATTGTGAAATTTTCTGGGAACCCTGTAAAGATTTGGAAGGCCGTGGATTCGAGCTCACCATCTCCTGTTCACACCAGACCAGTCATATGTGTATGGACAGGCGCCGTAGACCCTAAAGCTAACCTTCCCACAGATGTGTTAATACTTGGCCAGCTTCTAAATCTCATACGGATTAGTCTCTGCCAGACTGCCACACTTGTATGTTCTATTTCTGTCACATTCACCTGACCTTTAACCCCAAACATTTCCCAAGCAGTCTTGACACGTGCATGATACCAGTGTCACCCGTTTGGTCACCATGCCTTGCTGCAGTCACTTTGTTTACACTATTGCATGCCGGTAATTAGAAAATTCTTCACAATATACAGTACTGATCTCGTAGAAAGGACCCCTTTTTTTGCTCAATTCTTTGGAATTGCCAAAGAATTGCATAGCTTAAGAAGAATAAAAACGTAGTAATACTGAATATTCAGATGCATCCCAAAACAAAATTATTTCGATAATAAATACGATTGATTCTGAAAAAGTTCTTTTTTTTTTTACTTGTCTGCTTCCCCCTATCTTATGATTTTGTCCGAATTCTTTCATAATTTTTTTGGAATAATTCGTTTCAAATAGAATTTTTTCGGAACTCTTCGCCACCGAAAAGAAACGAAGCAGAAAAGAAGCGAACGAAAATAGTTCTACGTATGAGATTAGTACTGTATGTATTTTCGGTAAGATGTGCAACTTCTTTCTTAAAATAATTTTATTCATTGAAATTTGGAAAATTCTACATCATCCATTTATAAACAATAAATAAATACATCAGGTCATCACGTAAAGTTAAATTAGGAAGCACTATCGGCAAAAATATAACTATGACAGAAAACCTTAACACCCGAGCTTAACACTATATACAGCCAGACAAAAATGACTTCTCCATTTACATGTACATGTAGGTTCTAGAATCAATGGAAAATGCTGCATTTAGTTCATGAAATGAAAAACGTAACTGTAAACGCCTTAAATATAGAAAGAACATCACTTAAATATTATTGTAATAGATATGTTTTTCCCAGAGCTTGCGGATACACTTTCAAGCTTCGCTCTCTCTCACATCTTTTTAGCAAGTATATTTCTACCACGATATTTCAAATATTTCAAACCAATACCTGCTATATAACCTAAGAAGGAATAAAATATACATGTATATTATATAAAATTCATAATTTCCAATTTCAAATCTGAAATATATGTGTAATACCAAAAAGTCATGTGGATTTTTTTTATCATAATTTTTATGAAAAACTCTAGATAAGTCATAAGTTGTTCTTTAACTAAAGACCATGAAGTGCTTCACAATAAATAATTTTTGGGGCTTGATTTGACATGAGAATTATAACATTATAGCTGATATAACAGACAAGAAATGAGGAATCCATTTACAACAGTTGCTCTGTATAATACTTTAAATGACTATGTCAATTACATATGTAACGTTATTTGGAAATTCAGCCCATTTGACAAATAAAAATATGGCAAACATCAACAAAGAATACTGGTCATAATTTATTTAAAATTTGATATCTGTGGCTAAAAAATTCCATGTGTATTTAAAAATGGTGTAGCTATCATATACAAATGTAGTACTTAAATTTGGGAAATTATTTTTGCATACTATATGTAAACATTGTGAAATGTCTAACCATTTAATAACCTCAGCCCATTATAGAAATCAAGTCTTAATCACGATGATACCACTTTTGTACCCCAACCGAATGCCTTGTAAGTCGAAGCATTTGACAGCAGTACACAGGGAAATCAGCTGGCCAGTTTGGACTGATTATAATGATTGCGGGCAAATCAAAATCGCGTTCATAACTATTAATTCTTAGCTAGCCTTCTAAGTTTTTGTGACAACTAGATGTAAATAATAAAATAATCAATTTACACTCGATTAAACTACACACACAGCACACAAAGTCCTCACCTATATTGTCTCTGGTGGTTCCGGATCCTTCTCTCCAAAGAGTTTGATCTTTCTCGCCTCTGCACGTTGGGTTTCTCTACAATTTTGTCCAGCGACCGATCTTTCTGTCTCTGGGGCGAGGCTTCCCTGCGTAGCTCTGACTGTCTCTTCTCCCGCGACCGTTCTCTCTCATTGGTTGCCTCTATGTTTTCTGGACTGCCTATCACATTATCGCGTTCTTTGTCCTCTGAAACTTTGCGCCTCTCAGACGAAGGGTCTCTGACACTTTCCTTGGAGGTTTGTCTGTCCAGTGTCTCAGCCTCTCTTCCATGCTCCTGTAAAGCATAAAAACATATATAGTGATATCTTCAAGGTGAGAAATTGCTACCATTGTACAAAAATTTCTGAACAAGACTCATGCTATCAAAACATAAATTAACACTAAGTGAATAGTCTATTATCACCCATATTGTGAAAATAATGCATTTCTCTACACAAAACACTACTTCTTGATTGTTTAGTCAAATCCATTAGATGTGTGAAATGTTGTTTGGTAATCTGGAGATTTGTCCATACCGATCCTTCCCTGTCCTGCTCGTCAGCTGGCTCCGCCGCATCCGGACTCTTCGGACTCTGTCTCTCTTCGTCCGACACCGCGTCTTTCACTTCATCATTATTTGGCGCACTTTTATCCTCGTTTTCCACTTCTTGGGATTCATTGTTTTCCCCTCCGCTAATAGCTGCGTCACGCGCGGGCTCTTGCCCATTGTCTGTATTGTTTATGGCTGCAGTGGCCTCCTGTTCCTGGGCTTCAAAAGCATCAGCAGGAGCAGTGTTTTCAGCTTCATCATCGGTGACCTTTTCCTGTTTGATTTTTGTCAGCAATGGCATTTTCTCCAGAATTCTCTGCTCCTCAAGCATTCTAAAAGTATAGAAATATTGTTGGTGTACATTTTTTTCATGTTTCCTTTTCATATTTAAGACAATCATTCTACAAGGACCAGTGTGCAGCGTCTCACCTTTCACGGTGTCGTTTGTGCCTTGCCTCTCGTCTCCTCCTCCGTTCCTCCCTGTGTCTATCCTCCTCCTCCTCTCCCTCCACGGCGGCACCACCGTCCCCCGCCCCCCTAGTTGCAGGCAGGTGAACCTCGCTCTTGCGCTGGCGGTGATGCTTCCGCCGATGCCGAGACTTGTCCCTGTAGAAACACACAAATATTCTAACATGGAAACATTTAAGCCACAACGATGCAAGGCTATTTAACTTAACTGTGGGTATGTTTCATACATTTTTGTATTCTATCAATATTAACAATAAGGGCATGGTTCTGAATTAGACTGGGCAGCCAGGCCACACCATCAAAGTGATGAATAATTAGGTCAATTCCAGACACACACTAATGTTCATTTTGATTGCCTCGAGCAGAAATTACCATGAATATATAATTCTGTACATCCTTCTGAGAAAAGAGAATACTACCCTCTGAAAATGGGTTACAAAGTTATAGAAGAAACATCCCAGCATACCTTACAAAGGTTCATTAACTATCCTTTAGAATTCTAAGATGCATTAAAGGTCATTTAACTGTACAAGGTACAGTATATGTTTGTTGCTTCAAAGGACAGGTTAAACTTGAACTGTACATATGAATTTCTTTTTTACCACATAGAAACTTCAAAACTGGTTATAATCCTCGTATGACATTGATTTGGTACAACAAATTGTTTTACACTGCGTTAACTTTTCGACTCCAACTCTCCTGTCATTAGTTTGTCATAAATATAGTACAAGTTAGATCCGGTTTTTACCTGGACTTGTGCGGACTGACGATCTCTCCCTGCTCCAGGTCTGCTTCAGCCAACTCATCTTCCTCCCCAGCCGGATCCACATCTGCCAATTCAGCTTCTGCATGACGCCTAAAATAAACAGCAAACAAAACATGTTTAAAATGTGAAGTTTCAAACAGTATAAAAAAAAACATTTCGAAATGTTACATAAACAATTAAAACCACACAAAACAACCAAAAATTAAACCACGATTATAAATTGAACTGAAAAAATATGAAAAATTAGCAGTGATACAAAAATGAATATAATAAATTTATCAATTCCTTTCTTCATCTAAAATATCATCTCACTTTTATACTGTGTCATGTCATTGTGTTTCAAGCTAAAAGTTAAGAGCTTTCGATCAATATATATTACACATTCATCAAAAGCATTGGTACAAGAAAATAAACAATAATCGTTATCAAAAGTGAGTGAAAATTAAAAAAAAAAAAAAAAAAAAAAAAAAAAAAAAATAACATCTCTTTAAAAAAGGGAAGGTACAGTAAGTGTTACAGAGTTCTTTCAGAGGTTATCTCTAACATACAATAAAAAAATTTGATGCTGTGTCTGAAAAAAAAATACTATTGCATTGAACACACACTGCACTATCTTGAAATATCTATTTCTATTTTTAAATGCCTAATCTAAAATTTAAAAAAAAAAAGGTTTATTTCTTATTATAAATCAAAATACATAAATATACAATTTATGCACTATAAATTATCAGAACAAATATTTTCACTTAATCTAAAAAGACAAGAACAATTGCTATTTACAAAAGAAAAATGTATCAAATATAAGTCTAGCAAAAAAAAAAACACCCCACCTGCGCCCCCGTCGTCTGCGACTCTTGCGTTTCTTCTTCCTGCGGCTGCTGCGCTGGGGTCGGCGGTCATCTCCTGCGACGAGAGCGGTGATCCGCTGCATGTAGTAGGCTCGCTCTCGCTCATACAGCGCCACATCATAGCCTGCAAAGCACAGCGCAGCAAGTCGTCAAGTTAGAAGGCTAACTTTTGTCATAACCAGGAAAATTGACAGTAATTTTAAGGTGGTGAGGGATGGGGCCTATATTTTCAAACAAATTCAAGTGTAGGTGTGGGGATGGAAGTCATACAATAATGCTTTCATTTTTTTAAAACCCTCCACGAGGCCATAATAAATGGTAAGCACCTTGTCTTTCATTTTTTTTTTAATTTTTCAAAAAACAAAATTAACTCTACAAGTTTGACAATGAAGAACGAAGCATATTTTGATTTTTAGACTGCTCAACACAAATACAAAAAACATTAATTTAGATATACATTATATATGAGCTTATCAATAATTTCTATCTCTTCTTTATTAGATTACATTATGACTAAACGTTCAATTTTCATATTATAATTAACGGTTTGAAATGATGTTAATTTCTTTTAAATTAATACTAAATGTATTTCTTTTATATTAATGATTACATTTAAATTAATAATGGAATTTGAATTACTTGAACCTATTTGAATATCTTTATTGCCATCAACATGATTATAAGAGAAACAACTAAGGGAACGATCATAAATAATGTTACCGGGTGGGTCGTCCATTTTTTGGGGCTCGAAGAAAAAGTTAACAGACCACCCCCCATTAACATTGTAAAAAGTTGAGTGACCCTCCCCCCACCCCCCCTCCGCTAAAGCAAAAGTCCTCTACATAGTCATTGCATATTTGGACAATTGCTAAATTAGTAAAAGAAAATATTTGAAAAAATATACATTTAAAAAAGTTCAGCACCCCCCCCCCAAAGGAATCAGAAAAGTTGGACAACCCCCCAACCTTTTTGGACGACCCCCCGGTATCAATTTATGATCGTTCCCTAAAAACTGATAACTGCAAAACAGAGAAACAAGTAGTTGGTGCTTACCAGACTTCTTGGGCCGATCAATCATTTTAGATTTTTCTGTACGAGATTGGATTATGATTATGGTAAATGTTCCATTTCCAGATTATATTAAACGATTTGAAATGATGTTGATTTTTTTAAGTCAATATTAAATTACTTTTATTACTTTATTGATCAAATTACATTAAAAAATGTGATTTAAATGAGTTGAACCTATTTGATTATTTTTATTTCCATCAAAATGATAAACAAAAGAAACAACTAAAAACTGATAACTGCAAAGCAGAGAAACAAGTGGTTGGTGCTTACCAGATTTTTTTGGCTGATCAATGATTTCTATTTCTGACTTTTCTGACTCTTCTGTATTAGATTATACATAATGACTAAATGTTCAATTTCCATATTATAATTAACGGTTTGAAATGATGTTCATTTTTTTAAAAAATAAATACTAAATGTATTTCTATTTCTTTACTGTTCTGTTACTTTACTGATTACATTTAAATTAAAAATGGGATTTAAATTAGTTAAACCTATTCGAGTACTTTTATTACCATCAAAATGATTAACAAAAGAAACAACTAAAAACTGATAACTGCAAAACAGAGAAACAAGTACTTGGTGCTTACCAGACTTCTTGGGCTGATCAATAATTTCAGACTTTTCTGACTCTGCTGTATTAGATTACATTATGACTTAACGTTCAATTTCAATATTATAATTGATAGTTTGAAATGATGTTCATTTTTTTGAAAAATAAATACTAAATGTATTTCTCTTACTTTACTGTTTACATAATAAAATAATTTACATTTGAATTAACAATGGGATTTAAATTAGTTGAACCTATTTGAGTATTCTTATTTTCATCAAAATGATTAACAAAAGAAACAACTAAAAACTGATAACTGCAAAACAGAGAAACAAGTAGTTGGTGCTTACCAGACTTCTTGGGCAGATCAATGATTTCTGACACTTCTGTATTAGATCAGATAATGACTTAATGTTCAATGTTAATTGATATGTCGGCCAAAGCATGATTTTTTTGATAACTTAACAGCCGAAGACATATAATCAAAATAAGATGTAATGCTAAGTTGCAAAAGATGGAGAAAACAATTGGTCAACTCACCTTCCGGCATAGGCGGGTACGGGTAGTCATAGTACATATTCCTGCCCCCTCCGGTGGGGGCCGGTGGGGGGTAGGTGGGTTGTGGGTGGAGCAGACGGCGCTGGCCCCCGGCTGGCCGGGGTGGGGACACGTCCAGAAGGTCGGGGTCCGGACTCAGACTGTCATCATCACTGCCAAGTATTGCAGCCGCTGCTGCTGGGCCATCGTCAAAGCTACAACACAGTCACCGTAGCTACAGCACAATAACACATACTAACATGCACACGCCCATCATAAAAATAATAATGTTCCTTTATAAGAATCCATAGTATTTTCAAAATTTTCTGTTGTACACCAAACCCAGAATAATGATTACAGTTTCTATGATTGTTTAACCTGTAAGTGCAGGTCTCAACCCCCGTTTGTAATGCACACTTGACACAGACTAAGAAATACTCAGGGTTGTGGCAAAAACTTGATGAAGTCGAGCCTCTGGAGCTACATCTCAAAAAGGGATAAGGTTCAGTGTCAGAAGGATTAGTTACCAGTTTGATTAAAATTTAAAGACTTTTAAACATAGTCTTGCAACATATCATTTTTCAAAGAGTCATTACACAATGCAATGATTCTTGAAAAAATTCCCACTTCAAGTTCAAGCACCACAAAGGTACTGCTCCCTACCCGTTGCTGCCTGGTGGTAGGCCGCTGCCAGCACTGTTGGTGATGGTTCGCTGGACTCGCACCTCTCGATGCACCCCGGTCTTGGCATCAAAGTACGTAGGCACGCTCCCGCTGTCGCTCACAACCTCACCCTCATCTTCACCTGAAGGACACAAACACCCACTTTAGTGGCCAATGTAGACAGTGATGCTACTTAGTACTATTGCAGCCATTCATATGAAGCCGAAGTTCAAATTTAGCAAGAAGAAAAGCCCATTTGTGTGAGAGTGGTAAATTAAAGCATAGTTTAAGCTTTATTCTGCTCTGCAATAGTAGCACCATTAACATCTTAAAGCAGTAAAGGTTTAAGGGTAGTAATGATGATATGTCAGTGTAGACATGTAAACTTAGATCTCCAATTCTGTGTAAGACAAGTAAATCAAAATCTTAATGTATAGACGAGGAAAACAACAGAACACTGAGGCCCAAGTCTTGTCAAATTTGCAACTTTCAGCAAAGTTTCTGGAGTTATCTATTTCTAGGTAAATGGGATACCCCATCAAATGACTCCAAATTCAGGTACCAGCTAATAATCAAAACAAAAAATATCGTATATACTTAAGTCTCAAAAAAATGATTTCATAAAAAATCTTGATATCTTCAATACCAAATTAACAAAGTAAAATCACCAAATATCCGCATATGACAAGAGACAAAGAGTATAGATCAGGAATCGCATCGTAAATTTTGGCAGTGCACACAAATCATGTGTCAGACTCCGAGCACAGGCACTCTTCCGAGTGTTTTTACGTCATGTACTACAATACACAAATAGGCTCTTCTACAGCCGCTCGCTAACTTTTGCACCAAGACACTCGAGCACTGTGCAATTCGCAGTCTATGTCATCGTGGAAATGAGTCTGGTCCAAAGTATTATCGAATGCTTTTCAAAGTGTACATGATAAAAACTATAAAAAAAGCAATAAAAAAAAACTTTATCAAAATGATTAACAAAAGAAACAACTAAAAACTTATAACTGCATAGCAGAGAAACAAGTAGTTGGTGCTTACCAGACTTCTTGGGCTGATCAATGATTTCAGACTTTTCTGACTCTTCTGTATTAGATTACATTATGATTTAACGTTCAATTTCCCTATTTTAGTTAATTGTTTGAAAAGATGTTCATTTTTGAGAAAATTAATACTAAATGTATTTCTTTTACTTTACTGATTACATTTAAATTAATAATGGCATTTAAATTAGTTGAACTTATTTGGGTATTTTATTTTCATCAAAATGATTAACAAAAGAAACAACTAAAAACTGATAACTGCAAAACAGAGAAACAAGTGGTTGATGCTTACCAGACTTCTTGTGCCGATCAATAATTTCTGACTTTTCTGTATTAGATGAGATTATGACTTAATGTTCAATTTTCAGATTATATCAAAATGTTTGTAATGATGTTGATTTTTTTTTGAAAATAAATATTACATTTATTTCTATTACTTTACTGATTACAGTTAAATTAATAATGGAATTTAAATTAGTTGAACTTATTTGAGTATTTTTATTGCCATCAAAATGATTAATAAAAGAAACAACTAAAAATTTATAACTGCAAAACAGAGAAACAAGTGGTTGATGCTTACCAGACTTCTTGGGCTGATCAATAATTTCAGACTTTTCTGTATAATGTATTAGATCAAATTATGACTAAATGTTCCATTTCCAGATTATATCAAACAGTTTGAAACCATGTTATTTAAAAAAAAATTAATACTAACTGTATTTCTTTTACTTTTAACTGATTACATTTAAATTAATAGTGGGGATTGGAATTAGTTGAACCTTTGAGTATTTTTATTGCCATCAAAATGATTAACAAAAGAAACAACTAAAAACTGATAACTGGAAAACAGAGAAACATGTAGTTGTTGATTATCAGACTTCTTGGGCTGATCAATAATTTCTGACTTTTCTGACTCTTCTGTATTAGATTACATTTTGACTTAATGTTCAATTTCAATATTAAAGGTTTGTAATGATGTTAATTTTTTAGAAAATTAATACTAAATGTATTTCTTTTACTTACTAAATACATTTAAATTAATAATGGCATTTAAATTACTTGAATCTATTTGTGTATTGTTGTTTCTATCAAAATCATTAACAAAAGGAACAATAACAAACTGAAAACTGCAAAGCAGAGAAATATATTAGTTGGTGCTTACCAGACTTCTTGGGCCGATCAATAGTTTCAGACTTTTCTGACTCTTCTGTATTAGATCAGATAATGACTAATAATGTTCAATTTCCAGATTATATTAAACGGTTTGAAAATCAATATTAAATGAATTTCTTTTACTTTACTGACTACATTAAAATTAATAATGGTATTTATATCAATTGAGCCAATTTGAGTATGTTTATTTCTATTTGCTTGAATAGATTACACGCATCATGTTGAATGGAGTAGATTGAAAACGCCACTTACTCAGAGGGCTCTCATCATACTGGTCTCTGGCCCCAAGCCGTGAGTGAACGGTTGAAGGATACTGCAGATAAGTATTGGCCAGCTCCCGCTGCCGCCACATCTCCTCCTCTTCTAGCATCTGAAACACACAGTAAAAAAGTTACTTACATACACTGTCATTGATATTTACCAAGCTGTGCGCCCCAGCATTTTCAAACTGACACATACGTACTGTAATCAAATTATGACATGTTCGTTTGCTGGATCTACCGCACCAACACATATTTTTTGTTTTAATCTGGTTTCTACAATACAGTATAGGTCAGAATATCCGGATTCGGATTATCTCAAAATTCGCTTTATCTGGATGTCAAATCTTGGCCCCATTTTTAGAGTTACTGACTCGAACATGTCTCTTTTTATATCGTGTTAAAAAAAAATTCACACATTTTGTCAAAGTTACCATATGCCCCATATAGGCGCTAGCCTCGTCACCCAGTTTCTATTGATAATCTAAGTTATGTTACTGGTTCTTTTCCAGGTGATAGAGACTAGATCTCATCTTTGTTTGACCAAGAAACAGGTTTGAATGGGACTGATATGTTACCGGTTCTTTTCTGCATAATGGATGGTTTAGATCATAAAATAAATATCATATTCGTAATCTAGACCTTGTTCCCCTTAAATACATGCAATAAACTACGAAATCCAATGAAAAATAAGCCTGATATTAATTAATTTTAAAACGTTATGGCAATCAAAAAGTTCGCGCTCAAAGATTTTAGAAACACGTGGTGGCAATGGTCCCCATCGAAAATAATAAACCGATTGTGAAACTTAAAAAATATTGTTGCTAAAGCTCAATATGTGTCAATTATTGCAGTAATCTTAATAAATGTACAATGGATATTGATTACAAATGTAAGGTAATGTTAATTGTCAGTTATAAGTCCTGAAATATGCCAAAAACGTTTGATACTTGTATTTTCGTTCATATCGCGGTCTTTTGAAATAGATCTGGGCCACACCATGGTATTCGGACCACTGTTTATCTGAACATCTCATCAATGTTCGGAGGCGTCGGGATAAGTGGACCTATACTGTATTTTGGCCTTCTCTATTATATATCAGTAACTAATGTACAAACAATCAAACTACAAAACTGTAATACTACCTCACACAAATTGTTGTTCTAACACTAACAATTACAAATACGTAAAGTTTTGATGAAACCTTATTCAGAAAAATATAATCTGTTTCGATGGCTCACCTTATTATGAGCGTCAGTGCTGCGAATGACATTTCTTAGTAAAGTCTTCCCTCCTCTACCAAACATGCCGTTTTTCTGAATCAGAATCAATGAGAAATATGTAAGCAATTTGTGAAATACATTAGAGCTAATCTGTACTTAATTAATTAATCATTACTTTATCTTTCAAAACAAAAAAATTAGATTTACTTGTTGACAGTTTTGACAACTTGTGTTGAAATTTTCTAAACAACTCTGCGCATGCCAGGTCTGTAGTCACTTTTTCTATCCAGTGGTCACTTCCTCCCAAGAGAACATGCGCAGATATATTGAAAATGGCAACAGCAGTTGTGTAAACCATCAACTGATAGGTTAAAAATTTGTGTTGAGAAAATGATATAACGGAATATCAATATTCCAACGCGATGAACACATTTAAAGAACCTAAGTTTAAGACAAATTTTCATTTTTGAGCTCACAAGGCTCTTTTTCAAAATTCAGACATGGCCCTTATAGACATTTAATTGTCAAACAAATACAGATCAGATTTGATTTGATTTCTCTGAGGTAATAAGCACAAGAAACTGGTGAGGCTCAGGGGGAATACAGGTATTACATAAGACGGTCATGATTCTGTGACCAATATATGTACTGCAACAAACTAAATGATTTCCATATACAGACATGTGCTGCAGATAATTATTGGCATGTTTGAAACCATCGTTAGAGGGAATTCACATATTCATGACAGAGTACCCGAGTACGGGGTGGGTACAGGAAGGCGAGTACTTAAAAAATTTCTACCCGCAACAAGTATTCAGGTCATAAAAGAGAACATGGCATCACTTATATATAGGGTGTAGGGCCCTGAACTTTGGAAGTGCTCGCACAGCTATGGATACCATATGTAGAGCATCAATCAAACTGTTCGGCCATACACAGAATCTGTGAATTTTACGTATGAGGTGAACTCCCCATTGTAGAGATCACTAAATTTCACACTATACGACAGGGTTCTACATAAGTGGTAGACCTGTAGCCCTGGTCTACCTGAAAACTGGCCGGTCTACCAGCCTTTGCCAGTAGATAGACCTGTGGTCTACCTGGTTTTGGCAGTTCCATTTGTATTATTAAAAAAAAATACTGGTGTCCAACAACTCCTTGAATCATCATCCTTATTTTAACAAACACAGAGAATTAATTATGATATTATGTTAATGTATTGAACTATGCACTTCCCTTTAAAGGGCAACAGAAGGAAACATTATGTATTTTTTAACAAGTGAGTGCCGGGCTACCTGATTTTGAGTTGATCTACCTGATTTTTAAACTTGGTAGACCCGATGTCTTCTGTCTTACCAGTCCTTATGTCAAACCCTGTACGAAAAATTCACGGTTTATGTGTATGGCCGGTTTTAGTGATTGTTGATCTATATGTAGTGCTTATGAATCTGACTCTCTCATCTGCAAACTGGCTGATTAACCTCATAAGAGGCAATTGCAGATGGTTGGAACTTTGTTTTCCAAAACGAGGGTATGTGATGCCTAACGGTTGGCAGCCAGCCAACTGTTAAACAGTCGGCTGGAATGTGTAGAATCATCATTGACGACTTCTATATGTGAGCTAGATGCGTGCGCCAGCACTCCGTCAGATGTTAACAGTCCGTCACACGTACATTTTAGTGACATGACAATCTGCTTACGTCTGAAGGAGTGTTGCCGAGCGCATATAGTGTTATTCCGTTTCGGAATTACCCAAGACACCATGAAATGTCCACTAAATGTGAAGTGTTTATCACTGCCAAATAGCCTATCTAATTTCCATGGTGAATTTCATTTGTTCAACCATCCAAAAATCCAGGACCAATAAAATTTTATTTCTTTAAAAAGAAGTCATTTTTAGTCCTGGCCGGTTGTCACCAACACATATTTCAGATTTGTTCTGTAATAATACCGGACACTGTTCATTACAGATTCTCCCCTCAGCTTGGACCCTATGCACATGCCCAATACATCCAATAATTAAGTGTAGAACCAGAACAATAAAACAAAAATAAAGCCTGTCAACAGTCTAAACCACCATTGAACATTACTAGTCATTAACCGGAAATCACTCATCCTGCAATATTCTAAATGTACGCTGTTGGTACTTCGTGTACATTTCGAGGTTAAAAGTTAAATAATAATATTGAAAATGAATAGATGTGTTGTTGAGGACTTTAAACTTCGTCTTAAACACCACACAGTTCATTGAAATATTACCGAATTAGTTGTAGATATTTTGTCTTGAGCATCACATACGATAATGTTGCAGTATGTGAATGTGTCGAAATTTTACAGGTCGGCCTATTCAGCAGAAAAAGCAGATAAAGCAGAAGAGGCCCATATAATGAACCAGTATAAGGTTTGGATCTTTTAATGAAGTGTAAACATCTTTGGAAAATCGTTTATCAACGAACCTCTTTGAATCGTGCCTCAACTCCAGGTTTATTTAATGGTATTAAATTTTTTAATAAACTCACATTTTACATTACCCCTCCATTATATAGAGCAACGTTGTCAAAGGCTCCGGACAGAGCGTAAAATTTTGACTCTGCCACGTCGTGGTCAGCCTCTGTACGTCGTTGGAGCCCGTCGTGGCACTGAATTTGATAATCCATGTTTGTAAACATTACTTGGAAACGGAGCCGCAAGGACTCTGTCCGCAGCCACCCACGTAGTCAAAATGCAACGTACAGAGCCTTATCACAACGTCACAGAGAAAATCGTAAGCAGATGTCGCCGCCGCAACAACGGACAGAGCATGATTCGCTCTGCCACAGGGCGAAATCACAACGGACGCAGCCTTTGATTTTCCATACAAATCAATGCACTCGGCGACGTCCGTTGTCCTACCACGCTACGTGTGGGCTCCGCCCGCTGTCAAATGACTGTGCGCGCAGCGAACAAACGGTGCCGACTAATCTGTCCGCCGCGCGTATACGGCGCGGCAAAAAACGGCCTCTTGCTCTCTTGACTTCAGACTACACTCACAGTGAACATGAATTTATAATCGGCATCCACCAGGGCCATGAGAACAACAGAAAAAAAACCTTGTAATTATGGTATAAGCTTCCAGACTTGTTGGGTCTTCTTATGCGTATATGCTTACCATCCAAGGCTCTGAGAGCGTGAGGCATATTCCATTTCTGCTGGAACCTTGCAGCCACTTGTCTCCATTCGTCCTTGTTTTGTGGGAACGTAACCACCTCCTCTGCAAGCTCATCTTGTATAGCTGTACAAACCTCTGGGATAATCACAGCAATGGTGTGGCGGCTAACTTGAAAACCGTAACTTAAACATGGGTAATTCTCACCTGTGGCCATGTACCTCAATGTGATGGCCAACTTCAAGCCAGGTGAGTGTGCTTTCCTCCAATTTGTGTCCTGTTTCTGGATTCTTGGCGTCAGACGGGTGAGAAGTTCCTCAAACATTTGTGCAGACATTCGTAGGAAGTTGAAGTAACTGTATGGGTCTTCAACTCTCAGTTCTGTCATGAGGTTGTCGAAGTGTCCAAACAGCAGTCTGCGATCACCAGACCCCCACGGACGAACCCACCACTGCTTCCTCTTCCTGGGGCCTCGCTTCCTGCGTCTCCTCCTACCTTGAGCGTCAACTCGAGCCAATAGGACTTCACGTGCTTCTTCTTCTTCGTCATCAGCATCTGCTTCATCAGCTGGCACGTTAACTTGGAGGTGGCCAACATCTGCTTCAGGTGGCTGGTTTGGTAATAGGTTTGCTTGATAATAAAGTCCAGCATCTTCTGGATGATTAGCAAGGTACAGTATCATTAGATTGTACGTGTTTTTGGTCAGCTCTTTCATTAGTGTCACTGCTAATCTCAGACGCACCACATTATCAAATGCAAGCATAGACATATTCCGAAATTATTATTCAATTGTTTAAAAATATACATATATACGTCCACTACACTGATAGTTGTACCAAATGAAAAGGAATCTTCTCGATTTGGTCATTTATATACGGTTTCGAATGGTCACCATGGGCCCTCTGTCCAGCGCCACTGACAGCGAAGGACGTCCTCACAAACGCTGCCCACGTCGTACGTAGACTACGGACAAAACGCACCGCTTCATTGTATCATCGCAAACGGAGGGCATATATTGCCCACACCAACAGCGGACGCAGCCAAATAACGACGTCCGTCGAGAACACCAATTGAAATTGATGGTAAAACCAACCCCGCCCGGCGCCTCTGGACGTTGCGAAATGCTCTGCCCTTCACGCAAAACAGACCCAAATGACTACGGTCTTGATATATCAAGAGTATCAAACGACGTCCTGCCACGCCTGGCAGAGCCCATACGGAGCCCACACGGAGCCTGAACGGAGCCAATTTACACTGGCCGCAGTTGAAATACTCCTGACAGAGTGGACGACGGACAGAGGATTTGACGATGCCACAGAGCCCAAACGGAGCCAAAATCAGCCAAACGGAGCCCAAACGGAGCATTTCCTCTGTCCGTCGCCTCCGCCCGCAGGGGATTATCCCCCGATCAATACTGATGACTCTGGCCGGAGGGCTCCACGCGACTTCTCTCGAGAGGTGGCGTGGATCCTCTGGACGGATAGCAAACAGAGTCACAAAACAACGGGCGGATTTGGTCGACGTAGCGGGACTTTGTCATTTTTTCACATTTTTATCGAAAATCCGTCCGGAGCCTTCTCTGTGTAATGGGGGGGTTAAACAAATTTACGACAAGAGAATGTTTAAAACAAAATATATATTTTATATGAAACAAATACTAGATAGATAATTGTCAGAGTATGGTGTATGTGAGAAATGATCAATTGATGATCAATAAGTGGGCCAATGACCTGGTGTAACTTTTAAAGTCATGAGAGCAAGACTATAAACCATCACATTAAATCTTACCAGAAAAAGAGCGATTCAGAGCTGGCGCCCACCACACCAACACCTAGGAGGTTCGCACGGACAGCGAGGACCCTGGCAAAATTCAAAGACTATGTGCTACCATAATGGGTGACGTGCTGGTAGCCTCTCCCCTGACATGACTCAAACGAGAAACAAAAATATTAGCGATCAAAATAATTTAGTGAATGACTTACTCAGTGAATGATAATGTTCTTGAATAGAAGGTCGTGAAATTCACTAGCTGTAATATGAAATCTCCCACAACATGTATATGATAGAGATGACTGACAATTGTATTGCATTTAAATAATCCGTGAGATTTTGTATTGATGTTAGATCACCCCTAATTGAGACATTTGACAGATCGCTTTTTGAGCGCATACAATGTTCATGTACCTAATTTTATTATCATGTCGATATCCAGTAAGATAGTAGTAAGAAGGGGTATGTGGCAGTGTTGTGGTCACACACCAACGTGTAATTGTATAATATTATTGTTTACGTACTGTGTCACTGGTCATGTGACCAGGAAGCCTCATTCTGGTTTCGCTAGATAGTGCTACATGACATGTAAAATAAAGAGTTCTGAAACTATCACCATTTCTCACAACACACTACACGCCCGCATTTCACTATCCAACTCAGTATCAAAGTTAATGTATTGAGTGTTTATTCAAGAGAAAAACAAGATTATACTTTCGAATCAGAGGTGTTAGCCGCCATTTTGGAGACGAGGGTTGTTGTAATAACCCTCTTCACGTTTCATACAGTGTATGTGCACATGGCATTTTTACGTTCGACATACGTTCTCGTAGGGTATGACGAAAGTATATACAAATGATATAGACGAAAGGCAAAGACGAAACGCAAATATTTCATAAACGAAAGGATGATTTTACAGACAAAAGGAACAACAAAATGGTGTTTGTATTAGTGTCCTTTTGTCTGTAAAATCATCCTTTCGTCTACGAAATTGAACTAAAGTTAATTTCAGACAAAAGGATGATTTACTGAATTTTGCCTTTCGAATTCGTCTTTTGGTTTTGCCTTTCGTCTTTTGTTTTTGCCTTTCGTCTCTGTAGATGGCTTTCGTTGACAAAAGGCATTATGAGGGACGAAATTGAAGGTGTCCCACATGGCGCCCCGTACCTGCGGCGTGATTACATACACATATATGATAGCCCTTAACTGCTTGACCACTCTATGTGCACGTCAAATTTCTGCTATTTAGGCCTTTCTGCTTTTTCTGTTGAATAGGCCGACCAAAATTTTCAAATGACACTGGCTGTTTATACAAACCCGTACAAATAAACTTAATTCTATTTTTACAGGTTTGTATAAATAATACTCAGTCTATTCTTATATTACAGGGAGCTTCAGATTATTTTTTAAGGGAATATTCTTCAATTCCCAAATGCGCAGAAAAGTTGCGTACTCGTCTTTTTTTATTTACTTTTGAGACACAAAAGTCCATGGGTACTTCCGGTATATGTAATAAGCCCATTTAAAATTGCATTTAATGCTATATCATATTCGAAGCCTTCGACGAAGGGTGTGTTCTACACAACATTAATGGCTATTACACACGGGCGCTCTACTCTTTATATGAGTAATATAAGCAGTAGTTTGGTGTATAGCTCCCACCTATGCGCATGAATGCACACTATAACATTATATAACATTATATACACTCATATAAAGAGCTCCCGTGCTGTTACACTGATAGACGCTGGAAAATTAAGTAAATACATCTATTTGAAGCGTGCATTCTTCAATATCGTGAAGTTTTCAAGTTTTGTTTTCACTGGCTGTCTGCAAATTTGACCAAGACCGGCTTTTGCTCATAGCTTCGTCAATTTTTATGCTAACTAAAATCCAATTACATATTCATAATCCTCATTCAAAATATTATTAGGGATGCTATTTGAGGCATGCATTCTTCATAATAGTGAAGTTAAAACGTTTGTATCATTCACAACCTACACAGGTCGTCTGCATTTTTTTCATGAAGACTGGTATTCTGCCCATATCTTCGTCAATTTCAATGCTAACTAAAATCCGATTACAGATTCATAATCCTCACTCAAAATTCTATTAGGAAAGTTCTTTACATGAATGACATAGGATAAGTGATAGCTGAAAATTACCTTAGAATATTTAATGTCGTGTTAGTTTACAATGACGCGAGCGACCGGAAGTAATCAATGGACTGTTTGGTATGGATTAATTTTACTGTGCAACAAGTCCCGCGCATCTGGGAATTGAAGAATTACAATAAAAATTAATGATACGGGTGGGGGGTCGTCCAAAAAGGTTGGGGGGTGGGTGGGGGGTGTTCATCTAAGTTTTCTGATTCCTTTTGAGGGGGTCACGCTACAGTATATTTTTTCAAATATTTTCTTTTAGCAATTGTCCCAAATGCAATGACTATGTAGAGAACATTTGCTGGAGCCGGGGGTGGAGGTGGGGGGAGTGGGTGGGGGTACAACTCAACTTTTTAAAATGTCGATGGGAGGGGGTTGATTAACTTTTTCTTCGAGCCTCAATAAATGGATGACCCCCCTGGTATTCATTAATGATCGTTTTTCGATACTAAAATTTTCTTTACTTTAATTCACATCATCCTTTAGTAATAATATGAGTGAGCATTATAAAAAAATATTATATGTCGCTCATGACATTATATTTTTGGGTACTATTTCCGAGCTTCCTTATATTTTTGGATCGGAAATCTTTGGCGTTGGCACGATATTCATTAAGTATTCATTTTATATCCCATGTGGCACACGGATACCATTTTTTAGGGTAAGACCCCCCCCCCCCACCGGAGGTCTAGCTACTAGTAGGCGAGGTGAATAAAAAAAACTTGTCTATATTTTTAACTATGAGTAGGCCGACTATTTGTTTTTTCCCAATGTTTCTTGACAGTCATTGCATCTACTAACTAACCAATCTTTAATTTTATTCATTTCTCTAGACAACTATACTTAACTTCTGTTGTGTTTACACATTTACCAGTAACTTTTACACGAAATCATTTACATACAAGCGTAATTCACAATCATTAGTTCTCCTTATATCATTGACATAGATGGAAAATAAAAGGTCCAATTACAATGGAACGTTGCAACCTCCCCCGTGCAGGGTAAAGCCCCTACACCATAGCTAAATGACTTCAGAATGAGAAAAAGTACCTTTTGGTCCAGTAAATGAACATGAAAAAAAAGCTTAGGTTGGACAAAATTGTTGGCAAAGGTTTAACAATTGAAATTGAATCATTGATATGTGTACTTTCAAGGAAAAAAAGTTTACTCACTTCCGCCTTGGGGAAAGTTTTCAAAATGGCCGCCAAAATGGCCGCCGACATCATTTTTCTAATTATCAGAAAACTTCTACAGATACTCATTTATTATTGTATAATACATTGTTTTCCACTAAATCAAACATGCTGAAATCAATTTTGATATCAAATTTGCATTTTAAGATAATCCAAGATGGCTGCCATCATGGCCGCCAACATTATTTGACATAGTAACGCAGTACTTATGAATGAATTTTTTATAAAATATGATAACCTTGGGTAAATAAACTTTGAAAATGTTAAACAAATATATCAGGGATTTCCTTTCATAGAGAATGTTCCTAGATATAATATGTTATCAATTTTCCATTATAGTACATTCTAATGTGGTGGCGTGGTAATAACAAAATTGCTGCCAACAGAGAAACTCACTTTAACCCTAATCAGTACATTAGGGGTCCGTTCGGACCCCAGGGGTATACTTTATGTGATATACCCCACTGGACGGTGTGAAAGGCGGGAGGGGGAGGCACACACACATGGGTTCATGGGTTTGGTAGTCCCCCATCCCCACCCCAACCCACCCGCACAAAAATGTAAATGTAAATGTCTGGTTTATAGTCTTGATCCAAGTTTTTGATCTCACGACTTTACAATTTACACCAGGTCATCGGCACATTCAATGATCAGCAATGGGGAGCATACCATACTGGCTGCATACGGCATTGCTGCTGTTTGCGCACGCTTATCACCGACCTGTACCTATTTAACCTGTAGGTACCACGGAGCACTGTGCAACCTGTTAGAGGTAAGTTTGCTCAACACTTACCATTAGACCCGACCGGGAATCGAACCCACGACCTTCTGGTCAAAAGTCCAACTCCCTATCCATTCGGCCACAGAAGCACACAAGAAGCACAGCAAAAATAAATAAAAAAGAGAAAGAAAGAAAATTGGGGGGTGACACCCTCTCGATCTGCCTCTGCTTCGTATATGAGAGAGCACGCTCTTAGTCCCAATTACTAGCGTGGTGGTAGTGTCTACAACGCCTTTGTCAATAAGTTTGGAGGGGGCCCTTTGGCAGTATTGAGCATTGTCCCGGAACAGCACGTGTTTATTGGACGGGTTCTGTAGCACTCGGTTTTTGTTGGTTACGTCCTGGGGTAGTAGTAGTGAGCAGCCAGCACAGCAGCAACTGTCGCAATCAATACAGCGCCAATTTTAGACTCCCCTTCTACTCATACGGCAGCGGCGCTCCAACATTGTCATGCATCATTCAAGAAGATTAGCACACGCCGGATTAATGAAAGTTGCCTAGAAAAGCTGTCCACGGGATAGGCATAGAATTTCACTCTTGCTGTGAGCATCATTCTGACTAACCACGCATTTTGTCTCCTACCTGGATGAAGGAGTGACAGTATAGCAGCAACCCTACTAGTACATGGTTAGGAAAGGAAATTGCTAGGCTTTTATGGAAATATCAGTGTAAATATTAAAGTTTGGCTTTTTGGCACAATTCCTCTGTGGACTATCTGATGGGTGTGCCACTTGAATTGCATCCAATGTGCGTCCATTATATGAATTAGCAATTGCAATTGGCTAATGGATACATACGAATATAGAATATATGTTGCCGTCTTCATGATACGTGCTGTGATATAAAAGCATTGAATCATAGGAATGATTATTTGAATAGAACGGTCAACACGTTAGTGCCCAACATATCAAGTAGGACTTCGCCTTGGCATTGGAGATTATCACCAATTGATTTCTGATTATCTATGGACAATACTCGCCGGGGTCTATTTAATAGCTGACTTTTCCAGTCGATTTCTGAACCAGCGGGTTGTGTGTGTGGAAACAAATATAGTTCATGCACGGTAAGTTTAGAATGATTTGAAGTGAACGTCAAATTATTGTTTGCCACTAGGGTGCAGAAACATATAATAATTTCAGCTTTATAAATCTCTCAAACTACCAGAACACCAAGTTTTTTTTTATACGTTTTATCAAAATGTGTGTTAATATTCTGCGTTTGCTTGCTATAAATATATGTGGTTGTTACATAATTATGTATTTGAATTATGAACAAAGCTGTGGATGGGTGCAATATTTAAATTCTCATGCTAATCATAAAAATATTTAATAACTTCCCGTGGCAAATAAGACACTGGCATAATTAATGGTGTTAACTGAGTGATAAATTGCAACTATAAATGCACCATTGAAATTATTTCATTTATGTGATGCTAAGTATCGATCACGCGTACGTACGAAACCCCCAAGGTCCATAGTGTGCGCCTCCCCCTTCCCAAAACCCTGATCTGCTATTGGTGTGCCTTTATTCGTGTGCTGAATAATAAGACCACTAAAAACTGTATTCCACAAGTTGCTAATCTATATTTTATATCTTCGAGCTCTTCAATATTTTAAAGACCCATTGCACGTCATATTTGACACTGCCCTCTACATTTTCATCCCCTTTCTAGAGACATGCAATTTGACCGTCTTTCACGGGAAGCACTATTTAATCCACGTGGATGTGGAATCTCCTTTCAGTTTGATATACTTCGGGCCTTTTCTTCATTCAACAAGTTATTGAAAATAAGATAAAGAAGTGTTTCACTTAAAAAAAAACTGTCTCAAGAAACCTATCAAATAGGAGAGAAAAATGCATGGAATTCGAATGCGCCATTCAAGAAGTCCAGCAACTACTCAATTTTAACATTATTAAACATGTCATCTACGGCCTTACCTCCAACTAAGACCACCTCTATAAAGAGACTATCGCTATTAAGATCACTTGAGGCCAGCCCCGGGTGGTCTTGAAATATACAGAGAGGTACTGCTGCATTGTGGCTTATTTTAGGTTCGAAGCACACTTACGTGGCTAAAATGGGAGGTTGTGTGTGTGTGTGTGTGTGTGTGTGTGTGTGTGTGTGTGTGTGTGTGTGTGTGTGCGTGCGTGCGTGCGTGTGTGTGTGTGTGTGTGTGTGTGTGTGTGTGCGTGTGTGTGCGTGTGTGTGTGTGTGTGTGTGTGTGTGCGCGTGTGTGTGTGTGCGTGCGCGTGTGCGAAGAAAGAAAAAAGAGAAAGAAAGAGAAAAAACAAAACACACCAGCACCCACCACTGTACCACTGTTTGAACAGTCATCTCCTTTCTCACATCACTATAGTAACAAAAGGCTAGGGACTGCACGAAATCATATCATCATAGAGGTACTGTCTTTATAGATGTGGTCCTGATTGAAGGTTCTATTGTTAGCCTATACATAGCCCTAATGGCGATGTGACCGTAATGTTTACTATTAGATGTATTGGCAGATTAATAAAAAATAAACCCATGTGAGGTCTTTGGCGTCTTTATTACGCAATTGACGCCAAGATGGCCCACGTCGCCTGCAATTTTTGTTATAAAATCGACAACAGCATGATTTAGATAGTCAAAAATATAAATTTGCACCGCTACTCTGTACCATGATTAGTCTCCCGTTGTCAAATGGTGTCTAGCCAGTCAGTTAGAGTACCAATGAAGATTATGTGGAAAATGTCCTATTAGTTTATAAAGTTCACCACTCCTGAAATTTATGACCCAAATAGCAGAAATTCAGTGACAAACATGCAATCCACAAACAGGTTCAACTTATCATAAAAGCAGGCATTGCAATAACAATATGTAGGCCTAATCACGTTTCAAATGAAGAGATATTTTGAAAATGTTGATAACATGATAAGAGAAAAGTTTACCCACAGCCTAGAACACGTACAGACGTTCTTGTTTGTTTATTACTGTGAAGACAATGCTTTGTATTAATCTTAAATCAATTCAGTAAGTAATAAATGCCCATATGGACTCGTTGAGAGTTTCATACTGCAATATGTTCGTTGCACATACTGCAATATTATATCTAGAATGTTTTTTAAAATAGCAAACCCCTGTCTAAATTTAACTACTCTCATACATAGGTGTATAGGTCCGCATGTTCCAAAGCATGGTAGGCCTACAGGGTGGAGGTACGGAGCATTACGGTACCAAGCGTTAAAATACTGGACTTTACGGTGTTATACAGGACCATACGACGTGAAATACGGGGGTGTACACAAATGTTACGAAACGATACTCCGTGGTTAGATACTAGGGCATTTGAAATTCTTGCTGATACATTAAAAATTGCCCCGAAAATGATGATACGAAAACAACACGAGGACACGTGACACCGTGACCCCACTGTCTTCTTATTTGGAAGGCAACTTTCTGGTTTGTTATTTAGTCGGGCATGTTACTAATGCGGGTAATCATTATGAAAATCTTTTCATAGCTATTTGGGTGAGACATTATGGATAAGAACCGACTATTGTCATTTTGTTAAAAGATAGTGCGTGAGAAGGCACTGTCTCATTAGTTGTTTGGAGGTATAGTGGCTATGTAGCCGACGCCGGCTCTCTAGACAGCCCACAATGGCGAGGCTACAGAGCTTATGGAGTGAGTTATTGTTAAGAATATATCATCTGTGCCCCACCTCCTCTCGCGGGTCAGCACAATGTTGCATATAAATGTAGGGTGGGCTATGGATCCGACGCACTACATTTTGATTAAAACCACGATAAATACAAAGCTAACTGATATTATTTGATCATTGTAGGAACTGAAATGAGATCATATGAGCCACCGAAAATGTCTCATGTTGAGGAGCAACCGAAGAAATGCGAAGGGGACATCATTGAAGAGGTCCGATTTGATCTTAAAAAATTACCATCATGGACTAAATTGAATGAAAAAGTGCGCAAAATTGAAAAAGAAAGCTCCTGGTGGGACCGCTATGGCGTTGATTGGTTTTGCATTGCAATGGCTTCAGGAATGGTTCCCGTTGGACTACAGTGTTTGAAATCAGACTCATTAGTTTCACAATGTGCCGGAATAGTACTGCTTGGATATTTTTATTGTGTTCTGTTCCACAAATCAGGGCATATTGCATCCCATAATTCTCTCTGTGATTCTACTGTGATTGGTTCTATGATCTTTAGATTTTTAGCTGAATATATTGGTGCATATTCATCATACTTAGGAACCGATAATCATATCAAATACCACCATCCCCATACGAATATCATAGGTTTGGGTGACTCCAGTGTATGGAAAATACCACAGCTCTCTAGAATACAGTACCTCTTTATTGCTCCTTGGTTTTCCCCAATTTTAGCACCTGTACTTTCCATCAAGCAACTTACCGAGGGAGGTTTGTTTGCAGAATTGACTAAATACTTGCTAAATTTTGTGATTGGAATGGCCATTCATGTGTACGTACTAATGAAATGTAGTAATTTCAGTTTTAGTGGAGCCTTGCTTTGTATTCTTCTTTTCAAAGGTATATTCAGTGTTCAGTTCATACATATCAACATCTTCCAGCATATTGGATTGCCCATGTATTCTAATGACCACAGACCTGCCAGGATGTACCAAATGGCTAGTGGTGCTCTCAATCTGCACAGCAACTTGTTTCTGAATCTGTTGTTTGGTCATTCGTTGGTCAGCTGTCATGTTGAGCACCATCTGTTTCCAAGATTATCTGATAACATGTGTCTCAAGGTGAAGCCGATTGTGAGGGAATATTTGCTTGAGCATGGGCTTCCTTACAAGGAAGACTCATACTATAACCGGCTCAAGGTGTTTATGTCCGACTATGACAGGTTAATGGTCAATGCCCCACCTATTACACATTTTATTGGCATCCAATAAGTGGTACTGTATAAACATGATGAGATAAACATTTGTGGCCCTTCACATGTGTACTGACTTTTGTCTTTTGTGTTTCTTTATACTAGTCAAATAGTAACATTCCACGGGGTGATAAGTAAGCTTTGTCTTTTTTCTGTCATGTGATAAGTAATATTATTACACTAAAATTAATAATATTGAAGATGTGTATCTAAGCATTTGTAAGGCATTGGAAATGGCTGCATGGTGTGTGTGTTTTTAGTGTCCATTCCTATCAATCTGTAGAGATTATTTACACGTTAAAATATAGATTGTTTACTTCTTAAAGATTTTATTACGTATGCAGTTATTTGTGTACCATCGAATTTTGACAAAGATGAGCAAAAGCTAATGCAATAAGCAGGCTGTGTGAATAAACTATTATTATAAGGGATTCATTACAAAGTCGTTGGGTTCATTGTGATTTTTTTTCTGAGTATGTTATCTTATTCAAGAATTTTATTCAAGAATTTTATGAGTATGTTATCCACTAAATATGTATACTCTATGGTGTGAAATTTATCAAGGACATGAGTGAACATGAGATTCATGGGAAGAAACCCTGTTAGTAAGTATTATATGAGGGTAAAAACGAACATTATCAATCTTCAGATTGTTCTGCTGTAAGAATAGTCTAGTAGAGCGATGCCTAGCACACGTTTACTTCACTGGTATAGTTTGCTAGTTTTGTATGTATTTACACATATCATGATTTCAAAATTACTAAATATACATTTGTGTGTGTTGCTCATTGAAGTAGATGTAGAGATGATGTAAAAGAGTTGAGTTGATGAAAAGGAAATGTGGATTGTGAAATGCAATTAAAACAAGTAGAACAATAAATTCATTTTACACAATATTGGAAATGTTTGTGTAAAAATGGTGATAGCATTGACACTTTTGTCCCAACCAAATCGTCAATCAGTGTATGTTGTGTGATATGCTGCAAAATAATATTTTACAACTTCAAGTTGTGTAGTGGGTGTTACTGGCACAGATAGCAGTTCAGCGGCCACAGAGTGAATGCTGGACAGTCACACTGGTCAATGAATCTGTGGATTATTATCCCGATACCAATTTTATTCGACTACTTTTTGGCTTGCAGCATCTTTTGCCTTAGAAACTTATTCTGTAA
>CM032668.1:7869884-7895810 GCA_019095985.1 Streblospio benedicti
ACATATTGATTTAAATTAACTAGGTGACTTACCCATATCTATTCAACATAATATTGATAAAGTAATTTACTTCTGCCGTATAGAAATATTCGTATTATGAACACATTTAGATATTAGCAAACTCCAATTTATCTAGGTAGTCATCTTGACGATTGGTGTTTTTTTAGGTACAGTACAGTACCTTGCTGTTAGGGACACTGGTGAAAGTAAGAAAGAGTCCTGAGGTACTACTAGCAAGGTTTAAAATAGAAAAGGAGGTAGTGTGTACGGAGGAAGGGGGGGGGCAAAACACTGACAATTAATGTTGTGCACTCTTCAAAAATAAAATGTGCACATGCACATACTAGTGTTCAATGAAGAAATTCGCTGATGGTATTAACAGATCCACCGTCCGAAACCAAACAATGGAGCAGCTTGGATCAACCATGCTAGCTTACACAGTCACATGTAGAATATGCCACAGTATAGAGCATTACATGGAACCAGAGTGGCCCTTCACGTGTAACATTCATGTTTGAAACGAATGGTCAATTATTGGTCAATTACATAGAAAATGCTGGATTTCAATAAATCTTAGAACAATATTAAGCCACTGGATGTAACATGTAAAATACATCACCACAGCTTTACAGTAGCATATATATTATAATATATATTATATAATACACATTGATTGACAATATCAGCCACACAAACAATTGAAAATCGAATATGGTCGTTTTGGCTAGCGTGTGTTTACAATTGAGGCTAATCATATTTTGGCACTTTCTACCCCCCCCCCCCCGCCACCTCATCAACTTTCGTCAACGTCATGACACCCACCTCCTGTCAACTTGAGGATACCCTCCCCCAACCTTGCAAACTATGGTGGTGATGTCAATTTCATGACATCCTCACGCAACCCCCAAACCCCTCAGTTAACCATCTAATCTAGCAAATGTTTTTCATGGGTATTATATTTGATAATGTGATTTTTTAAACCAAACATTCGAACAAATTCAAAGCATTTATTTTACTTCCGTTCTTTATACTAAAACCGTAAATATCAATTTACAGTTGATATATCCTTAAAACAGCCCCGGGCCCACCCCACCCTCGTCAACTTTTGTGGTGACGCCCCCCCCCCCGTCAACTTTCATCAACGTTTGCTGACCCCCACCCCATTCAGGGTTGAAGTCAATTGTGAACACTCCCTTACACGTAGATCTACAGGCCGCTATTTTGGACCGTGATATCGTCAGAAGTGGTATTGCTAACATTGTCGTTTTAAATTGTATGTGATCTTTAAATACAATTATGAATGTATATTAAATTCTGTAATTGTACAAGATTGTGTCCATTTGGTTCGAAGTATAAATAGTGATGTCCGTAATGTTATTGGTTAATGCATTTATTGGTATTAGTAAAACATAAAATAAAAGGCATTGTGAAATCCACTTTGAATATTAAAGCACACATTATTTTGTATCTAAAGCGAGGCGTGTTGAGGTCTGCGGCGTCTACGGCGTTTTCCGCATGCATTGACAAAAGTACAGTTTAGGCACATACGCACGGGCTCCGTGCGTTATGAGTACGTCGGGACAGGGAGTGGTTTTTTATTGAGGTGGCCGTGAGATCAACTTGCATAGAACGTGCGATGTACTCGCGTACAACTTACGCTCTACGCACCGTATGATCACAAAAGTACGGGATCCGCACGTTCATGTTACAGGGAACGCTCGGCCCCGGTACTGTCTGTGCCAGCAACGCGCGGTTAAATCCTCTGCGTTTCACGTAAGGTCTCCGCACTGCTTCCTTACGGTTAGGCCAAGACGCAGGGTGGTCGTAAAAGAAGTTTGGCAAGCCAAACTTCTTCTGCGGTCACCGTACGGCCTTGAAAAAAAACGTACGTTTGCCGCACTGTACACTCACGGATCCTCACGTTTTCTATGCGTTTTTGGTCGTAGACTGGCTGTAGACCCACCTTGCGGTGGAATGTGCCCCTCGCTTAAGGGATTCGAAGCTTAATGTTGAACTTTATTGACATGTAGTCTAAAAGCATAATTTGGTAGTTAAAAACAGGACCAGGGTACGGTCTAGTGTATCATATTTACAACTTATCAGTTGAATGTCAGATCTAAATAGACCATAGTAGTTAGTTTTCAAACTTTGCACACAACTAATGATCTTGTTTAGACGTCACACAAAGAGGTCAACAGTTCTCTTAAGTTAATACAATAGTTCGAGTCAAAATCTGGCACTTCTGTATATTGACCCCTTCACCACATTGACAATTGCAGACTATAAATACTGCATTGCTTCTTTTTTAAAACAAAATTTCATTTTAACAAGACTACAGCAAAACAATAAAACTATAGTACCCTATTGATAGTGATAGTGATGTAGCTAGTGATGTAGGCTAGTGATGCAGGCTAAATATATGAAAAATTAATATCCACCACTATTTAGACTCTTGTGATGATCACTAGTTATGGGGTAGGGGACAGTTACATAGACATGGTACCAGGTGTTAATGTTGTATAACAAGCAGTATTGATATTATTGCAGAAATGTTGAAAATTGACCAACGTGCCATGTGGAAGGCACGCTTCAATTGGCAAGTGCCTAAAATTGAATCACTTAATTTGAATCGCCTGATACCTAATAGTTGTGTAAAGTTTTAACAAATTGACCATTAGTAAAAACTACTCCTGTTGCTTGCCTGTAGATATACACATCATATATACATATATAACACACACATTGATAGCCATTGATAGAATCTATAATTAAAACAAATACTTCGCTTTTGCTGGAGCCATGCACCGTTTTTATAGGCAAACCCATGGCCTGGGAGTTCAGGGCCGTAGCCAGGATTGCAAAACAGGGGAGGCAAATGTGTTGGGCGAGGGTGCAAGCAATTGCGGTACGCGTAGCAGCACAGCTATTCTAGGGTGGATTGTGGGCATGCCCTCCTCTGCCCCCTCACCAATATTTTTTTCTATTTTGGCCCCTTTTCTTAACTTCTGAGCCTCAGAAATAAGACAGATAAGGCAAAAAAAATCCTGTTAAAAATGAAGGAGTACGTTCACAAATATGGATACAGATGTTTTTCAAATTTGTATGGATGAAACTCCCCAAAAAACAGAGGAGGCAGTTGCCTCCCCTGCCTCATATGTAGCTACGGCCTGGAGTTCAAAAAGTTACCACCGCAGCAACAGTTGTTTATTTATATATAATTTTGTGAACATAAGATAGTTGCACCTCGAGTTATTGAATGTGTGACACTATTACAGCTAATCACACTAATTTTACGTTTCCACCATATAGACTGTCCCGGGGTAAAAAAACAACTTATACACAACGGAAACTACCGTAAGTGTCCACACGACGGAAACATTTGTTTAGTAAACCTACGTCACACTACAACTCAACTAGTAATATTTTAATAAATTTATTGTCTTTGAAAGTAAAAGTGCAAAATTCACTTTGAATTCGGGACCGGGCAATTGATATTGGAATTTTACAGACATTACAGGCTCAGTCAGACTAATGGAATCATTAGAAGAGAAGATAGACAAACTGTCATCGGTTGTGAATTCATTTAACGACAGGATAACACATGTGGAAGCAAATATTGATAAAATTACAGAGTCTGTAAACGACATTGATGTGAATGCTTGCAGTAGCAGATGAAGCCACACACAAGCTTCCAAGCTCGGTCCCCCAAATAGTCCCCAAGTCAAGGTTATGCAAATTCTAGTTATACTTTTGGTAAAACTCATGTGGATCAGTCAAAATCTAGTAGTTCAGTGTATGAGGGACAGAAAAAAACTGTATGGATTGAATGTAACACCGTCAGTGCAAGAAGACGGGGCAGCCGTTGTGCAAAAGAGAGTTTGAGGCAATTAAAGATGGACTTAATAAGGTGAAATTGCCATCAGAATTGTTTTACAGTGCAACTGGGATAAAGGTGATTCCAAAGCTGCCTACAATATTCTCAAACAAGCTGCTACATATCAAGAAACAGCAGCAAAGTGGCTTGCATCTCATGTATCTGATGAGAACAGAAACAGCAGAGGAAAATTTGAACTGTCGGATGACCCATTCAATTTTCCTCGCTATCAAACTGCCTGCGTAGTGATCACATCCCTGCTGGTAGCTTCATCAACCAACCAAATATCTGTGGCTCAACGGGAGGTTTGGTCGAGCGCAAGTTGCAGGTTTCAAAAGACAGTTAGTACTAAACACAAGGTGGCGCTGTAGTGACAAAAATTACTACAAACGTTTTCGTGTGCGAATAACGTAAACAATTACATGTGATTACGTTACGAAATATTATTTTTAGGTGGGGATTTTTCTGCTATATTTGCTTTCTTTGGTTATAACTTGAAAAGCTTTGTATATTTGAACATATTTGTATTGTTGTACAGTCTAAATTATTTCCCATAAAGTGACATGATATCTGTAATGGTGATTTTTTGTGGATTTATAACCCATTCAAGTATCATCTATACTATACTTAACCAAATATCTGTGGCTGGGTTTGGTCGACGCAGTTGATAGTGAAATCAACGATGAAAACACTCAAAGGCGAATACGCTAGGTTATACTATACTATACTTCTATAGACTAGATTCTATGTAGCCGGATGATATACAAATGCTAAACATAGTCATAGATGTAGGCTTTGCTCCTCTCGCCCTCTCTATCACTTTCAACCGATAGTTAGGAGCTAGAGTCTACGTAATATAAGCTAACATAAACTAAGTAACGCACCATTCTTAATTGACCGTATATATCATTAAAATACAGAAAATATTCCCCCCAAAATGGATGGCCAAAATCACATCGTGTTACACAGAAAGAAATGGATAAAAGTTGATGACTGTCTGTGTCACCGCGACATAATTGGAATGAAGTTCTTATGTTGTGATTGGATACCAACTTCAAAGTTGCAGAGTATCAGATCAATCCACCATATTATGGCATACTTGGAACAGTCCATACAAAATGAGGCAGATTCCAACAAGCACTTAGAATGTATAATTTGTGAACTTCTTTACACAATAAACAGGTAAGAATTATGTGGTTATAAAATATTTTCTGGTAAATGAATTAAAGGATGCACAGTTTAACATACTTTGAAATTCCAACAGCAACAGAATATTATAGACACTCATTCTTTCCTAGCTCAGTTATCCTATGGAATAACCTGCCAGCAGAGGTGGTCAGCGCTCCTACACTGGAAGCTTTTAAAAGCCACCTAGCCCACGCCCACTTCTAAATCTTTAATTCCATTCTTGTTTTTAACCTGCACTACTAACAACTGTTTTTATCTTTGACTTCTTCTTACTATCGGCCCTACCCCACTCTTACTAACACTATCTTCTGTCCTCTTTGCGCACAACACAACCTGTTTGGGCGATAGAGCCATCATATATGATGTTTTCGCCGTCAAAATACTCAGATTCAGATTCAGAGGATGATCTTATATTACTTGATTCAAATAGTTTTCAGCAAGTTTTAAAAATGTGATGGCATGCATTGTTGGTAATATATTTGATTAATTACAGATATGATCTTTTAAAGCTGTTTGGAAAATCAAGTAAAGAAATGGAATATGAGCTGACCAAGAATCACTTCATCTTAGACTATCGAAAATTTATGTATAAAATCTCCATGAACCTGAAAGGTAAGCTGAGTAATGTTTTGTGATAATATGCCACATCCACAGTTAAAATGCGATTGTGGCCATTCAAATATGAAATATTGCTGGGCAAATGTACAAGGCCATCACAAAGACTTAGGTCTCAGAAATATACTAAAAATATACTAAAAGTAATCATTGATTAAGTTATATAAATGTCTGTCAACTAATATTGTTAATATCAGATGTTTTATTACCGTATTATATGTGATAAATGAGATATGTCTATTTTTTCTATAGATTCTGAATGCAAAATACTTTTTTATCTTCTAGATGAAGAAGTGGAGCAACTGAAATTCATATATTGTGATAATTATCCAAAGTTGGACAGTGATTCTTATGGGAACAAGGTATAAAGTTAATGTCAAATGCTATCTGTTAGGACTGATTTAAATATGATTTATTAATCAATCATTGCTATAAATCCAAATGCTCTCAAAATTAATAAACTTGATTTTTCATTTGAATATTTTTCAATTCAGTGTAATCGTCAATCTCTACAGTGATGATTCAAATCATAGAAATGCTGTGTTCGGGTGCTGTTCAGACCTCGTAAAGATACAAGCTTCCCATGTGGGAAATTCACTCACACTGATGTTCCCAGTTGTCATGATTTGCATGATTGCATGAATATTGCTTTTGTTTGTTTTTGTCGAGTGTCATGAAGTGCATGATATTCGCAAAGTGTAAAATAGGTTTATGTGTATATATGAACCATGCTCTGCTACCATATGACGAAATAAGTCAACTCATTTCTCTCTATATTCTTTCAGAATTTATTCTTTTAATGCTTTCTCTTTCCTTTCCAACTCTACAATAATCAACACCCAAAACGCTTCAAAACAGTACCATCATAGCAAATCATATACTATATACTTATATACTATATACACATAAAGCTCTTTTACACTTTGCGAATATCATGCACTTCATGACACTCGACAAAAACAAACAAAAGCAATATTCATGCAATCATGCAAATCATGCATTACAACATTTTCTTTATACAAACGTTTTCTAAGTTAAAACATATTCATGATGAAGTGGATCCCTCTAGGTAAGTCTAGATTTATAATAATCGAGATAATCATTTGTAGTTAACAGAAGCTGGGCACTTTCATGCTCATTCCTATTAAACACACTTACTCGACCAGTGATCATCCAACCAAACAATAAATTAATACAATACAGTCCAGAGCTGATCTCAACCTTTTCCACTACTTTGCCGCTCACTGCATCTTCATCCAAAACATCTTCTACTGCATCTTCAGCTGAATTGTATCTCACCATGACTTCATCTGAAACATCTTTCACTGCACTATCATCTAAAACATCTTTTCCTGCATCTTCAACTGAATTATTCCTCATTGCATCTTCAGCTGAATCATCTCTCTCTGCATCTTCGTCTGAATCATTTCTCACTTCTTCATCATAAACATCTCTCACTGTATCTTCATCATAATTATCCAACACCACGTCTTCATAAGCATAAACATCTATCACCGCACCTTCATCGGAAACATCTATCACCGCACCTTCTTCAGAAACATTTATCGCCGCATCTTCATCAGAAACGTCTATCACCGCATCTGAAGATGCAATGAAAGATGTTTCCTATGAAAGTGCGGTGATAGATTTTTCCAATGAAGGTACGGCAATAGATGTTTCCGATGAAGGTGTGGTGATAGATGTTTTCGATGAAGATGCGGTGATAGATGTTTCTGATGAAGATGTGGCGATAAATGTTTCTGAAGACGGTGCTGTGATAGATGTTTCCGATGAAGGTGTGGTGATAGATGTTTATGTTATGAAGATGTGGTGGGGGATAATTATGATGAAGATACAGTGAGAGATGTTTATGATGAAGAAGTGAGAAATGATTCAGACGAAGATGCAGAGAGAGATGATTCAGAAGCAGATGCAGTAAGAGATGATTCAGGTGAAGATGCAGTGAGGAATAATTCAGTTGAAGATGCAGTAATAGATGTTTTAGATGATAGTGCAGTGAAAGATGTTTCAGATGAAGTCATGGTGAGATACAATTCAGCTGAAGTAAATCATGATATTTTACAGCCAGAAGGTCAGTCCTCTAAAAAGCTTCCGAGTTCGAAAAATTATGACTGGGAGTGCCCATTCGAGTGTATTTTCCACATATGGGAAGCTTGTATTTTCGAATTGGGAAAAAACAGGCAAACATTTTATGAAAGTACGTTGTGATCAAGTGTGATACTATTACTTCAGGTTCCAGGCAGTACCAAAAGCAGCCCATTCGACATGTTCATGTTTATGGAGCAAAAAGATTTACTTGGCCAGCAAGCACATCATCTAGACCTGTTGATAGATATGCTAGATACTATCCATCGACAAGATTTAGTGAAAGATGTACAGACATTCAAAAGTAAAGACCTGAATTTATATTGCATTTTTGCTTTTATTTTTATTTTTATTGTTATGCATTTCTACCAAAGAAATGATTTTGTTTTGAAATTTGGTTGTCTAATTATATTTTCACTGATATCTTATTTTTGATAAGTTGTTATTACAATTGGTTTGGAATCAGATTTATTTCCAGAGCATCATAGTGTTCAAGATAACCAGTCTCTACTTCATTTGAGTGAATATGATGTTTCTTTGTCAACAGCAACAAATCAACCAGCTCCTATGCTAAATGGTATTCAACCTAGCTCATGGTAAACGTTGTTTTAGTTTAATAGCCAAAGAAAATATTATAACACTTTTGATATTTAAATCTTAGGCAGTGGAGTAAATTTCTAGTTGTTGTTAGAGCACCACATAGCATTACTCCAACAAAGTCTGAAGTTACAGGCTACATGTTGACAATGTTTAAACCTGATTTGTGATCTCAGTGAAGAGTTTGACTTATGTGCAATCTAATAATAAATGCCTAATGATGCATACATATTAAACCATGAAGTATAGTACCAGAAGTTAAAATAATCAACAGAAAAACATTTGAATCTACAAACTATTCCTTCATCATGTTAGGGTAAAGGGTAACTAACTCCTGAGTTACCTCCACGGCTTTGCTCCATTGATAATGGGAACAATAGCAATCAATGATTTTGGCCATATATTGGATGTAGTGAATTGATATCAATCGTGTGACCTAAATTATTTTTATTTATTTTTTGTTTAAAACAATAATAATTATATATTTCAGTTCCAGTTCATCACCTTGTTTCAGTCTACAACAGCTAGAAAGCTCAAGGTAAGTGTGCTAAAAAATTAATGTATTAAAAGTATAAATGGTAGTTTCAGTTGTTTCCATAATATAGCTTGTGTGCGCTACTTGAAAACAAAAACATTCATTAGTATCGTTAGTATTTTTGATCATCAAATTCAATTTTATAAGTTTGTTGTTACTGGAAAAATAGATCTCCAAGTGTCTCATTCATGTGGGTCGGCAGTTAATAGCACCAAAATTTAAATCTTTAGGTATTCCTCAACTGTATCATTCCAGGTCATTATTAGTAATATTCGTCCCATTTCCAGATATCCGTCTGCACAATCCAGACAAGTTATGGATGCCTCAGCAGCGAATTGTTGTGAGATATCATCCGAACATAAGCACTCAAATTCCGCTAGTCAAAAGCAAGGGCAAGAAAGTTGTAATCTTGATGGTATGCTTTGGCAATTTCCCCTCACTTTCTATCTATTAGTGTGTTTGACATACATGCAGTTAGGGCATGATTTTATTCGTTAACTTATTAACTTTCATATCAGTAGTTTTACGTTGAACGCTTTTGGATTCATTTCCCTGAAAACCGTCAAACTTTTAATTGAAATTTGCAAGGCAACCAAGTCATGCTCAAACTATATAGCAAAGAATGAGATTCGTCCGCAATGTAATTTCTAATTGAAGCTCAATGTCATTCAAATTTGTTAAAAGATAAGCCTAGTCTTGAAAAGATTTTAAATATCACGCAGAATCTGATTTTGTGAACTTGTGATAGATAACAGAGCACCTGTGGTGGTTTCTGGCTTCGTACCACGAGGCCCCCCGTCATCTGCCTGTCGGAGTTTGCCTGCATACAGTAGCAGACCGCCTCACTGCACACCACCCAAATACAGGATGGACCGCAAACCTCGAGGTACAACCTATCGGCTGATTTCATGCATTATGCTATGTTGGAACCAAACTGAGGCTCTTTATGTGATGAGATGGTCAGACAAAAACCCAGCCTGTGTGGGTTCTGTAAGTTTTTCTGGACTTTTAAGTGGTTTTCATGGTTTTGCAGTCTTTCCTGGGTATTTCAAACTTTAAGTCATTGAAGATATTTTTAGCAATCCTTTTATTCCTCTCACTCCCAGCACTCACATTAATGATAATATCTTAAAATTGATAATTGAAATGATTAGGTGATAAATTAAACTAGTAAAAGTATGAATTGAAAGAGCACAAAGACAATTTTATTGGCCAATAGGTAACGCATGCTCGATGATAATACTTGCAGTTTCCTAAAGTACTTTACTAAAAGTATGCATAAAAGTTTAAAATTCATTAATTGAAATATAATTGTAATTTGTAGCATTGATTTTTCAGGTTTATACATTTTGAAATAAGCTAGTATTTACTATTATAACAGAAAAAAAATCCAAGAATAAGGTGTTTGATGAGAAAAATTGATCCAGTGTCTTATCTACTCCTTTGACATTTGACTTTTCGAGGTTTTTTGAGGTGGGTTATATCTTGTGCCTTACATTGTTTTATGCAATAAGCTTCAGTTTTGGATTTTCAGGCTACTGTTTAATTATCAACATTGAAAAGTTTGAGGGAGAGACGAAACTGAAAAACCGTTTGGGTTCCTCAGCTGATAAAGGTAGGTTTCAAGGAATGGTCATTCATTTTGATTATCAGAATTATCAGTAATAGATAACATCTATCGCAGGGGGCTTATATGCGCGAGAATACGGTAATTATTCAAGGTGCCAGATTTGCATAGATTAGATTGTTTTGATGGGTATGGTTCATAATGTTATATTGACAATATGTTTTTTTTTCTTTGTAGATGCATTGATTAATCTTTTTAGAAACGAATTGCTGTTTAATGTTGTTGTAAAGGAAAATCTCAAACCTGGTGGAATAAAGAAGGTACAGTTTGAAAATGTCATTAGTCGAATTCTTTTAAATATAAAGTTAATCTACTTACCTCTAATTTTGATAAATGAATTTTTTGGATATCTTAAACCATTAATATGCTCTGATTAAGTTTGAGATAAACGGGTCCAACTGTAAAGTAAATAGTCTGTATTGATTCGTTATCAATGGACTCGAGTAAAAGTTGCACGTTTTTTTAATAAGCATGTTTTTTCTTAACTTAATTTTTCATCGATTTAATGAAGATAATTTTACATTTTAGTTTATTGGTGATTTCGCCAAAAAGGACCACACAAAGTTTGATTGCTTTGTTTGTATAGTTCTAAGTCATGGATATGAAGGAGGTGAGTTAATGAGAAACAGAATTGATAACATTCATACATTTTATATTATAGTTTGTTAACACTTAATCATAGGTTGAAAACATTCCTTATTAGAAATCATACCTCTATTCATGAGGATTTCATCAATTTTAATGCGATAAATCAAGCAATGAAGGAGGATCTATCCTGGCAAAAGAAAAAAGGAAAGTGGCAAACTTGACAGTTTTTTTTGAAAATAATCTTTTATGTAATATTAAATAGTTGAAATAATAGTAAATACCATGTTTTTGTAGGCGTGTATGCTTCAAATGGTGAGCCTGTCCCATTACATGAATTTACTTCGCCACTCACTTCAAAGAACTGTCCAACTCTAAAAGACAAACCCAAGCTGTTCTTCATTCAAGCATGTCAAGGGAAAGGCACTATTGTTGGTACGATATGGAAACTTCATTTTTATTGATGAGATTTCCTGTTTGCTTAGCTTGATAAATTAGAAAGTTATATATATCGATTTTGAAAGCTTTCAACTTCTCACGTTTTCTTCAGTCTGCCACCAATCCGACTTTTTGTATTTTGCTCAATGGAAACGTTTAAAAGCTTTGATGATGTCATATTCGAGCAGACGAATATTCAACTTATCACTTAAAATTACAAAAAATGAATTGAGCTGTCTACTATTATTTCTGTTGATTTGATAAATATCCAAAAAGCTTTCAAAAAATACAAAAAAGAATATAAAATAAAATAGAAAATTCTATTTTGTACTTTGTACTAGCTTTTTTAGTATCTATTAAAACAGCAGCAATAGTATAAGTGCTAATAAGTGATTATTCAATGATAAGATTTCTGTTAATGGTCAGTAAAATCTTCAATATTTTGTTTTACTATATACACACCGTTTCTCAAATATGAATTAATTAGTTGAATTGTATCAATTTTTCCGATGACATCACCTTTAGTTCTACATATTCAGTAAATGTCAAACATCATCATATTTATTTTCTCTTAAATCTTGACAATTTATCAAAATATACAGGCTAACAAAATTTTGCAGAAAAAGCCTTAAATAGTATAATATCATACTTACATTTGAATTAAATTTGATCAATTTTTATATCATGAAAGTTATAGTACATTATATTAAAAATGAACACAAAATGAACCACCGATCAGCATGGGCGATTCTGGGAGAGAACGCTGGCACACTTGGGGTTTCGGACTTCAATGTTGGTGCCAACCCTCTGTGCCTACGCTACCCATTGTTTTATACATTGCTAGAACCGCTGTATCCTGGTCTCTAGATGAGCCCTGACACAGTCTCCTTGTCACCCCTACCATTGAGATACACACCTAAAGAAGGATTCTCCCTACCACATCCCAAATCTTGTGTGGAAATTTGAATAACTGAGCCTGTCTACATTCATATTTCGGATGATACTAAGTGCTCTCTGCACACATCTCTCAGCATCCAGACACTGTCATCTTCACCCGATGTGGCCGCCTTTCACCTGTCACGAACACGTCCCCGTTGTAATCTATTCATTTTCCAAACGACCCCCCTGCCCCCATGCACAGTGCTAATAATCTGGACCCGTACACCATCACTGTTCATCACGCCGGGGACTACTTAGACCCAACCTCCCCTCGCCTTAAATCTTTTTGATCATACATATTTCAGATGATGCTAAGTGCCCAGCACGCCAGTCCCTGGACCCTGATGCTGCGTCCTCGCTCCCCCCGGCGTCCCCCGCCGCCGAAGAGCCTCGGGCGCCCGCTGCCGTCGCGGAGCCTCACTTCCTGCTGGCGCTGGCGACGCTGCCGGGCCACGTGTCGTACCGGAGCCGCTCGGCCGGCACCTGGTACATCATGGCGCTTTGTGGAGACGCCACCCAGCACCACCACACGTGAGGCTGAGTGCTATACTCAACATACCCGTAAAAGCCTACATATAAGAGTCTCTGTGTTGAAACTTGTCTTATCGGTAGTGGGCTTTTATAGCAGAAAAGTT
Source organism: Streblospio benedicti (assembly GCA_019095985.1). Lineage (NCBI taxonomy): Eukaryota > Metazoa > Annelida > Polychaeta > Spionida > Spionidae > Streblospio > Streblospio benedicti. The sequence goes on from CM032668.1 coordinate 7,883,024, forward strand.
GAGATAACAAGCTTCTACTGTATATTGAGATTTGAATAGTTGTGGTTATTTGACAGTAGGCATGGGCCCTTCTGTGGATGTTCATGGTGTTCTAGTTTTACACCATCTTTGGTCACAACCACCACACCTAAGCAGTTATCTCATTACATCATATGATATATATCCAATTTTGAAAAATCAACTGCTCTTTAGTTGTTTTACTACCATTTGAACTAAAATGAAGTACATGTATATGAGTTATTTTTACGCGTCTGCCATGTTGACACTAAAAAGAGGCTCTTTACCATGCAATCTCGAAAATGAAAAAAACACACAGGTGCTATATGTCAAATGCCGATACGTCAAATGCTGATTTGCTGTGCTATTGTTAGTGAAATGTGCTAAACATTTAAGATGTTGGCTGGGCCAATGGCAAACCCAAAATGTAGAGGCTTGGCTTGCAAGGCTTGTGACAACAAAACGCTGTCTTTTTATAAGAGGTGGTTTCTTTAAATGGAGGTGAATATTATGCTACTATATTTTCAGGTGGAGTTTGGGCGAGATTCTGAACCATGTCAATGGGCGTGTGACTGAAGCTGTGGCCCCCTCAGGACGGAAAGCTTTCAAACAGTGTCCAGCACCTCTCACATCCCTCACCAAGGAGCTCTATTTTCAATGACTGCAACAACTACATGTACCGCAGATTAATACAGATTTTTCTATATTCATGCAGAAAGCATGTGGAGTTTATAATCTTTTGTGTAGTTTGTAAAATTATTGAATCCTTATGATATAATGTATAGTGGATATTAAGTATGATAAGGAATTACCAGTGGCATTTATGGATTAATGGTGGTAAAAATATACTGTGATAAATATATGCAGTTCATTTTGTACAATGGTGCTTTAACAATCTGCATTTTGTTTAGTTAGGTAGCGTTTTGGTATGTCTGATTTTTTTCTGTGATATGTTACTTGCCTTTCTTTAGTGAGTTAAACAACTGACTATTTACTTCTGTATGTTAATGTATTAAATATATAGTCTACTTCAGTCTTAGAGTGTTCTGCAGGCTTTTTGTATAATCTATTGGCTAAATATAAGACTGACAATGATATGTATTTTTTTACAAATAAAGAATTTTCTGTTAAGATTAACCCTCTAGGGTTGTCAGAGAGTGGATGTGAATGTAATCATTTATTGTCTGTGTAATTGTATATTTGAGGAGGGTTTCAACTATAGTCTGAATAATATGTCTGTGACTTCTCAATTTCTTTTCAAATAATTGAATGAAAGAATATCGAGTAATGTAAGAATGATATGCATTATGAAAGAATATTGTTTCCCAGACATTTTGGAATTTGAAGTACATGTAAGAAATTGCTTACATATTTTAACTAAAAAATTCACTACCGGGTAGTTAAATTTATAATATATGATCATAAAATAAACTATATATCATATGTTTGAAATTTATTGTATCATATAAATGTATTTAAAAATGTACGATTCTGCTGATCAATCACACATGATTTTCAGCATTATAACAACACATGAATTTACAACTACAGTCCGTTTGTTAATTGTACTGGCATAACAGTGAAACATTTGAAAGATTACGTAAATCAGTACAATGTGTCTATCCTGATAGTATGAATTCTACACATATCATGTCAAACTAATGTAACCGTAAAGGTCACATGGGTTTTACATTGAAGCATGTAAATGCAGCACCAAATTGTGAAGATCATGAGCTCTGAAAATTTGCACCGTAAAGGTGCAACTTCCTCTTAAGAGAAATTGAAAAACTGTTCTCTTTATATGCGAGGATATTTTATTTTACTATTTCAAAACTTAGATTTAAAATCTGAAAATTTAAACAAGTGACTTCAACTTGTTTGAAGACATTTCATTACAAAGAGGTTGAATTTGATCAGATCTAAAGAAAAGATCTCAACAATCATAGTGCACTTTCTTGCTGACAATACTGTTCATTTTAGCCAGACTACTTTTCCACAATCATCATGGCATATAAATAATTAATATCCCTTCAGCCAAACTACTTCTTGTCACCTGCTCCATGTGCCAGTCCATTCATCATCACCTTGACAAACTCTGCGGACAAAAATACAATACACAAGCAATACAATAAAATATACAATTAACATTAGGCATTTGCACAAGACCACTTATCTCACTTACAATCATGTATATTTGTGCATGTGTGGGTGTAAACTCGCTTGGGAATGGGCAACTAAGTAAAGGCCGACTTTAATATACATAAAGGAGGTTTTTGTACAAGTCTTTTTCACAAAACCAATAAACTGACTTGTGTATAGCTCATTAAGATGCCTGTACACTATAAAGTCATGTGTCACTACAGCTTTGCTACATGCAGGCAGGAATGTCAGATCTACCTTTTTGGGAAAAGGATGTGGGGTTGAAACCAGATTTACCGTCAGGTCTTCCAAGTTTCTTTCATCACATAACACATTAATATTCAATACATGATTTATGCTTATCTCCATCACTGCCTACTCTCAGTCATCACCAGCGTTAAGGTCTTTATACATATTTGGATCTATAGGAGATTTTACATTCTCACTTTCCATTAATCTATACAATAATATATCATCATTGGGTTTATTAGTATTAAAAGAAATTATGATGTATAAGGTCATTTGAAGACCACATTTCTTTAAAATTGTGTACTATTAGTAGGTATTATGAATATTTTTTCTCAAATACCATTTTTCTTGGTAGGGAACTGACCTTCGTAATTGATGTGTCCATCGCCTGCGATGTCCGCACTCTTGATCATCTCCTCAATCTGAAAGAAAAAAAAAATCAGACTCGGGTGTCAGTTTTTATAAATATTTCTTTTGCCAAATTTGTTCAAAATCCTCCAAATTTACCCAATTTGCCTGATAAATGTCCAATTGTGACCACCTTTCTATTGAGACCATCTGTTTAAGTTACGTTTACATTAATAAGTTAGCAGAAGGCACCATGTTTATGCCACATAAGTGGGCAGATGCTGGCCATCTTTTACTTTGTATACGACACCAGAAATCAATGGGATATTAAAATAAGCGTAAGTTAAAGAGATGGTCTCAATAGAGAGGTGGTGACAATTTGACGTTTTATTATTCCAAAGTGTCAAGGCAGGTGGTTAAGTGGTTCTTTCCAATCTTTTACACCTTACATTTCTTTTGGCGGGAATTTAACATTGCTGTATAATGTTACTAAATATGTTTCATTGATTGGGGGAGTTGAGTACTATTTTAATGGCGACACATTTCCGCATTCCCACTTGTGTCCCTAATATCGAGGTTTACTAGGCCCCATGTATGTACCGAAAAGCAAGGTTTTACCGTACGTTCACTTGCATGGACAATGTTCCTCTGTACTCACTATATATAGTGTATCTAATAAAGTGTGGGTTATTAAACTGTACAGCAACTAGTTCCCATAAAATCAAGGCTTTACTGTATTTCCACTATTGTCCCTAAAAGGAAGGTTTTTACTGTACTTCCAATTACTAACCTCTAACTCCAGTAGCTTATCTCCCAGGTTAATCATCACATGCTTTAATTCTGCCGCGCTTATAAATCCGTTACCGTCTTTGTCGAACACCCGGAAAGCTTCCTTCACCTGAATGGAGAATGCGGAAATATTGAGGCAATTAAGTGTTCCCAAAACAGTTGTGTCACCGTGCCACCCCCACCCCCAGCCCCGGGACCGCACAAATGGTCGTGTTACCGAGGTGGTCTTCTGTAGAAACTGGTCTGGATTTGAAGTTCTATTGTATACCGTAATAAAGGTACAAGGAAGGCGCACATTACATGGATGGTAATCATGTAAAGCCTAGGGCACATCCGGCAGAACTGCTTTCCGTCTGCCTCTCGATTGCCAAAAAATGCATGGAGATTGGCTGGGCCAGTGCGTGTCCAGAGTATGGTGAAAGTGGGGCGCATGTAATTAGGCAGTACTGAGACAGCAGCGACATCTTCTACTACATAGTAATACGGTCTATTCAACAGTAGCTTGCTGACAGTAGGCGTGCTGTACCGAGCCACTACGCTAGGCCGTACGTCATTATTTGCCATAGACATCGCACACACCGATAAGACAGTGTTTTCACAATGTCCGTGCAGTCTGTTGCGCCCTATCTTAAAAGGTGAATTGGGGGTCTTTTCAAACTAAATTCTCCACGAGGCAGTGAGAGACAGAGCAATATCATAGGACTCCATTTAGGAGCCTATTGACTCCATCGATCTTGATAACAGACGATAGTAATCACGGTCATTAATACAGCCGAGATATATGCGTAATTAGAGACTTGATCTCCAAGTTTTATGTATCTGATAGCAGCCTTATTGGCTTATCAAGGCTATTTTATCTAGTACCCATAGATTAGAGAAAATGGCAACATCAACTATCAGATAATTACCTCCTCTTCGATGTCCTCAGTGTTCATAGTTCTGGCCATCAAAGCGAGAAACTCTGGGAAGTCCATCGTGCCGTTTCCTACAACGTTGGATAGTGAATTTGACACACCTTTGTACAATCAATCGATTAAAGTGACAACATGTTAATGATTGGACACACAGACCAAACGCTTTGTCACCTGCAGATCAAGAAAAAAAGAAGAAAAGAAAAAGAAATGTAGAGAAAAAAAATAATGTCATATTCCTTGTATTTTGCAATTCCTTTTCCGATAATGGCAAAACCCTCAGCAACGGATGCTCGCCGTACATCGCTATGGGCTTTGCACACCCCTCTAATTCGATGTCTGATTCACGCTTCTTCCGTTGAATACATTCATTCAAGTGAACGAGATTTATAATTATGAACTCTGATCGGATAGTCTTTGTAATGTGCGGCAAGTGTATATGTCATGGAAACTAGAACGTCTTGCTTTTATTTACTGGGAGCTTTATTGTGCACAAAAAGTCTGTAAACTTTCGTGAACCTAAGGAACACAAATACAAACAAATGAATATACAATGAATAAAGCAAAAATCAACCGTCATAACTGTCTCATATAATTGTCTTCAATAAATGCCAATACACTAGTAATGTCTTTACCAGTCATCAATAGGAAGTGATCTTTTCTCATTTATCACAAACCAATTTTATAACCTAATATGTATATCATACATACATCAACAACAAGTGTACTCTAACCATCTTCCTTATAAGACAATTAACCCTTGGTAACATGACAGTCCTACATTTCATTTAAATCAACACTCTCAAGAAGCATTAAATCTCAAATACCAATTCCATAAACAATTGATACAAATGAATGATTATTTCAACATCTAACAATCAACGTAATACACTTACAACTTTTAGCTCCTCTAAACACTTTAAGCCCACATTATTTCACTGCCTTGACCACTTGACACTCTATCAAACAAACCAAAGTAGCAACGTAAATATCGATTTTAATTTGATTTTGTATGAATTAATTTGGATTTACTTTTTGAGATGTGACAAGCAACTGGCTAATGAAGATACGATACGAATTAACTTATAATTACTGAAGTCACATGCATTTACTTTCAACTGACCAAATTTATGCTGATAATTAACATTTTTATACAATAACGTTATTGACATATTACTTACATTATATTTATCCAATTCGTACTTGTTTAAATTATGGATGCCTTAGCATTGTCGTGATATTAGACGGATTTTGTCTTTACATTAATTTACGTGTGCCTCCATTGCTGCCGTGATTAGAAAAGGAAGTAGCTTCGAATGTTCTAGTGTAATGTTAGCCTCGTTCAAACCCGACCATGTACTTATAGAATTTAGTGCAGCCACTACAGTAGCTCGTTGATTGAGACTACAATACAGCATTACACGTCACGTTCCTTATCGAACATCAATAAGCTCCCGGTTGGTCTGCCACATAGTACTATAGACATGCCCATCAATAATTCAAGTGCGGCCCATTACACTAAACAGCCCGTTGAGCTACGGCGATTACACACCCCGCCTTGAATTACCCTAATTCAACTACACTACTACATGTAACTAAAACGAGTAAATTGAATAATGAGAGTATTTTTTTTTATTTTTTTTTTGAGGATGAGTTATACATGGTATATCAACATAATCAATTATCTATAAAACAGAGTCAATGAGTCCTGAAGAGTCAATCCTAACCCCGGCGGATACGACAAAATACAAATCCTTCAGAGTTAATCCAAACTCCTTAGGAGACAACAAATACGAATGGAAATGACTAATACAATTTGCCTTCTAACATGACTAACTTTGTTATGGGTCTCACTAACTCGCTACTTTTGGTCTTTATTTTCACAGACCTAACCAGCCCATCCTGACTGGGGTAAGTATCAATTACTCGACCCATTGGCCAGAGATTCCTCGGCACGTTCTCGTCATGCATCAACACAATATCTCCAACGCTAACATTGGGCTTCTGGTTGAGCCACTTTTGCCTCTTTTGTAATTCAGGCAAGTATTCCCGTAACCACCTACTCCAAAACAGACTTGCCAGGTACTGAACCTGTTTCCATCTCCTGCGGAATAAATCTTTAGCGTCAGAAATGCATGGAGGTACTTGAGGACCATCTCTTAGAAGCAGTAAATGACATGGTTTTAATGTCCCAAGATCATTTAAGTCGTCGCTTACAGGAGTTAGAGGCCTGTCATTGAGGATTGCCTCAACCTCGCACATGAAAGTGACCAGTGTCTCATCAGTCATGGACTGAGTGCCTGTCATAGACTGTAATACCTTTCGTACAGATCTTATTTGTCTCTCCCACACTCCACCGTAGTGGCTCGAGTGCGGGGGGTTGAACTTCCAGGTGATTCCCCTTTTCAACATGTCATCATATACACTTTGAGAGTCTAGTTCTCTCATAGCTTTTCTCAGCTCAGCACTTCCAGCCGTAAAATTTCCACCATTATCGCATGTCACAGTGAGTGGTACTCCTCTTCTTGCTATGAACCGACGAAGTCCATTAATGAAGGAGTCTGTATTCAGAGTCTCTAAGACTTCGATATGGACTGCTCGCATTGTCATGCACGTGAAAATGCAACCATACCGTTTAATTTCTGACCTGCCCCGTTTGACAAAAAAGGGACCAAAGCAGTCAATACCGGTATGCAAAAACGGCACAGTGTCGCTGGCATACCTTGTATCAGGCAGATTTGCCATTTGTTGCACACAGGGCCTTGAATTGATCCTTTTGCAGGATATACAAGTACGCAAGACTCTTTTCACGTCTTTCCTGCGCACCCAGTACTTGTTGCGTATACGGCTCAGGGTGTAATCAACCCCCATATGCCCATACTCATGGAAATGGCGTACTATCAGGTCTGACACGTGACCTTTAGGGATAATAATCTGACCTCGATTCAGCTTTGTCCTCCCACCAACTCTGAATATACCATCGTTGTCGATTACCAGATTCAAATTACGATATCCCCCTTCACTCTGCTTTGTTTCAACTCCAACCTGTATGTGTCTTATTATGGCCCTTTCAGCTTCTTCGAGCAAGGCCGTTGTTATCTTCTTTTCTTGACTTCTTTGGCAAAGATTGTCTCTGATCAGCATGATCCATGCTACTGCCGTTTTTAATCTGTGCCATGACGAGTAGTACTCTATCATTTTCGTGAGAGCATGTTCTCTCCCTTCCATGGCTGTACAGCAGGCTACTGCTTCCTTCTTTAGCTCTGGATCATCGGAAGGTAAGTGCAAGTCCAGGTCCTTGCTTTTCCATTCTGACTTGTAAGTCTGTAAGAAGGTGGGTCCTTTTAACCAGCCTTCAACATCAAAATTACGAGCGTCGTGACCCCTTGAGAGAATGTCGGCAATATTGTCTACACCACTGATATGATGCCACTGCTCTGCAGTAGTCAAGCCCCAGATCACGCTCAGTCGATTTGCTACAAAGACCTGGAATCTTCTGGATTCATTAGCAATATACTTGAGTACAATCTCACTATCTGACCAGAAATAAGATTGATTTAGGTCTAGATCAAAGGCCTTCTTTAACGAGTTGTCAACTCTTGCCGCCAAAACTGCAGCTAAGAGTTCCAGCCTAGGTATAGTAATGTTTTTCAATGGCGCCAGTCTTCCCTTGCTGAATGCCAGAGATACGTGAATTTGTCCAACTTTGTTAACACAACGCAGGTATGAGCAACAGCCATAACCCTTCTCACTTGCGTCGCAGAAGTGATGCAGCTCACAGAGACTATCATCAAACACTTTAGGTTTCAAACAGCGGGGTATCTTCAAGTCCACAAGCCTTTCTAACGATTTCATCCAATTTACCCAGTCACTAGCAATATTTCTTGGTACGATGTCATCCCAACTTAATCCTAGTCTAGTAGCATTTTGCACTAACATTTTGCCTGACATAACTATAGGACCAACTAAACCAAGGGGGTCGAAAATTGAAGATGTAAAGCTCATCATCTTCCTTCTTGTTATTGTCTCAATCTTGGGCATGTTGACCTCAAAGAACAAATTGTCGGTTGTCACATCCCACTTAACACCAAGAGCCTTGCTCTGGCCATTCTTGTCAAGCCGGATAACATCTTTGGATATGTCTTCAACTGGGACATCACAAAGCAACTCCTCATCATTACTGATGAATTTGGTCAACCTAAATCCCCTAGCAGCAAGAGCGCTTCTCAATCCACTAATTATAGTGACTGCCTCGTCGGGCGCCTTCAATGACATAAGGCAGTCATCCACATAAAACCCACGATAAATGACATCTCTTACTTCTGGAAGCAAGTCTTCGTCAATGGCTACTCTACGAAGTGCGTATGTCGCTGCACTTGCGCACCAAACACCACCAAACAAGTGAGATGTCATGCGGTAATGTTGCTGGCGATTGTTTTCATTAAACCACAAGAAGCGTAAAGCATCCCTATCATGGAGAGGCACCTTAACCTGGTTGTACATAGCCTCTATGTCAGCTGAGAATGCAAGGCTATGTTGACGGAAGCGCATCATGATGTCTAATAATTTATTGTTCAGGTCAGGTCCCTGATATACCCTATCGTTTATGGACTTGCCTTGATACTTAGCTGCGCAGTCGTATACGACACGTAATTTGTCAGGTTTTTTGTCAGTTACAACCGATGTATGTGGAATGTACCACACTCTATCTTTCTTGTCAATATCTTCAGGGGGAACTACCTCAGCATAGCCCTTGCTTAAGAGCTTTTGTATTTCCTTGTCATAACGTTCATACAAATTTCTTTTTTCTAGACTTTTGGTCAAGCTATTTAGACGGGGAACAACAGACTGTATGTTGTTGACAACTTTTTCGCCTTCCTTCCATGGTACAGGCAACTGGTAATGACCATCAACGAATGGACTCCTTATCCCATAACTGCAGGACTTTCTGGTCATTGAAAGAAAACCCCACATCATCACTATCATAATCATCAAAAGGTTGCCTGTCATAACCATTGGTGAGACACTGAGAACTTATGAAGTTCGAGATAACTTTCTTACTCGTTATGGGACCCAAAGGACCATTAAGGGACCAACCCAACACAGTCTTTGAAGCGTAAGGTTCTCCAGGATTGCCTTTCCTTATTTCTAACGGTATCAGAAGTTCCGCGTTGTCTTGACCTATGAGCATATCCACACTCTTCCGAGAAGAACAACCCATAAGACCGCTCAAGTGATCATATTTCTCCACTATATGCTTAAATATAGGTGGTTGAGCGGGTATTTCGTCGATAACAAACAAGCCAGACAAAGAGAAGCCATCAACATTATCAATAGATGCCACATCACAAGATACTTGTTTCGTTTTCACGGTCTTCACACTCCCTAATGTCTGTAGATCATAATCTACTTCATTACCTTGGAGCTGTAGCGCCTCGGCCAATTCTGCACTGCAGAAACTATTGGTGGAAGCAGTGTCCAGTAAAGCGTAAGTCTCATAAACATTGTTGACTGTTACTGGAACAATTGGCAATAGAACATTGGCATCTCCCGAGCCTATGCTGGCATTGACAACTTTAGGAGGAAGCAAATGAAGGAACTTCGTGTGCTTCATCCCACAACCTGGTACACTACAAATGGAATTCTTCCTACAAGTGTCCGCTGAGTGTCCTGACAGTAGACAGTTTTCACATAAACTATGTCTCCGCACTAACTGGAGACGTTCTTCAGGCTTCTTTTCTTTGAAGGCCTGACAGTACCACAACCTATGTCTTTCTGAACAAATCACGCAGGGTGGCTCTTGCCACTTGGAAGTTGATCTTTGATTATGACCGTTGGACCCAGACTCACCTGTTTTTCCGGGTTGACCTTGAGGTTGACGTTTATTACTGAATGCGTTTTGCTGACTCTGATAGTTTGACGTGTTCGGTTGACGGTAATTTGCTGATGGGTTTGGTTGACTTTCATATAGCGACGTGTTTGGTTGACTGTAATACGTTGACGTGTTAGGTTGACTTTCGAATGGTGACGTGTTTGAGTGACTTTGAGTTGACGTTTTTGTGTTGTACTCTCCACCGGTGTGAAAAGTGCGAACCTTGTTGCCGTTACTATCAGATTGTTTAACGTTGACTTTGCCATAAATGGGATCATTTATTTCCGTAGCTACTTCGTTTACAAATTGCACAAACTCACGCATATCCGGATAAAAACCCTTTTCCCTTTTTTTATCAATTGCCATTCTCTTCCATCGGTTTTGCACGAAGGGCTGTAAACGAGCAAGAATCTCTACTATGGCAATTTGAGTATCTAATTCTGGAAGCTTCCCCATTTTATTCAGCACAAAGAAACTGTTTTCTAAGTCGTCTGCAAAGAACTGAAAGTCTCTTGAATTTTTAATAGGTTTACCATGTCTAAGATCTGAGATTATACCCTGTGCAATTAAATGGTCGTTTCCGAAACGCGATTGTAACAATTCTTTGGCCTTTTCGTAACCGTCCTTACCCCCAATTAACACGCATTTTTTAATCGCTTCTCTAGCGACCCCGGAAGTGTGCTCTATCAATCGAGCAAGTTTTGCGTCTTCATCGCCTGGACGTTTATCAATGGTTTGTTCGAATATTGTCATGAATGAATGGTATTTGATAGGATTGCCATCGAATACTTCTATACTCAATTTAGGCAAGCTCATAAGGTTTACAAGCTCTTCCCTAGTAAGATCTGACATTTTATTTGACCCATTTTCACTTGGGCTACTTAAACCTGATGACTTAACACGGACATCTATATTTATATCTTTAACCAGATTTAAGGTCTCAATGTAGGAATTTTGAACAGAAGTGAAGTAAACATCACATTCATCTAACTCGTTGTCATCTTCAACCAATTCAACATATTTTTCATGTTTAACACCAAACTCTTCAAATATTATTTTTAACCTATCAATTTCTTTTTCAATAACATCTATATTACCTTCAGCCATCAATTGCTTAATATAGTTCATTTGCTTGGTCACTGCTCTCTTGCCTTTCGATCTATCAGTCTTTATTTCCTTGTCTTTATCCCCTTTCTTCTCTCCTTCATCAGTCGCACCATTCTCATTTGCTGGCGCCATTGTGCTGTCGTTTCCTTATGGTGTCCTTAACTTATAACTTAACACCAATCGCTCGTTCACTAGGCTGCGTCGGAAAGTTGTTCACTGTAATGTGCGGCAAGTGTGTATGTCATGAGAACCAGAACGTCTTGCTTTTATTTACTGGGAGCTTTATTGTGCACAAAAAGTCTGTAAACTTTCGTGAACCTAAGGAACACAAATACAAACAAATGAATATACAATGAATAAAGCAAAAATCAACCGTCATAACTGTCTCATATAATTGTCTTCAATAAATGCCAATACACTAGTAATGTCTTTACCAGTCATCAATAGGAAGTGATCTTTTCTCATTTATCACAAACCAATTTTATAACCTAATATGTATATCATACATACATCAACAACAAGTGTACTCTAACCATCTTCCTTATAAGACAATTAACCCTTGGTAACATGACAGTCCTACATTTCATTTAAATCAACACTCTCAAGAAGCATTAAATCTCAAATACCAATTCCATAAACAATTGATACAAATGAATGATTATTTCAACATCTAACAATCAACGTAATACACTTACAACTTTTAGCTCCTCTAAACACTTTAAGCCCACATTATTTCACTGCCTTGACCACTTGACACTCTATCAAACAAACCAAAGTAGCAACGTAAATATCGATTTTAATTTGATTTTGTATGAATTAATTTGGATTTACTTTTTGAGATGTGACAAGCAACTGGCTAATGAAGATACGATACGAATTAACTTATAATTACTGAAGTCACATGCATTTACTTTCAACTGACCAAATTTATGCTGATAATTAACATTTTTATACAATAACGTTATTGACATATTACTTACATTATATTTATCCAATTCGTACTTGTTTAAATTATGGATGCCTTAGCATTGTCGTGATATTAGACGGATTTTGTCTTTACATTAATTTACGTGTGCCTCCATTGCTGCCGTGATGAGAAAAGGAAGTAGCTTCGAATGTTCTAGTGTAATGTTAGCCTCGTTCAAACCCGACCATGTACTTATAGAATTTAGTGCAGCCGCTACAGTAGCTCGTTGATTGAGACTACAATACAGTATTACACGTCATTTGACGTTCCTTATCAAACGTCAATAAGCTCTCGGTTGGTCTGCCACATAGTACTATAGACGTGCCCATCAATAATTCACGTGTGGCCCATTCAAGTTTGCAAGTTTATTGATGCAAGTGAAGACATGTGTGTAAGAAAAAGCTTACA
>CM032668.1:7895910-7907314 GCA_019095985.1 Streblospio benedicti
GGATGTGGTCAGAAATATGTGTTGCGGACACTTTGCGGATCAATGTAGTTACTTTTGCGGACGCTTTGCGGTCAGAAACATTTGATTGACCGCGGATCATTCTTTGATCCGCGTCTACACCAGATCATTATAAGATTCTCTTTGATCGCAATTTTTTACTTTGTTTTTGAAAGAACATGCAAGCATGTTACTTTTTGATTTGATAAACTGCCATATTGCAGTTATTAAAGACATGTTAGAAAAACATATGAAGTGTATCTTACCTTCATTTTATAATGTTGTATTACATTTTAATAGAAACACCTCATACTTGTAATCACCATATGTGTTGGAGTCAATTTCATATAATTACTGTCCTTAATTAGAGTTAACCGCTATGCACAGCGTGGTTCCTTTTGAATTCATTGATAAGTAGCAGTTAGCTAGTTAGCCAATATGCATGACCTCTATGAAGATGTTTGCTTAACCTTAAAGAGTCTTTTATGACCATGCAAGTTAAATCTTAATTGGGAGTAAAGCATTGTTCCAACAATGTGATATCCATTTGTTCTACGTTAAAGGGATGCATCCATTTTTATCTCTTATCATATAAAATATTTAGTTCTAAATGTGGGTAAACATACATGTTGTATTGAAATAAACATAGATTCCAGTATGATTTCCTTTTGACTACTTTGATCTTAGTTAAGCAGAAATCTATTTGTCTTATTACCCTTGCATTCCCCCATAAATAAAGATGTAATTAGGAAATCAGTATCAGTTCACTTTGGAGTTACATGTATATCTGCTATATGCTATATGCTGTATAATCAATATTCACTTTTCAAAATGGAATTAAGTGATGTATCACAAAAACTATCAGGTAATTTAGCCTCCGGGATTGCAAAGGAAAATTTGATGTTTGGAGGTTTGGATACATTTTGGTATAATTATCAATGAGGAGAAATCAAATTTGGAATATGTTGCTTGCAAAAAATGCCAAACAGTGATTAAATATAAAGGCTGTGCATCAGGAACTACAAATTTAAAGAGACACAAATGTAGAGTTTCAGTCTCTCAAACAGTTCTTGATTTTCCAAGAAAAACAATTCCAATTACACATTACAAAAAAACGAACGTTGATATCAAAAGTGCAGTAACAGAAAGCTGTGTAAACATGGTAACGTCGGACTTGCGTCCATTTGATATGATTAGTGGAGAAGGCTTCAAATCTTTCGTTCAGGATATTTTGAAGCATCAGTATGAATCAAAAGAACTATCATCTGTGGATTCAGTTCTGCCTCATCCAACAACAGTGACTTGGCAACTTCATCTACAAGCTTTAGTTTTGGTTTATCATTTTCTTGCAAGTTTCACCACAGTAAATGATAATGATTCTGATAGCGGATCGTGTTGCGGATATATTGCAGATGATCTGTAATAGTGCGGTCAAATTGCGGTCGGAATGATGCGGTCGCGGGCGGATAAACTGTGCCAAAAGCTGACCGCGCAAAACGCTGATTTATATCTACCTGACTAAAATCTTTAATATAAAAGTTTGCAAGAGTTACCTTTTCCTCAAATTTTTTTACACTGCTCAAACTGGCACGAATACACTCCAGTACCGAGTGTGAACGCTCAGTAAGGCTTCATAGACAGTTGCACCCCTACTCCATAGCTTCAATAGGCCAATTTCAGAGTGTCCATATATGTAATGGCTTTGGAAAAAGGATCTGGGCTGGGTGGTAGGATAAGGCTTTGAAGGTTCAGACCCATCCTCAATGTGTTTGAATGTGCAGAAAATGGCTCAGATTGCACATGTGAGCACACAAAATTTCAAAACTTCCCTGGGGGAGCATGCCCCCCCCCCCCCTCCGGCACCCCTACCATAGGACATTTATCACCATTGTTTGCATTTCTTAACCCTCCCCTCACTAACAACCTGGGGTGGCCCCATAAATGGATATTGACTTCAAATGAAGTTCCATGAGCTCTACATAGGCTGAAAGCTATCTCCTCGTATATCCCCCGCCCCGCCCCACCACACTTCCCAGTCGTTATATGCTCCCTCACAAATGTGAACCCCTCCTTACAAAAAGCTTCTTACGCCCTTGGTTATGATAAAAGAAATCACTACAGTGTCATCAATACAAGAAGCTTCGATCATTGCTGAAAGTTATACTGGTACATGTAGTATAAAGGTAGAGGCTTCTGGCGATCTCTCCGGTACCTAAAAAGTACTACTACATCAGATAAGAATGCCAAAAGGGTTAGAAACTAGTTCTCTATACTTGCACATAGCCACACTAATGTTCATTTTTATGCATCCAAGAATTAACACTAATCAGTTCAATATCGGTCCATTCGGACACCAGAGGTATACTTGTATACTTTTTGTCATATATTTTTATCCGCTTGGTTTTTCTTCCTTTCCTATTTAGAAGTTATGACCCTATATCTTGCCCTTATCAGGACTGAAGATTATTTGATTTGGTTAAATATTATGTCTTCCATACAAAATATTCGATTCGGGTCCACATATAATAAAGAATTCCTGATACGTGTATTTAAAATTGTTTTCTTGGGATCATTTTCATAGTGGAACATGGAACATGAGAAATTATAGTGAAACATAGAACATAGGGATGTGATTTAATCATACTCGTATTTGTCCCCCACGTAAATGTGTACGTGTATATGAGCAAGTCGCAAGTTGAGTTGTTCAATCAAAACTAGTCCAGTTTCATTTATTTCAAAATATCATTGGTTGGCGTGCGTATCAATGTGCAGGTATATTTTGCAGGTATATTGTAGCCAATGTTACAGCAAAAAGAGAATAATTTTTAGATTCTATAGTAATATCATGTAATGTGTTTTTCCGAAGCGTATTTGTATAATCACTTACATTCCACTTTCGTTTTCTCTAAAGCAACCACGTTCCTACCACTAAATTGACATGGCTGAAGTTTTTTCAACATTAAGCTTCCATTTAACTACCACATCAAGTAGCCATCACGGGCCTCGAACTCACAACCCTGTGGTTAGAGTCTAGATTGCTACAATCATCCCAAACAACAAGCTGTTAAAAGGTTACGGGGCTGAACAGTTGTCTCTGTAGCCCCCCCCCCCGCCAGCCTACATACATAGTCAATTATCATCTGAACTCAGGCTGTGGGTTCGAATCCCACATAAGGACGGAAATATCTGGAGTTCTAATTCTGTCGCATATTTATGGAGTAATATTGAATGTTTGCTGGAAGGTAGTATCTAGTACTATCTACAGTATTATACTATGTTTATTTCCCAAGTGCATACATCATATAAATAGCGTCCAACTGATGCCACCTCTGCAAATGCAAAAAAAACCCATTTTCCAACCATTATGAAAAAAGGCCAAGAAAGTTCTAAAAGAGACTACCTCTTTACTGAGATCACATTGGCGCCATATTCCGAATCGTCTCATTTAGAGGCTGCTCTGTTGATTTACTACCTTCCTCTACTTTTAGTACACCATTGCGCAATTCAATACACAGTTGGACTCCTTTGACCCAAACTAATCAATCATATTTATAGATAACGTGTTGTGATTAACCTTTTAACCTTCACGTTCCCTGACATAATAACTAATTGTGATAATTCATATTTGTACTTCCTTCAAGTTCGATTCAAAAGCGAACTCTTCTTTATCAATATATACAGAGATTAATTAAAATCTGTTTTGAAATCCACTCAAGGAACCTCCAAGCGAGGAATATTTGATCTGCCATGCCATGATTCAATTACTCCCTGTGTTCAGCGTTTACGCCTCTTGCCAGGAGTGTTGACATGTAAACAACGACTAGAGCCAACATTAATGTGGATCTCGTGTAGGACCCTACATTGGCTAAAGGTGACACAACCACGCAGTTGGTTCCAAAAACTTTTATCTGTATAGTAAACGTGACACGTGATAGGGATTTCTAAGTTTAAACACTGACGTTTCTTCTCTGTAGTGGACATTCACGTAACTATTGATACAAGAATAATTCATTAGCAATGACATAGCTGCTAAAAAGATACACGGCACATGTTCTTAGTTTTAGCGCCTCATCTAGGGGCAATCAAATCCTAGTGCTGGGGGACTTCAATACCAGCAGAATACAACAAGAAGCCACCAGTTATTGAATAGAATCTACTATTTGATAAACGTGTGATCTTAGATAGAGTGCACGATTCCACTGGCTCCTTTGTTGCGTTTTGTACTAGTGGACAATTGATTGTGCAGAAAATAACATGGTAAGTCGCAGCCCCATTCAATGGCTGGCTACTTGTTTGTTTAGAATTAACGCAAATTTATAAGCTTGTAAGGCTCGTCTGCATCGGCTACATCGCAGATTGTAGCAGATTCAAATGTTCGTGTTTTCAGATTAGCTGTGTGTTTTTTCCTTATTATCATGGGAATAATAATTGAACTCTCATCTTTCTAGTGTGGTGTTTCGGTAAAAAAAATTCCCCTTGAAAATAATCTTTACCTATTGTTGGAATAGCCATAGTGAATTTTCAAGAAGGATTATGATTTTCTACGAGGATACTGGGGAAAGCAAAGCTGGTGAAGAGAAAACAGACGATGGAAAGGCAAGTATTAACCCTTTGTTGGCGGGACGGTCAGCTCTGCCTACCACATTAAAGACTAAAATAAGCTAAAAATCTACCAATTAGGACCTGACCCAGCGCAGCATTTGAGTATTTAAACTTTACATACATTTATTTTATTTACTTTCGTTGCGTTTTTGGCAAATCAGACACTTATGGCCACTTATTGTGGCAGTTATAACTTTGTTCGTGCTTTATTCTATTGTGTATCAGGAGCACAGCTACTGATAATGTATAGATAGGGGACTTGTGATAAAAGCCACATTAAAAATGATATTGGAACCACAATTTTATCCTTAAGGTATGGAAGAATTAGTAGGGACATACTATGTCCGAGATAAGCTGTTCGGTTCATATGTTGTTGTTTTTCCTTTCACTACAAATATTATCAAGCAAAAGTTTATATTCGGCCATATTTGGAATGTACCTTTGAAATAGCCCTGCCAGCAATGAGACAATTGGCAATGATAAGCAAAGATCTTATTTTATGCATTGACCTTAAACTATGCTAGTGGATATGTGTATATATGGATATGTGTATATGTGGATATTTTTTTCAAATACTTTCTTTTAGCAAGGGAATGACTATAAAAAGGACTTTTTCTTTAGCGGGTTGGGGGGGTCGATTAACTTTTTCTTCGAGCCCCCAGAAATGGACGACAACCCCACCCACCCGGTATCCTTATTTATGATCGTTCCCTTACAATTAAGCTGCTCACTGACACAATCAGCAATAAACACGCATATGCACTATAGCTACAAAGCTACTACAGGCGAATGGATAGATCACCTCCATTCCCAACCCACCTCGATTTATAATAATATCCGCAATATACGACTAAAACATTGTACTGAACATACAGTTAATCACATTAACATTATATAGATCTGATTTACACCATAGGTGAAACTATGAAAATATTATAACACTTTCCTTGGTGGACTCTGTAAAGAAAATAGTAACACAATGACAGCAATCGAATGGAATGATCTAGTGTGGCACACTCACAAGCACCCACAGCCCTCAACATTATACATGTAATATAACTAGCATTTTACTTATCAATGTTTGCGATGTGGTTTATCTAATGTTGAAAATCTATGCTTTTTTAGGTAGAGCAACTAAGTCCAGAAGAAATTGAAGGTTAGAAATATTTTTACTTCATTTTTGAAATTAACAATATAACAAGGTTTGTACCAGCAGTACCAGGCCATACCTTGGCCATCTCGACGTGTTTCCATCCGTTCCAATGAATACCAGGCCAGTTTCGCCCATCACTACACATGCGTAATTCCCCCGGGGTAATTCCATTGCCCCCCCCCCCTTCTCTAAACATACCAGACCATCCTTTGCCGCTATCCACATAATAATATCCGTTGCTCTCATAGATAATGATAGGTAGCAGACTGCTTTTTGCGAGTCTCCACATAATTTTTTTCATTGCCTCCCCTAGAGTACCAGGCAGCGTTCCGGCTATTTGACCGCGATGGCAATGGGTCGATCACTGTGAAGGAGCTGGGCCGCACCATGCGGCAGCTTGGCATGAACCCGTCCGAGCACGAGCTTCATGACATGATCAACGAGATTGACGCCGATGGTATGTTGAATGGTGGTCATCTTGGCGGCCATCTTGGACTTCATTACCATATAGCACTAAAAGGCCAGATCTATTAAGCAGTTAAGGTTGACAATCTTGATTGCCATCTTGGATCTCATAAGACATAAATAGGTCAGTGTTGAACACCAGAAAGCGAAATCAATGCTGATGATGTGTAAGGGTCAGTAGTAGCCATGTTGGTGGCCATTTTGATGGTCATCTTGGACTTGTACAAAACCAATAGTAACAGCGTTGTAACATCATAATGTAAGATGAACACAGATGGTATCTGGCAACTCCAGTGGAGTAGTCATGATATGAGGCGGTGGGTCAAAATGGCAAATTTTGACTAATGGGCACGCTACTATCTAGTGATAAATAGAATATTTGTATCAGGAGGTTTTTAAACTTTGCGTACTCGGAAGTTTATTAATTAAAACCAGAGCATTTACTTATAATACATAGAGAAGACTATCCAATCAGAGTTCATAATTATAAATCTCGTTCACTTGAATTAATGTATTCAACGGAAGAAGCGTTAATCAGACATCGAATTAGAGGGGTGTGCAAAACCCATAGCGACGTACGGCAGCCGCACGGCCGTACGGCAGCCGTACGGCGAGCATCCGTTGGTGAGGGTTTTGCCACTAAGGATTTCATTATCGGAAAAGGAATTGCAAAATACAAGGAATATGACATTATTTTTTCTCTACATTTCTTTTTGCTTTTCTTCTTTTTTTTCTTGATCTGCAAGTGACAAAGCGTTTGGTCTGTGTGTCCAATCATTAACATGTTGTCACTTTAATCGATTGATTGTACAAAGGTGTGTCAAATTCACAATCCAACATTGTAGGAAACGGCACGATGGACTTCCCAGAGTTTCTCGCTTTGATGGCCAGAACTATGAACACTGAGGACATCGAAGAGGAGGTAATTATCTGATAGTTGATGTTGCCATTTTCTCTAATCTATGGGTACTAGATAAAGTAGCCTTGATAAGCCAATAAGGCTGTTATCAGATACATAAAACTTGGAGATCAAGTCTCTAATTACGCATATATCTCGGCTGTATTAATGACCGTGATTACTATCGTCTGTTATCAAGATCGATGGAGTCAATAGGCTCCTAAATGGAGTCCTATGATATTGCTCTGTCTCTCACTGCCTCGTGGAGAATTTAGTTTGAAAAAGACCCCCAATTCACCTTTTTAAGATATGGCGCAACAGACTGCACGGACATTTTGAAAACAGTCTTTTCGGTGTGTGCGATGTCTATGGCAAATAATGACGTACGGCCTAGCGTAGTGGCTCGGTACAGCACACCTACTGTCAGCTAGCTAATGTTGAATAGACCGTATTACTATGTAGTAGAAGATGTCGCTGCTGTCTCAGTACTGCCTAATTACATAACATACATTCGCCCCACTTTCACCATACTGGACACGCACTGGCCCAGCCAATCTCCATGCGTTTTTTGGCAATCGAGAGGCAGTAGGAAAGCAGTTCTGCCGGATGTGCCCCTAGGCTTTACATGATTACCATCCATGTAATGTGCGCCTTCCTTGTACTTTTATTACGGTATACAATAGAACTTCAAATCCAGACCAGTTTCTACAGAAGACCACCTCGGTAACACGACCATTTGTGCGGTCCCGAGGGCTGGGGGGGGGCACGGTGACACAACTGTTTTGGGGACACTTAATTGCCTCAATATTTCCACATTCTCCATTCAGGTGAAGGAAGCTTTCCGGGTGTTCGACAAAGACGGTAACGGATTTATAAGCGCGGCAGAGTTAAAGCATGTGATGATTAATCTTGGAGATAAGCTACTGGAGTTAGAGGTTAGTAATTGGAAGTACAGTAAAAAACCTTCCTTTTAGGGACAATAGTGGAAATACAGTAAAGCCTTGATTTTATGGGAACTAGTTGGGGTACAGTTTAATAACCCACACTTTATTAGATACACTATATATAGTTAGTACAGAGGAACATTGTCCATACAAGTGAAAGTACAGTAAAACCTTGCTTTTCGGTACATACGTGGGGCCATAGTAAACCTTGATATTACGGACACAAGTGGGAATACGGAAAGGTGTCCCCATTACTGCTCAACTCCCCCAATCAATGAAACATATTTAATAACATTATACAGCAATCAGTTGTAAAAGATGTCATAATTGTGAGCTGTTCTTATTAGTGAGGTGTCCCCCATGTTGATGTTTTACAGTATAAAACAAAATATTTCTTTACTGTTAAACTCCCGCCAAAAGAAATATTATGGTGTAAAATACTGGAACGAACTTAACCATCTGCCTTGACACTTTGGAATTATAAAACGTCAAATTGTTACCACCTCTCTATTGAAACCATCTCTTTACCTTACGTTTATTTTGATAACCCGTTGATTTCTGCTGTATACAAAGTAAAAAGATGGCCAGAATGCCATTGCCCACATATCTGGCATAAACATGGTGTCTTCTGCTAAATTACATGTAAACGTATGTTAAACAGATGGTCTCAATAGAAAGGTGGTCACAATTGGACGTTTATCAAGTAAATTGGGTAAATTTGGAGGATTTTGAACAAATTTGGCAAAAGAACTAAAATGCATGGTATATACTAGATCTATCTATATATATAAAGGAAGAGGCGATTTTTTGCGTCACAAAAGGCTTTTTAACCACAAGACGTACACACTCCAAATTATGTATGTACAATAAAGACAACTTGGTGGTCGTTATGATGTTACATTTCAAACCAAATAAATTAGTTTTAATGATAAAAATAAGAAAAATAGAAAGGTTGCATACAGGGCCATGTTTGTTAAAGATACGTAATACGTTAAACGTTTGTATATGTCAAACGTACATTGCACGTCACACGTATAGTGGTATGAGGGAGCTGGGAAGGGTGGTAATGGTGATTGAGGTGCATTTTATCTGCTCCGGACCTGTTTTGAGGAGGGGTGTTGGCAGAAATGGTGTGTGTGTCCATATGGCAAGGGGTGGGGGTGGGGCATGGCTGGTATCCATATAGGGTGGGGGTATAGCTGGTGGTGAGGCAGGGAGGAGCATTTAATCTGTTCCAGATCTCATCAATTTCAACCCGAGCAGCAGCAGAAAGGGGGTGATTGAGATGCACATTTAATGGTCTGCATGTGTTTACCAGAGGTAGGAGTAGCTGGAGGGAGGGATATTAGAGGGATCAAGCATTGCCACATACATGTAATGTGTGTATGGCTATCACATATGACTGTGGGAGGGAGGTGATGGAGGTGTATGTAATCTTTCCCAGACCTGTATAGTGACGGGAGCTGGTGTGAGGGATGTGGAACAGGGGAAAGAATGGGAAGGGAGGAGCATTTAATATGTTCCAGATCTCATCCGTTTCAACCAGAGCAGCAGCAGGAAGTGTGTACAATGATTATGGACCTGTTTAGATGGGGATGGGGTAGAGAGGGTTGGGGAGAGAAGAGGGGGGTTGGAAGAAAGGGTAAGGATGTGTGGGACATTTAATCTGCTCCGCACGTGTTTACCATGGGTAGCAGTAGCTGGGGGAGGGATATTAGAGAGATCAATCATTGCCATATTTAGTGCATTTAGTGTGTAAATTGCTGTGACATATGACGATGGGAGGACGGCGATAGAGGTGTATTTAATCGGTCACAAACCTGTATACTGACGAGAACTGGTTCGAGGGATGTGGGACAGGAGGAAGGATGGGGAGGGAGGAGCATTAAATGTGCTCCGGATCTCATCTGTTTCAACCCGAGCAACGCCGGGTAAACAGCTAGTGATAAATAAAATAATATGTATAAAGCATATGCTTAAGACCCAATCCCCTCGTGTTATCTGTAAGTTAATCTGCAGGGCTTTATCAGCATATGGGCAGATGGATGGGAGGACGCAACGCTACTCAGTCGCTCCTGTGCAAGGCTTGTAGCCTGGCACGGAATGTGTCTACAGAACTGCAGTTGGCAGTGTCTGAGTCAATGCTGTTCCATTCTGGAATTGTCCGTGGAAAGAAGGAGTTCCTGAATGTGTCTGTATTTGCTGTTAAATGTCTAAATTTGTGATGATGTGATGATCGTGTACGCTGGTCAGCTGGTAGGAGGATGTCATCAGCAGGGATGGCCACTTTCTTGTTCACTATTTGATACATAAGTGCTAGACGGTGATTTTTCCGGCGGGTGGATAGTGACTCCCATTGTAACTGTCTAAACATGGCGGTGACACTGCTGTAGGTAGAGTAGTCGCTCATTGCAAATCGTGCTGCTCTATGTTGGACTTGCTCTAGTTTTGCAATGTTCTTGGTGTGAGGGTCCCATACTTGGCAAGCGTATTCTAGCACAGAACGGGCAAGTGAAAAGTATGCTAGTTCTTTCAGATCTCTTGAGCAATGAGACAGATTGCGTCTGAGAAAGCCCGATGGTTTGGTTACATCTCACAGCTACCTTGTCAATGTGTGAGTCCCCACTTCAGTTGGTTGTTGATGAGCACACCAAGATATTTTGAAGCTGGTACCTGTTCTAAGATCTGATCACCAATCGTGTAAAAACTTTCCAGCAGTGACTTAGACCTGCTGATGCGAAGAAGCTGACATTTGGACGCGTTAAAGCGCATGCCCCAGTCTTCAGCCCAGCGTTGCAGATGATTGAGATCATTCTGAAGGAGCAATTGGTCCTGGAATGATCTGATTGGGCGGTAAACAAGGCAGTCATCAGCAAGAGGTCTGCACTGAGACTGAATGGCAGAAGGAAGGTCATTGATATGTGCAAGGAAGAGAAGTGGGCCAAGCACCGTGCCTTGAGGAACTCCAGAGTCGACATGGATCCAGTCCGAGTGAGCTCCATCCACCACAACTCTTTGCTCTTGTGTCATCAAGAAAGAGGCTATCCATCTGGTCAGCTGTTCACTAATTCCGTAGTGGCGTAGCTTATGGAGGAGTCTATTGTGTTGTACAGTGTCAAAAGCTTTGGAGAAGTCGAGAACTATTACATCAATTTGAGTATTACTGTCTCTGTATGTCATCAGATCATGAATTGTAGTGATTAGCTGGGTGACACAGGAGTGAGCTGCGCTTGGAAGCCATGCTGTAGACATGTCAGGATGTTATTGGTTTCAAAATGGGTTAGCATGTGTTTGAGCACAACATGCTCAAAGGATTTTGCAACACACACAGGTTAATGATACAGG
>CM032668.1:7907414-7919897 GCA_019095985.1 Streblospio benedicti
CGAATTGCGGGCTGCCTGCGCTTTGTTCCTCACGGTGCAATTTGTGCGTACCTTTTTAAAAAGTCTGGCTAACCCCCTGTATTTGTAGCCTAAAATGATATCATCTAAATCAAAATTAATGTTTTTGCCAAAACTTCTCCTTATAATGACATTAAATTCATTTAACAATACTTTAACATGAGCAGACTCAAAAAATAAATGCTCTATTGTTTCTAAATATAAAAAACAAAATGTACACCATGCACTATCTACTTTCTTAATTTTATGTAACAAAACATTTGTACTCAAACATCTATGTAAAATTCTAAATTGGATCTCTTTTAAATCATTTTCCTTACATGCTATATGTGGTAAAGAAAAAATATATTGACACTTATCAATCTTATCATTATCATGTACCCCAATCATTTTATGCTTATATATTACAGCAGGAGTGATATATTTTCTATTTACTAAAATGTTATGTACCTGTCTAGTTTTTTAACTTACATAATTCTTTCAATTTCTTATTGATATCTAATACATAAATACTACCTTTTAATAATGGGTCCCTTTCATAAACATTTTGACCTTTGAAACGTAATACTTCTATAATACTCATCCATGCCATGTAACAATTTATAGGAACACCTCTGTTCCGCCATTCAGAAAAACTTATTATATTTCCATTTTTATATAAATCACTTATAAACCACATACCTGCTTGTAGCATGTACTCATTATATACATATTTATTGTTAATCTTTACATTTTCATTATAATAAATAAATTAAGATGTTCATCATTGACGTGCTTCACTTCACACAAAATTTGGAATAATACCTTATAAAAAACAGAGGAACATTTGATTTTACGATTATCAAAATTACTCATTAATAACACTTTGAGATTTTTTACAGATATTAGTGTTTCCATTGTAACTGTCCAAAAAAATTATGGTTCAAAATATATCTATTGACCCACTTTATTTTGGGGGCTTTAAATAATGCTTCTATATCTATCATTTTCATTCCTCCATTATGGAATTCTTGTATCATTGTATTGCGTTTTACTTTATCTATATTGCTTCCCCATATGAATTTGTATATTATTCTATTGATAGTTTTTATCATTTCATTTGGAACAGTTATATTACAAATTTTGATAGATATAGAAATTGAGAGATTCCAAGTGCTTTTACAATCAAAATCTTTCCAATAATGATAATTTTCTTTGTTTCCACCTGTTTAAGTTTAATTTGAGTTTCTCTATTCTTGGCTTAAAATTGAAGTGAAACACATCAATAGGATTATGATCTATATAGATTCCAAGGAATCTAATTGGTCCACTTGTCCCTTCCAAGTTCAATGGTTTTTCCTCATTATTTTTGTTAGCTCCCAACCACATCGCTTCAGTTTTTTGTTCATTTAGCTTAAGACCTGATATTTGGGAGAAATCTTTCTAAGTTGATAAAAACAATTTTGCTGATTTTAAATTTTTCAATATAGCAGTTGTATCATCAGCAAATTGAACTAGTAGCTAATCTTATTCTATATTTGAATAATTCCCATTTTACTCTCTTATCTTCAATAGTTTCATAATCATCTTTCCATTTTTGTAAATTGCTTTTCATTAAATTCACAAAATTATCATCTTCAAGTAACGAATTGTTGAATTTCCAAAAACCAGGACCTTTTTTACTGTTTGGGATAACTGTATATTTTAAGGTAATGGCAGAATGGTCAGAATGTACAGAGGGT
The DNA here is from genome assembly GCA_019095985.1 of Streblospio benedicti. Classification (NCBI taxonomy): domain Eukaryota; kingdom Metazoa; phylum Annelida; class Polychaeta; order Spionida; family Spionidae; genus Streblospio; species Streblospio benedicti. Next base: position 7,909,154 of record CM032668.1, read on the forward strand.
ATAATATCAACATCGACTATGTTATCAAAAATATCATTACATTTTGACACATTGTTTTGTGTGATGTTCCTTCATCAAACTTAGTGATTTATCATGCCTTGTTTATGAGATTAAAGTTGGACATTCAGTTCTATTCTAAATATTTATTATAAAATGATATTGGAGGTATGGTGCATTGAACATAAGACAATGTGTACGTGAATTTACAAATAACATTTTGTAATGCATCCTGTACACCTAGACACTGTACAGACGACTAATGCTAGTGATATGATAGCTTCAAGCAATACGATAGCATTTGTGAGATTATAGCTTTAGGCATACCATATAGGCTTCCATCAGCCTCCACACCCACCCTCACATCACCTCTACAAGTATTAAATTTGTGCAGAATCGTAATTTAGCTGGGAAATTACGCCATACACTGCAATGTTTAGATGAATTGTATCAACAATAATAAAGTCAAGATCTAATATTCTAGCATGATAGTGATGCCAATTATTGGGGTCATATCACACTGTCATAATGAACAAGGCCACAGCTTTTTATTTGCTTTTATTTCATCCAGGCTACAGAAAGTTTAAACACATGTTATTGCGATTATACAAGCTGGATAGACGAGTGCACTGGTGTTAACGTGCTCTACATTTTACAGATGTAGTTGTACTCCATGTCACCTCCAGCGTCGCCCCACAGATAGCCCCATTCACGCACCAGGTGAGCCGTTGGTTTGTCTGCACAGCATGGCCGGTCGTATCTCCAGTTGCTGTAGGTGATTGTTTTTCCTGTGGCTTTATTCACCCATGTGCCCGGCAGAACACCAGGTGTCGACTTGTACAGGTTCATATAGATTTTTTCATACTGCAGGTCTACAACATAAACGTGGTCAGCACAAACTTTGTGACTTATCTTCAGCCATATATTGGATACATATAGAGAAGAGAGGGACACATTGGCGTGTAGAGCAAGTCCTAAATAATTTGAAGTACAATCATTTCTAATGGTTTGTGTAAATATAACCAATTTTGTACTTCAAATGCAGTATTCATTTTACTCTATATGGTCTGTCCTATGCTGTACCCTGGTGGAGCACACACAAAGCCCCGCTCTACATATATGCTATTTCTTTCAAAAAAGCAGTAAGGGAAGGATCATAAATAATAATAAAGGGAGGAGGGGGGTGTCGTCCAAAAAGGTGAGAGGGGTTCTCCACTTTTTCTGATTCCTTTTAGGGGGTCGCTGAACTTTTTTTTACTAAGGTATATTTATACAAATATTTTCTATCAGCAATTGTCCAAAAATGCAATGACTATGAAGAGGACTTTTGCTTTAGCAGGGTAGGGGTGGGGGTGGGGTCCCTCAACCTTTTAAAATGTTGATGGGGGGTCGGTTAACTATTTCTTCGAGCTCCAAAAAATGGACGACCCCCTACCCCAGTATCGTTATTTTTTATCGTTCCCTATGTACAATTACTGCAATACATGTGACCATTAGGGTAAAACATGACCCACAAAGTGTGTTAAGTTACTTTGCTTTTTAAAACCCCTTTTTAAAGCAACATATGAAACAAAAATATGAAAGCACTCACTGGGATCGTTCTCCACAAAGTTTCTGATGAATTCCTGCTCTTCTGCTGATTCCACGAGCAGCAGGTCAGCTCCATTCCCCATGGCTTGGCAATTCGAGCGGCAGACATCTCCTTGGCATATGGCACTTTTTGGAGGGAAGTAATAGTAGGAACTCCCGAAAGGAATCCATTCTGTAACTAACAATAAAAACACACAGAGCTTTATGAGAATTTAGCAATGTAAGGGACCATTCAGAATTTATCACAGGGCGGGGTAGGAGGATTTTAGGGCGGGCCATGAACATGTCACAATGTTTGGATGGGGGCTCAAAGTTTTTCAGTCACACGGAAGTTTTTTGAGGGACGGGGCTATCAAACAATTTTTTCACAGAAACATTGACCCCCCCATTGAAATATTTTTAGACCCCCCCACTTTAGTATTCTGTACTATAATTTACTGCCCTGTGTATGTATTAGCATCGCATTTTTGATATATCATGGGTTGGACATCCATCAAAATGTAATACAAACTGTATATATTAGTCATTATATAAATGGACTGATGCTATTTAATTGATTTTAGAGAAAGCGATTTAATCTTCAATCTGTTATTTTGAGAAAAAAAAGTAAAAAGAATTTATATTGCATTTTCCGAAAATAAAAAGTTAGTGGTTAGTCGAAAGACAATTAAACATAATATAATTCAATCTTGATAAAGGGATTCATATTCCATTTCATAAGTTGCTTGCAGTGGCTCAGATAATTGCTCTAATATAAGAGCCGATGAGGTATTATCAAAAATTCTAAATTCAATTAATAGCACCAGTCCTTTCATATCATGACAAGTTAACTTTGATAGCATTTTTTAAGCAGTACAAATTCTTGGGGAAGGCATACTTAAAGAAATGTTTTGCATCCAATCACTAAAATCCTCTGTCAAATAAGCATGTTGGCAAATATGAGCAATACAATTGCATGTGTTGAATTGACATATTAAACTAGGTACAAAATTACAAGATATTTTATACAACCAAATGATTGATCATACCAAAGAAAAAGAACATGACATTCTACCAACATTTATTAAGAAATATAAACGCTTGCCACGGCCCTTTCAGTAAATTTACAAAATTTGGACATTTGACCCCCCCCCAGTAACATTTCAAGAATCAGAATATTTGACCCCCATATTCTTCCATTTTAAACTTCTGACCCCCCACAACTTCCATTTTGAAACTTCTGACCCCCACAACATTCAAATTCAAACTTCTGACCCCCCACAACATTCAAATTCAAACATCTGACCCCCCCCAGTTTTTCCGACCCCCCACGGGTTAAATAATGACTCGGCCCTTAACTGACAATGATTGAGTTAAGTGGTTGTCAATTTCTTCACAGCATTTTTTGAAAATCCTCCTACCTCACCCTGTCATAAATACTGAATGGTCCCTAAAGGCTTCTGTATAACATAGTAAAAGTAAGCGCATGCTCATGTATGTACAGGTTTTTAGGTTACATGGTCTCGCAAAGGGCACCCTATGCAGAACTCCTGAGAAATACCTTGATGGTCAGCAGTGGAATGCAAACTGATCCCTGATAAAGTATTACATATGAACTTTCAACAAATGTTGGTGATGCAACAGCCAGATCATGAGTGGAAATCTGCGAGACGAGCAGCGAGGTACTACGGGCAAAGCTCATCACCCTCACCAGTATGTCATTCTACAACTATATCAATGCAATAGTTTTGCTCAGCATCCACCACTCAATCATTAGTATTATAAGTTCAACAACTGTTGTGCATTCCACTGGCAGATCCAGTTTGTCAGAATGCACTTGGATCTCATGGGTTTTGTACATGCGAACAATAACCCTATGAAAATAAGGAATTTTGGTGGAAAAAACCTGTGCCCCCTGGATATGCCTATGCATTTCAAGTCTGTAGATAGTATAATAGTCAAGAGTATCATAATAAAAAATTAAGGTATAGCAAGGAAATTATATAGTACAACTCAAATAATATAAAATAACTGGCCTTGAACTATTAATAGCCAAATAAAAAGTCAGCTGTCATCACATAAGTCCGGCTGAAATCTGCACTGGTTACATAATAGTGTGAAGTATAAACAGTGAAGTATGACCTGTGAAGTCTCAACTGTGAAGTATGACATCCCTTGCGGCTGTTGCGCAGATATATCATATGATAAAAATTAAGTATGAATTGTGATGTCACCGCGGCGCTTTGGTACAAATGAGACAGTTTAGAAGCATGTTAGAAGCATGTTTAATATATTATTTGATACAAATTCTAAATTTTAATAAAACATATTATGACATGGTTTAAATAGGAAGTCAATAAACTGGGATCAAAATGAATTTAAAATATTTTCCTTATTTTGACCGCCATTTTATGACCAATGGGTTAAATTGGAGCAAATAAAAAATCGTGTGGTTCCGTGGCCGAGTGGATAGGAAGTTGGACTCGTGACCAAAAGGCCGTGGGTTCGATTCCCAGTCGGGGTCTGGTGGTGGGTGTTGAGCAAACTCATCCCGATCAATTGCTGATCATTAAGTGGGCCAATGACCTGGTGTAAATTGTAAAATTTTAAAGTCGTGAGATCAAGACTATAAACCAGACATTTACATTTATAAAGTACTCCTTGGTAGGGTACGACGCGCCCCCCCCCCACCGGCCCCCCCTCTCTAATCAAACCCAACAACGTTCCATGGGATGGAATATGTCCCCCCAAGCGCAAGACACAAAGTTTCGTGACAATGCACGATTATTTATATCTCCACATACCCAGCTCATTTTTCAGTTCACTATTCGGAGGGTAAACATATATTTGTTTAGTTAGTGAATTCTAAGAAATGTTTTTCGTGATGTCAGTAACTTGAGCATGACGTCTACTCTTTTCAATGTGGAATTGTAATGTATATGATACTTTTCATTGATATAACCTAGGTCTTGTAACGAAACCAGTTATTTGGATAGTTAGGCCTCCAGTGGGCGAGATTGCAGCAATCTCGCAGAGTATAAGTTCCCCTTTGTAGGGTTGCACTGGAGTAGGCAGTAAGATCCCCTTTGTTAAACACACCTTGTTGTTCCTTCTCCCTTCACTGTAGGATTAGGGACTCAGTACACTGCAGTACTGAGACTGGCCATTAAGGCCTCAGTTACCTTGTAGATGCTAGTCGGATAGCATGTAGGGCTGGTAACCTATTCCCGGTGCGAAGTAACATAATCCTTGCCCTACGTAACATCAGTCGCTGACATGGCGATTTCAGCTGACCATCTCTAGGTATATTTCTTTAGTTGAGCAATGCCATCATATAATAAGTACCATCCAAATAGCATGATTCCAACAATTTCTCTGCTTGCTTCACTGCGTTTTCAGCCAGGCCGTTAGACTGTGGATATTCAGGACTACTTGTAACATGTTGAAAATCACGTGCCTTGACAAACTGTTGAAATTCTCGGCAGCTAAATGCTATCTGATGAAGAAAACCACACCTGAAAATACTGTGCAGTGATATAGAAACCTTTAAGAGCAGACTTGATGACCACTGGAAAAACTTATCCTCCCTCCATGCACCAGAATGTCAGAATATGTAAATACATAGCTTAGTACCTTTTTTCTACCCCTGGAACGATGAAAAGTCCTAAACATATTCCCTACCATTGAGACTAGTCAAGTCAAGTCATATAACACAGGATCATTAACATTCCCAGTTGGAATGACAGAGCTTTTTGTTCTCTCAATGGCTAAAGGGTCTAACGTACCTGCCTTTTGCAATATAGTCTTTGTGAAGAATCCTGTTTAAAAACACATACTAATTAAAAGAAACGTGGCATCAATGGCAGCCATCTTGGATTTGAAGGTCAAGATAAGGTCAAATCATTAAAATGATGCTGAAATGGAATCAGTGACCCCTCTTGAACCCTAACCCCTCTTGAACCCTAAGGCCCAGGATAATATTCTATTTTATCATAATATTTTATCATGAAACCAGGCACATCAGAGGTGGTCCGCGTTCTATACTGGAAGCTTTTAAAACCTAGCCCACGCCCACTTCTAAATCTTTAATTTCATTTTTGTTTTAACAACTGTTTTTATCTTTGACTTCTTCTTACTATATCGGCCCTACCCCACTCTTACTAACACTATCTTCTGTTCTCTTTGCGCACAACACAACCTGTTTTGGGCGATAGAGCCATCATATCTGATGTTTTCGCCGACACCAACACTCAGATTCAGATTAGATCAGACCTCGCCTTAGACTCGACCAGCCAGCCTCACTTTGACGGGGCCATGTGGTGGTGGCTCGCTGGAGCTCACTGTACATGTACGTTGGTCTTTGTTGTGCGAGACTAACCTAGCCTGAGGTCATGAGAACAGTTTGGGAGTGAAGACAGTCAAATGTAACTGTATGCGTAGAAAATGGCATAAAACTAAAGGTTTTCACAGAAATTGTTGATCATCTGACCTATTTTAATGAATTTACAGCCTTGATCGTCTATCCAATGTTTCGGTACGCAGCAGCTGACTCGCAATGATACAAGACAATTTGATAAAGGCTGGGTGCGCCATCGACTATAAGGCAATAGTTTGTAACTGTTTCGTTTCGCTTTTCATCGAGGATTGGTAAAACATTTCTTGAATTTTTTCCAGTTTTGATGCGGAGTCGTAAGATATAACCATTTTTTTATGACAAAAATATGCTGGGTGGACTTAATTTTATAAAATATTAAGGGTCGGGGGTGTTTTAAGAGGGGCGGGCGCCAACCAGAACCAAACTATCAATTCTGTTTGGCCTAATTGGCAGTCATCTTGGATTTAAAATGATGCTGAAAATAGAATCAGTGACCCCTCTAAACTCTAAAGCCCAGGTATTACATACACATCGATGTGGGTTCAGAAATAAAAAATGTAAACTACATGTTGTAAGTGGCAGCCATCTTGGATTTGAAGGTCAAGATAAGGTCAAATCATTAAAATGATGCTGAAAATCGACTCAGTGACCTCTGTAATTCCTCAAGCCCAGGTATTACACATCGATGTAGGTTCAAAGATAAAAAATGTAAACTACATAGAGTGAGGGGCCGCTATCTTGGATTTGAAGGTCAAGATAAGGTCAAATCATTAAAATAATACTGACAATAGAATCAGTTACCCTGTTAACCCCAAATGCCATATATTACACATCAATGTAGCTTACAAAAATAAAAAAAACATAATTATTTACAATATGCCCAGCGGTCCTTTTGAAAAACGTCTAAAAAAACTATTTTGGATTGGGTGATTTTGGTAGACTTTTTTTCTGGGATAGAGGGGCATCATATCTATTGAATAAAAATAAAAATGAGGCGGCGCAGACAGGTCGGCATGCTGGGCTAACGTGGCCCACCAGGCGTGCTGGTCTTACAAGAACCTTCCCAGCGACGTCGGATGCGGCGCAGCGAAACCATGGTGGCTGGGACACCATGAAGTCAGGGTTATCCTCTTGCAGGATTTTGGTCTAGTTGCCAACCGTGCCTGTAGGAGGTGGGCTTTTGAGTCCAAGGATAATCCGCCCCAGTTTTTAGAGTGGACGACCAGCCCCTGTTAATGTACTCTACACGGTGCGTCCGACTTGTAACCGTTGGCTTCCCGCCCTTTTTATTGTAATTTGGCCATATTCCCCATGTAAGCGGGTCCCCGTCTTCCCCCACCACTTTTTCTAATGGTGTCCATGTTTTATTATTTTTATGATTCAAAAAACCAGATGGACGGTGGGGGAGAGTGTTTCTTCTTTTGTAGTTCAAGTCCTCGGGCGCGACGAGTCAAGCTCCCTCCCTCAGCATGGCCTCGGCGTCTGGTAGACTTACCTGCAAAGCCGTCGTCGCCCTCCCGAAGTAAAGTGGAGCCGCGTCGTCCTGCAGAATTACCTGCATGGATGTCGCGCGCCCTACAGTCTCGTTCGCGGCGGAATTGCCCACACTGCGGTCGAGTCGACTCCGTGATGTCACCGTGTTCGAGGACCGCCCCACACTGTTGGATACTTTGGATACTTTTTGTTGTTTTGTTTTTATGTAAGTAGATTGCATGTAAATGTTTCACACCCTTAAAAGCGGAGTGTGGCAAATCCATGTAATCTGGGGGAGTGTGTAACAAAACTCATTTCGTGTAGTCTCCAGTGCGCGAGAATTGTAGCATTCTTGCGTAGTATAAAATTGGTTATAGAAGTTGCACTGGACTAGCTATAGCTTTCCTGTTACACACCCCTTGTTAAGCTTTGTTGTTGTCCTTTATTATGGCCACAGTAGGATTAGGGAGCCAGTACTCTCTGGTACTGGTTTTTGAGCCAAATAGCGGCAGTTCTCCTTTAGCGCTCGTCGGAAGCGGTAGGGCTGGCAACCTATTCTCGATCTCAGGAATAGGCCCTCTTTACTCAATTCTATGGAGGTTAACCGATGGGTGCCTCTCTCAACGTGGTCCTGGCCCCGTGTTGCACTGCGTAGGGGACGCCTGAAACAGTGCGTGTCAGCACCGGTGCGAAGTCCTTCTCGTGTGAAGGCACTTCGTGAAACCGGGGGTGTCACCAACTACTGTGCCCCCATTAGACGGGACTGAAGGTTAGACAGCTGTTCACAGTATAAAAGCCTAATACACAACGAGAAGCGTACGAGGGTTCTGATCACGTACGGTGCGTCCACTCGGGTATAAGACCCGCAGGGTGGTTCGTGGTGGTGGGGGGCTACCACCAGTCAAGACCGGCAGTTCAAAACTCACTTTGTTTACAGATGTAGTTGTAGCTGGCGGTGCCGGTGGCGTCGCCCCACTGGTAGTTCAAGTCACGAATTAAAGCAGCCCTCCTTTTGTCTACATAGCCTGGCCGGGTGTGATGCCAGTTGCTGTAGGTGATTGTTTCTCCTGTGGCTTTATCCACCCATGTGCCCGGCAGAACGTTAGGCGTCGACTTGTACAGGTTGAGATAGACCACATCATACTTCAGGTCTACAACATAAACGTGGTCAGCACAAACTTTGTGACTTATCTTCAGCCATATGTAATGGATACATATAGATAAGAGAGGGACACATTGGCGTGTAGAGCAAGTCTTAAATAATAAAGTACAATCATTACTAATGGTTTGTGTGAATATAACCAATTCTGTATTTCAAATGCAGTATTCATTTTACTCTATATGGTTTGTCCTATGTTGCACCCTGGTGGCGCACATCTACAAGCCCCCACTCTACAATGTGCTATTTCTTTAAAAAAAAAGTAGCAAGGGAACGATAAGGTGTCGACTCGTTCATGTTGAGATAGATTTTTTCATACCCAGGTCTACAACATAAACGTGGTCAGCACAAACTTCATGACTTATTTTCAGCTCAATATAGAAGTGGTCATTAAATACAGAGGGGGGGGGGGCGTGGAGAGAAATAGTTTTCTTAACATTTTTTTTCATGCCCCCCCCTATCACTATGCCAGTTGTTTTTTCATGCCCCCCCAGCACATTGTAAGTTTTTTCCATGCCCCCCATCTCATTATTAATTTCTATTGCAAACTATCAGACAGAACCACGATAAACTATCACACCAAAACATCTTATGCAGGGACACCACCTCCCCAGTGATATAGCTATAGATGAGATGGAAGCTTTATCTATATCAATAGATGACATCAAGTTGAAGAAAAAGGGGGAAAATGAAGATTTAGCTGTTGAAGGTGGAAAGATTTGGGAGCGAAAAAGAAGGTCATATACATCAAGCAGTTTTGTGATCACAGGGAATTACTTTCATTTCAAACTCCTCTAGCCAGTTTGGCGAGAGCAATGACAGGAGCACTAGCCCTATGTTAGGCCGGATATCTAAAGGGCACTAGCCAAATTCAAAGTTGCTGAAGAGGAGAGCTTCAAAGGTGGAACCTTGGAAGTGAAAGTCGAAGGCACAGCTGCAAGTTCCGTAGACAGTAAATATAGCTAGGAGGGTCTGGGGGCATGCTCTCCCAGAATTGTTTTAAATGGATGTCTCTAGAAGCTCTCTGGTGCATGCTTTGTCTGAGAAAATTATTTTTTTTATATGAAATGGAGGTATTTAGATCATGTTTTTATTTCTTTTTTATGATTTAACATGTTAACTTTAATACATATATTATTCATTGCTTTTCCTGCATGTCACTGTCTTAGCCTGAGTACCCCTTTTTCCCTCGAACCAGCCTCGGGTTGTCTTCCTCACATCAGCCTAAACTGGCCAGGTCATTTTACGTGTTTGAATATCAAAGGTTTTGTCATGCAAGTCATTCATTTGCAGTATAACAGTGGTGTCATCATGATTAAAACTAGATTTTTTTTTATTATTATTTTTTTTTTAATTTAAAATTTATTTTGTGTCCCAATTTACATGTAAGGGTAAGCTGCGGGACTTCCAGCTCCCCTATGTGAAGTAGATAGACAGCACCAAAAATAGAGACATTAAAAACGTTAAAAACATTAATACTATAATATAATCAATTACCACAATAATATAAGTATATGAAGTTGTATTTTAATCAGAAAATATTGAATTAACTATGTAACTAGTGAGTACAAGCCTTTTAGACTCTGGTCAGCATACAGTATATTTCTTGAAGTTTTCTGCTTATTGTTATTAAACTGCCAGTTTTTTCATAAATGTTAAAAATAAGGATGAAAGAAACATCAATCAGATATAGTGTTATGAATGTAAGACGAAAACAGAATAAGATACAAAAAATAGAAAAAGAGATATATGATCTGGACAAGCTAATAGGGAACTGCGGTGATGTAGAGCAGTGTATGATCCTTACACAAGAGCGTAAGCAGAAAAAATATGAATTAGATGATCTGTATGCACAAAACACGTTAGGTTGCCAAATCAGAGCTAAGGCAAAGTGGGTTGAAGATGGGGGAAAGAACACTGCTTATTTCTTATCATTAGAAAAGAAGCACCAAAGCTCCAACACGATTAAGAAGCTGTCTTATAAAGATAAAACAGCTAGTGATGATCAAGGTATACTGGGTATTTGTCATGACTTCTATAAAGATCTGTATAAGGACCAAAACGTGTCAGATAATTATGTAAATAACTATCTGAATTCTGTTGAATTTAACAAAATTTTAACAGAAGACGAAAAAGGCATTTGTGAGAGAAAAATTACAATTATTGAATGC
>CM032668.1:7935747-7947348 GCA_019095985.1 Streblospio benedicti
AATAATTACTCTAGGAATTATCTAGAACATGATATTAAAATGTTTAAATCAGAGATCCCCAACAGTATAGATTTTCTCATAGCATGTAAAAACAAAATTGTTGAGTAAATTTTATAAACATCCAGTTTTCACATGAAATCATCATTAATCGATTGGTGTACTAATCCAAAAGATGAAACTTGTCTACTTCCAGATCCAGAACCCTTGATGTTCTGTCTGTAAGTTTGTTTTCTTGCAAATAAATTTTGGTGTTGCAGATAACAATTGTTAAAGTTAAAAACAGATTTCTTCCCAGGCTTTAAGTTTTTGTGTACTAAACAATTATAAAATAAAAATAAAATTATACTTACTTTTCTTGCAATCAAATAAAAGCGTGTTGTAGATAACAATTGTTAAAAGTGAAAAGCAGATTTTTTCCCAGGCTTTTTGTATACTAATCTATTATAAAATAAAATTATACTTACCCTTTACTCTGATTCAGATTTTGGGAATACAAGTATTGCTGTTCTTTCTGAGAAGTTCTCCAATATTTTTGGATAAGGCTGGAGTCGCTGGCTTAGTTTAAAAGCATTTTTCTCTATCAACGGTAATCATGAATTTACAACATTTAATCAAAAAAAAAAATAAATTCTTTGATAGAATTAAAACTTCTACTGTGTCATATAATTGATTACCTATCTCAATTATACAACGTCTAACCCCATCATTGTTTCATAATCTATATATATATATCATTGGCTATTAGTTATACAATGATTGAACGCCTAAGGCAAGGCTAATCCGCCACTAGTTTCACAATATTATGGTTGCCTAAGGCGGGGCTTGAAACACGTGGATTATCGTCTGCTAAGGTTGAGGAGGCGGAGCCAGTGTGCGCACTGCCACAGCCGTGGCGCTAGCATCATATAGGTGTATACCCGCTTTTGAAACAGCAGAAGGTACTGTCAAAGTCGCTGCATCTCATACAATCGTGCTCCTATTAACACTGATTGCTTGGAATAAAAATATTTTAAATACATATATAAAGTGTTCTCTTGACTGTGAATTTACATAAGTTCCCTGGAGCCGAGCGCGGATTCTCCTATTGATCCCATCTCGGACATGGTGGAGAACCGGGGCAACACGATCCTTGTGTGTTGAGAGCCTTCTCACTTTCGATTTTCGACCCACACGCCCTCGGTCAGAAGTGAAGCACCCTACGTGGACAGTCCCTCGGGACGACGTGGACAACCGCCCCGGTGACGGAAGAAGCGCGGCCATTTACCGCATGAGGCGCGGCCAATTTCTTTCGCTGACGAGAGAGACAGCCAGCCACAGACGAGGGTGTTTCCATCTATAAATGTAAGTTTTGCATTTCTTTTTCTTCTTATGTGTACCTTAGAGCTCCTAATGTTTACATATCCTCCACAAAGGCACGGATTTCGGCCCTAGAATTGATACTTGAGAATACACGAGAATATCGCCTATGTGATTGCCTTGAAATACCGTATTACCTACGCATAATAGCGACGTTACTGCTAAGTACACAGCAAGGCGTAAATTTATTATAATCGGGACTATCATAGGAAGAGAGATGTAAAATAATTTTAGACAAGAAAAGAGAGGAAATAATTGTTAAAACATTTATATAATAATCCTGATTGTTGACGTTGACTATCAATGTCACTTGTTGTGCAATATAAACACCAGGGGTTCAGGACAGTGCCTGTACGATATTTTGACTTCACATAAAGTTATACCCCATTGCTTATTGAGCCGTGTTCACATGTTGAGCTCAATTGAGTCCATATTTATACCTTGAAATATTCATATGGAGCGTCGCTCGGGACACATGTTGTCACAGATTTGTGCAATTACAGATTCTTTGCAAAGGTTACAGATTACGATAAATCACATTGAGAGCTCTGATGGTTTGATAATGATTTAACTCTGGTGCACCGGTGTTTTGGACAAATGATATGTGTACACTATCAAGATTATGTTGTCAGATTTTTAAATGTGAGGCTGATTTCCATTTACCCATGGTTTACCCTGGTTTACCCATGTGTTTTTTGTGACTTCTTGACATTTTTCTTAATCGCAAGAAGCGGTGAGGCGTATAAAATCTCGTTATTTCGGTCAATAACTTTTTGATCTAACAAGTATTCAATCTGCTTGTCTAATTGCCTTTTAACTTCAGGTGGGAAGCGGAATGGTTGAACGTCCTTATATTCTGCGTCTGGTTTCATAATAATTTTATGTTGGACAGTAGAATTGAATCCTAGGTTTTTTTGTTTGTCCATGAATGCTAACTTATTTTTATGCAAAATTGATAGCAAACGTTGTTTATCATATTCTGGACAGTCTGCATTTGATACGTCGAAAGGTTCGTGAGTGTCAGACGACTGGCCAGATGTGGGGGACGTTATGTCGCACACGTATTCTGTGCTTTGCGCGTTTAGTGGGATAAATGAGGCCATATGTTGGCCGGGGCTGACATAAATCGTGTTTGGGGATTCGTTTACTAAAAATAGTGGCACTTGATTGTTTGAAACCGATACAGCTGTTTCTTGTAGGCATAAGATGCTATCAGTATCCGTGGATACGACGCCTGTCAGCCCTGTTGGGAAATCTGTCCGTTGGAAGCGGTCTGTGATTTGTGCAGTGACCAAACAAGATTCATAGGGCTCTATACGTAATTTCTGTATGGCATGAACTCTGTATGGTTTTAAAAGTGAAGCTGTGTGCTTTGAAAAATCAAGAACAGCTCCGTGTTCATTTAAAAATGTCCTACCTAAAATTAAGGCGTGGTTTAGTTTATCGAATAAGTAAAACTGATCAGAGTATTCTTTACCCGCTATCTGTAGGTGCAGTGTAATGCTGCCTGTAGGTGTGAAATTGTCACTGTCTGCTGTATGAAACGACCTAGTTGTTGGCGTTGTTTGTTTGCACCAATGTGGTACAATTTTTGACAAAGTGGATATTGAAACACAAGAGACGGATGCGCCCGTGTCGATTAAAGCCGTGACATGTCTATTAACTGATTTGAAGAAAATGTCTACGGTAGAATCTTTAAAGAAATTAACATCAAGGGTATTGGTATGGGAGATAGCATTTAGTGAGGGTATGGCACTTGTGTGTGCTGCCGTGGGTGCTTTATGAGTATCACGCGAACGTTGTGACGAATGAGAATGAGACGACGATTCATGGGTTTGATGTAAACTATTGGAATAATGTGAATGAGGTGATGAGTTATGATTTGATGATTGGGGCGGCGCAGCAATTAGTTTAAATGTTCGTGGGAATTATTCGTGTCACTTATTTCCTCAACTTGATATTGTTGTCTTGGTTTGTCTCTGTTAAATTTGTCGTCATTAAATTTTTTCCCGTCTCTGTTTCGAGACTGTGATCTGTACCTTGAATTTTGGCGAGAACGGTTATTATAGGTGTTGTCGCGTCTAAAATTCGACTGTGATCTGTCGCCGCGCGATTGAGATTGGTAGTCGTGATTGTCGTGATTGGCTGCGTCGGTCATATCTGCCGCGTGATTGGCTGTTATATCTGCCACGAGATTGGCTACGGTTGTACCGCCGCCGGTCATGGCTCCTCCCCCTAGACTGATGCCGTCTGCTGTCGCGCCCCTTCATGGTACTAATTGAGGCTGCTGCTTCTTTCCTTAGACGTAGCCTATTTTCAGCTTTTTCGGCGCAGCCTACCAATTGATTAATACTGTTATATTCATCATCTTTAATTTCAGCTGCAATTTCGGGTAGTAAATTATTGCAAAAAACGTCTATTTGTGTTTCCAAGTGTGGTTGACATTCTGAAAACCGCTGTAGGATGTCAGCGCTAAATTCACGCACTGATTCGTGATGTTTTTGGCATCTGTTAATATAGTTTCTTCGCATGGATAGTGGTTTTTGCTGCATGGAAAATATATCATTTAGGTGGGCTATGGCGTTGGCGTAGGAAGTACGTGCTTCGGTTGGTAACGAAAAATATTTTACCTTGGCAAAACCATCTAGAATAGTCGGTAAAATATTATGTCTCTGAGGGTCAGACTCTGCCCAATCTAGGTAGTTGAAATAAGTTTCTAGTTCAGTTTGCCATTTTTCAAAGCTGCTGTACAGCGAGCCATCGAAACGAGGCAATACCACGTTTGGGCCTCTACGTGTATTGGTACGTTGAGGTTCTACGACTTGGCAAAGTTTGTCGATTTTATGGTCTGAAGATTCAGAATTGTCCGCGTGAGCAGTTGTATCTTGAATTAATTGTAACTGACCTTTAGTTTCGTCCAATTTGACTTGTGTATCCTTTAGGGCAGTGCTCAATTGTCTAATTGTGTCATTGGCCTCAGCCTTTTCCTTTTCCAGTGTATCTAATCTGGATAACAAATCTTTTTGCGCATCGAGTTGCGCCTGTACTAAGTTTTTGAGATCATCAATATCGCCCATTTTATTTGGGTGTGAGTCAACAACCGTGTTGTCGGTATTGATGTTTGATGTAGAATGGTGTGGCTTGAACGTGACGGTATCGTCGCGTGAAGTGAACGGCGAGGTCGCCGGGCTGGTGAAAGGTTGTGAGAAAGTGGGGGGCCTAACTGCTTTAGGCTTAGGTGTTTCGAAACCACTGTCAGCGGATGCTGAGGGTAGAAAGTGTGACGCGGATGCGCTCTGAATAGGAGATTCAGTTGGTGAAACTTTTTCAAACTTGGAAACGTTGGGAGTAGAGTTTCTTTTCATAGTAGTTCAATCTTGAAGACGTCTCCACCATTATGTGATGATGGGTTTGAAGAAAGAGAAGTAGTTGTTTATTCTATTTATTGACTGTCTTGTTACATTGAGTTCCAGTTTATATATCCCGTGCTCGTCTAGCTCAATAGACTAGTAAGAGCGGGTTGAGGTCTAGTAGACTCATAGGCAGGAGGTCCCTGCCTTTTATATGAGCAAAAGCGGGGCCTGATAAGTCTACCCTTACAATGCATCGTACAAGACCACGTGTAGATTCAAAATCGTCTACTCCATTCAATAGTGATGATGAAATGACAGCACTTTTATGGAGGTAAGATAACTAAAGATATTTCTCTGTGTCATCGCTAAGTTGGTAGCCCCACAAATCCAGTAAATCTAGTGGGGAGCCTCACATCATGCACATAGTAAACCAGACGAGAACCAATGGAGATGCCTGGCTATGGAGCAAAAGCACGACAAAGACAGTTATCCTACATTCCAGACATTAGTGGAGTTTGTTTGCCAGGAGGCAGATGAGGCTTCAGGACCCCATCTACGGACAGTCTCAGTTCAATGCTCAGTCCTCCTCCCCCACAGATTCGAAGCCAAGAAAGTTGGCATTCAACAGCTCGGCTGTGTCAAAATACGGAGAAAGCCTCTTGATCCATGTGTGGTGATTCCCATAGATTGTTTTTTATTGTAATGGGGTTCAAATCTTTTTTGTGTGAAAATTGTTTGCTAGGAAATCATGTCTTTAGCAATTGTAAAAAACAATCCGTTTACAGTGTTCCAGGTTGTGGATAATTGTACTTCTAATCATTTTTGGCAGTGCCTGCTAGTTATATTATTCCATCTGAAAAGTATACCCCAAAACTGCTGTTCAAGATCAGTGATCACATGGTCCAGGAAAGGGATTGCTAGGTTTTGCAGATAATAGCATTTTATAGAGAAGTAACACGGATGTGAACATTCACAGGAAACCTCGTTCGGAACATTGCTACGATGCTGCTGTCGTCCTGCAATGCGGGGCATCCTTGGTTCTTCTCCAACCTACATGTAGGTAAAAGAAAAAGAAAAATCAGGTTCATTTTAAATTTGAGATATCATTATTGTGAATTTACCATAAAGACAGGTATTAACATTTTGCAAAGATGGAAACTTTTAAATCTACGAAGCGTTAATACATTTACTCCAAATTAACAAATGTCAGTGTTGATAAGGCAGCCTAAATTGTGATACTAATCCAGGTGCTTTCAGATAGTAGATAAAGGATAGCAAACAAACATCCAGAGTATAGAGGCTTGCTGTATAATAACGATTACTATCAAGTAGTAATTGGTGCAATCTTTGGAATCTTAGATTCTAAATAAATAGCTTCTAATTGAATACCTTTTCGGCCATCCTTTGCGCTTGATTAAACCATCTGCTAAAATGGTCATCAATGTTCTCCCTGATGTCAGCATAGGTCTCCTGCACAGACTCAATCTGAAAGTGACATTCAATAACATCGTTGGCATATTTAATAGCAGACATTCCAATTCAGTGAAAATATCATGGAAAATTATTGAACTGCCAATTATTGCTGCTCACCAGGTTGTGAGCATCAAATAAGACAATAGCTTTCGTTTGCAGTTGCACGGATATCCCTTCCAAACGGGACAATATCATGTACACAGTGATGAAAGTAATGACAAAATCAAAGGAGGTCAAGCTGTGGATGAGATCATTTGCATTAGTTTTTGATGTTGGATCCCAATCACGTCCAGATGAAAGTGGGTTGTATCCTTCTTCTTGGTTCAACCCTACATCAATCACTTCAAGACAAGTGATCATGTGCACGTAAGCTTGATAGAAATGTCTATAGGCCTCCTGCCTTTCAGCCCATCTAGTAGTACACAGATCCAACAGTGACTTTCTTTTTGATGCTTCTGAGATGTCATGTCTTATGATATCTTTCAACAGTTCTTACTTCTTCGGGCTTTTATTGAAGAATAAGCATGTCTCTGAGTTTGTCCAACATATTTCTGACTGCAACCAGCTTGCATGCATGAACAATAACAAGGTTTAAACAGTGGCCAGAGCAATGGGTGTACACGGCTAAAGGAGACAGTGTCTTTATGTAACCATGGATATTTTTCTCACTGGACATTGCTGCTGCTCCGTCGTAGCCTTGTCCTCTTATGTTCTCAAGCGGCAAATTCAGACGATTTAAAGCTGTCTGGATTACTTTACCAATGGCTAATCCGGTTGTCCTAATGAGGAGTATGAACTCAATGAATTCTTCTCAGAGTGTGTTGGTTTTGTCCACAAACCTTATGCATAGTGGCATTTGCACACGACACCTCATCAGCCATAATAGTATAAAACTTGGCAGCTTTTATTTTATTTATAATTGAACTTTGAATAATGCCACTAATCATTTGTATAAGTACATTTTGGCAAGCTGGAGAAGTGTAAAGTGCATTTTTTCTTTTCCGGTGCATCAAGATGCTTTCTTAATAGAGGTTCTGACTCGGAAAGTAGCTTCAGCGTTGCTAAGAAATTGCCAGGATTCTTCTCAGCATCATACTCAATTTTCCCCGAAGACCTTGGCACTGTCGTCCACAATGTAAGATTGCCTTAGCAATCAACTTAACGATGACTTGATTTTCTTTTTATGTGCTTTTGTTTCTCATTACTAATCAAGCCTGGCAACGTATTCAAAGGTTTGTCCACCAAGTTTTTGAATGCTTGGGAGTCAATGATAGATGAAGCATGGTGATGACTAGCAGCATGGCTCTTCAGAGTCTCTGATATTTTGGTCCATTTCGTAAAGGGTGCATTGACCAGCTTTCCTTTTAACTCTCTTTGCGTAGCAAACAGAGCACAGTGAATGCAAAATACACCATCAAGAGACGGGCTGTATACAAGCCATGGGTATTTTGCAAGCCAGTCTCTGTTAAAAGCTCTGTTGCATTTATTCAAGAAGACCGAAGGGAAAATGTAATGAGGCCCTGGTTCGAAATGGCTGGTAAAGAGCTTATATTTTTGACCTGGGGACAGTACATAAATAGCAACAGTCACTTCTTTTGGTGTCATAGTACCCTTTAAAAATTCCCAATATCGTCTGAGAATGCAATATCAACATCTACAAGAGAGATAGAATCATAAGCATTTCCACCAGAAATGCTACAATATATGACAGAAAAGAAATGTGTCAAAATAAATCATGAGGTTGGGCATGATCATTTTTACCTGAATTTGAAGTACAGGACACACTATCTGATGTTGCAGTGTTACTGATGGACAATGGTACATGCATTGACACGTCAGCATGTTATTGTGAGGCAGTGTCAGAGGGTGGAGATATTGGTGATGGTGCACCAGGAAAATCCTCTTGCACATGGATATCAGATTCCAGTGTACGGTCTTGTGGGTGTATGACTGCAATGTAGCATACTATGAACTTTAGAATTTTATAAATACATCTATACAGCAATTTTAAAATATATTTGTTCCCAAGTGTTAAAAAACAAAATGTATTATTTAGGAAACTAACTGTTTATGGGCTGTGAGACAACCTTTGCCTTCTTAGGTAAATCATCTCCAGCATCTGCCTCACACTCTGATTGTGACCTTTTTGTAGGAGCTGGTTGAGTTTCTGACAAAATGATCATTCATATGTAAATAAAATATAACCATCAAATCAGTCTTATGAATTGTATATAATTTGTCTGTCATTTGAATGGTGCATTTGAAATTACCCTTTTTTTCTCAATGGGACAAAATGGTGGTCTTCAATGTGACCCACTATTATCGCTGGCAAATCTGTTTTTTTTCCATGTGGCCGAAACATCATTAACATTGCCCCATCTTGTCTGCTTGAGACTATTTGAATCTTGCGTCCCAAAAAGAGACGCCATCCCTTGAGTGACCCTATCGTCTTGCACGTCACGTCCATTTTGACTCAGGTCCTCCAGGAATTCCTGGTCCAAAAGATGTCTAAGAGGGCCACATGTCTAGATATAGAAATTCAAAGTTTCAATTACAATTGCAAACCAGACAGACAAGACCAATCATAAGTGTTATACCGAACAAACAGCAAATATTTTAAAATGGATATCATTAGATACCAGATACATGTTCAAGAACAAACCTTTGTTTTCAAAAAAGGACACAAGGTCTCGACGAAGTTTGTCCGGATGCTGAGTACCCAGAAGAGTGCAAATGATGTGGAAAAAGCAATCCCCATCATATGGTACATTGAAATTACTTCGAAACCATAATTCAAAGCATGCTCTGTCAGCCGCTCTAGGTCGTTTTTTCCTCCTCTGTTCCTCATCAAAAGCACTGTCCACTGATTCACGTAAAGCAGTACCGATGTCATCCTGTGCGTGTTATAAACAGCTGTTACAGGGGCTTATTTTAGTAATACCCATGCACTGACAGATCTAGGTTTTAGTGGCAAAGTGTGTGTGTGAATTTCGCATGAGAGCAAAGGCTCACAGAATGGCAAGAACAAAATACTAGAAGGGTGCACGGTGCAGTGCACACAGATCCCGTGCATCAAATTTTTCATAATGAAAATGATTGAACAATGTTGTATATGTGATGCACGTGCTCAGTGTGCACTAGAAAAATACATTGGATGTGTGTGCGCGGCTCTAGTCTAGATCTACGGGGAAGTCTGGCCATGGCATGTGATTGCATACTGTATCTTATGAACATTAGTGCATAATAATGAACAATCCTTATGAGTAGAGTTTGATATATATGATGTTGTGTACTTTTGTCAAGTTATGAGAATTTTGCAGTATAGAATGCTTTGGAAAATATGTTTTACCTGTGAAATATCGGCTGATTTATCAACTATGCGCCAAAAAGTCAGAGAGCGGCGAACAACGTATATGAATGAGAATGTTGTGTAACAACCGAGTGACGCAAGAAGCAAGCTCAAAAGTTTTGACAAAAACAAAAACGTGCGCGAAAGGTTGGTGTACTAGTACCAGTAACGTTTGACGTTTTATATTCTGGGTGTAGTGACGTAGAAATTGTGAACCATTTTCTTCTTTGTCACGCTAACGTCAGCCTCATTTTCTATAACGGACCACATGCAGATTTATAATCATAACAATGAAAATAGGCCTATTTTGGCATCGAGCCAACTTTTAGTTCCAAAGTCCTACATATTTTGACATGTAATAAAAAATAAATGAGACTATTCAAAAATCATCTTTGTGAATATATTGATAAAAAAAGCAATTGTCTATAAGAATCTATTTACTTTTTACCTTCATGACCAATGTTTAAAAGTTATTAAACTATATTTTTGGTAGTTCTTTTTTACTCAAACTTGAGGAGCAAATTTGAACAGACTGCACAGACCTTATGAGCCCGTGAACATAAATGAGGCTTTGCATACAAAATAAAAAGTAATTTAAAAAGTTGTGCAGCATTGCTTCACGAAGATTAAAGTTTGTGCTCAATATTTTATAAGCTCCGGAAAATGCCCTAAAATCATGCCGCAATTGTAAACATCGCACAATAAAACTGGGTCACGTTTTTCATTTTATTTGCTTGCAGGAACATCCGGATGATGTAATGCAGCCTTAGTCAATTAGCATCACTAGTGCATATGAACTGAGTGCTGTTTACAGAGGCGAGTTGATCAAGATACCAAAATCAATACCAATGGGAGCATTGCTTCCTGGATCACTCGAGCATGAAATCATTAGTAGACAATTAGCTATCAAAGATCGAAGCTCCCATAGCTGGACAGTAACTGTTCGAAAGATCCTAGAAAAGTATAATCTGCCCAGTGCTTTGTCTATTTTCACCAACCCAATGCCAAAAAATCAGTGTAAGAACACTGTTAAAAAAGCTGTGACCGAATACTGGAATAACATTCTAAGAGACCAAGCCAAAGAAAAAAGCTCCCTCAAATATCTTAATCTTGAGGCCTGTTCAGTTTCAACGGCGCATCCTGTGTACCTTGCTGCCCCTACTGATCCTCTAGGAATTACCATGGTAGCTGTGAAGGCTAAATTACTGGTCCAAAGATATCCACTATCCACAAGTCATATGTCCGGAAATAAAAAAAACAACAGATATGTCCCGTTTGCTTCAAAGCACCAGAGGACCTCAAACATTTCCTTTTTGACTGTGAACCTATTGGTCAACAGCGTAAAAGACATCTTAACCTACTTCAAAATGAGTTAAAAAACAATAATTATGTGTACCTTCCATTGACAATAAACACCACAGAGTGGTACTCCCAACTGATACTTGACCCAAGCAAACTAATAAACAATTCTGATAACATAAAAGAGATTGAAAAAATATCAAAACGCTTTATTTTTAACCTTCATCATCGACGTTCTGTTGAATTAGGGGGGGGGGGTCTAAATATTTAAATATAACTAGATAAGTATAAATAATATAATAATATAAATATAATAATATGTAATAACATAACGATATAATATATAAATATAACGTAAATATAATATAGTATAACTATAAATACATATATAATAATATATTTACATTCAATTGGCTTGGTCTCTTGGAATGTTATAATAATAATATGTAATAATGTAATGATATAATATATAAATATAACATAAATAAAATATAGTATAATTATAAATATAAGTATTAGTATAAATAATAATATTAATATAATATATATGTATATGTAATAATTTAAATATAATATAAACATAATATAAGTGGACGATGAATATAACTGTACGGGTTGTTAGCAATGCTCTCAAATATTGTTAAAGTTTTTATGAAACTATTACTAGCATCAACATAAATGTCAAAAGAAGAAAAGACTATCAACTGGATAAACCTAATTAACACGTCATCAAGACGGTGCACCTATAACAGAGAGGTGGAATATCAGACT
>CM032668.1:7951192-7985416 GCA_019095985.1 Streblospio benedicti
AAAACCTGGCATTATCCCACTAACAAAAAAATAAAACACGTGAACTTAATGACCTCAGTTAAGTGCAGTGCACTCACCCACTTATCATATCTGGGTCGAGCGTCAGACGTAACCTGGTCATTAAAAGACGTAACCTGGTCAATAAATGCTTTATCGCAAAAGTGTTTGTCCCTCCCCACGTCAACATCGTTTTCCTGCTAAAGGCTAGCCAAGGATTATAAATTCTCCCTGTTTTGGGTAGGTTGATGTTGGTGTGATGACAATATCACGTTATCAAAAGTTACGCTGTTGCACTAGATCTATAGACTTTAGATAGTACTAGTAGTAGATCGATATCTATATAGATCAAAAGTTCAAAAGCCCATTGAGGGTGGGCATTCTAACATTAGACTTGAAATCTGACATGATCAGAGAGATGGAGGTATATCGGATCCTGCTCACAACTTCGCACAATCTGAGTGGAATCTCTATCAAAATCAGCCAATTGTATTCATTATGGCGGCAAGCGTTGAATAGTAGCCTCGGTTTGGAGGTTGACAAACAGGGACTAGTCAGTGATTGATATTGACGTAATGTGTCTTTTGTGGAAGTGGGCGTGGCGCTATGAAATAATAAGGATGATGCGGCTCTTTTCTGAAAATTGTTCCAGTTCTTGATCATTCATTTAGGGCAGCCACTAGCGTGCCCGTAATATTTACATTCGAAAACGAGGTTCACGGTACTTAACTGGTGAAAAGGGACTAGTCCGTGCTAGGATTTTTGCGGAGAAATCTCAGAATGTGTCCCGAAGACACCAAGCGCATTGCATACCTCTCACTTGTACGTCCCATCTTAGAATACGCGGCGCCAGTTTGGGACCCGCACAAAGCTCGAGATATCGACCGTCTTGAACGAGTCCAGGGACAGGCTATCCGTTTTATTACTGGCGACTACCGCTCGCGAGACCCCGGTTGTGTTACGCATATGATGCTACGGCTAGACATTCCGCTACTCCAGGAGCGAAGGAAAGTGTGCAGGTTCACCCTGATGTACAAAATCGTGGAGGGACACCTGCCTGCCATGCGTCCGGATGTTTTCCTTGTACCACTGAGGAGAAACAAACGTCCGATTCGAGACAGACATTTGCGGAGCGATTTCGTCAACACGAGTATTGTGAGCCGCTCAGTTA
Organism: Streblospio benedicti; assembly: GCA_019095985.1. Classification (NCBI taxonomy): domain Eukaryota; kingdom Metazoa; phylum Annelida; class Polychaeta; order Spionida; family Spionidae; genus Streblospio; species Streblospio benedicti. The sequence goes on from CM032668.1 coordinate 7,952,361, forward strand.
CCAACAACTCTAAGTGTTTTGCTGTTCCACGCTGTAGAACCCAGCCATCTGTGAACTCTTATTTTCCACGAACTATTCACGAGTGGAATCAGCTACAGGAATATCAAGTCACTGCAGAGTCCATCGACCAATTCAAGGCATCCCTGGTCGGTGGTGCAGTGACAGACTAAATTAAACACTGCGCTCTCTCTTTCCGTTGCCAGTTTATGTCACTTTTGATTGAGGCAACGTAACCTTACAGATTACAGATTACAGATTAAATCTATAGTGTAGTAAACAAACCTTCGTGCATCCGAACTTCAACTATCCAGATCATATTTCATAGCTGTAAGATTTCCTAAATATGCACAACTACATGTAATTATCCCAGAAGTTATTCCTTGACATGCAGCTGTTCACCTATGATCACAAATTAACGTTTATTTTTTGAAGCGGGATGAAATCTCTTCGAAATTCATCATGGCGGCAAGCGTTGAATAGTAGCCTCGGTTTGGAGGTTGACAAACAGGGACTAGTCAGTGATTGATATTGACGTAATGTGTCTTTTGTGGAAGTGGGCGTGGCGCTATGAAATAATAAGGATGATGCGGCTCTTTTCTGAAAATTGTTCCCGTTCTTGATCATTCATTTAGGGCAGCCACTAGCGTGCCCGTAATATTTACATTCGAAAACGAGGTTCACGGTACTTAACTGGTGAAAAGGGACTAGTCCGTGAGCCACATTCTCTTATAGTTACTTTGGTCGAAGTGGGCGTGGCATCATGAAATAATAACGCTCTTTTCTTGAAAATATTTCCGGACTTTGCGGGAGTGAACTCTACATTAGGCCGTGCCTGCCGGCCCGTATAAAATGATATTTGAGGTATGGTGCATTGAACATAAGACAATGCGTACACGAAATTAACCGATAACTTTTGTGATGCATCCAACAAACGTAGAAACTGTGTCAACGACTTTTGTGCTAATGCTAGTAATATGATGGCTTCAAGCAATACGATAGCCTTGTGAGATAATAGCTTTAGGCATACCGTATACGCTTCTGCCACCCTGCCACCCCCACCCCCACCCCACCTCTACAAGTACTGAACATGTGCATTATCGTATTTTGGTAGGGAAATTACGCCATACACTGGAGTGCTCAGGTGAGTTGTTGTATCAATAATAAAGTCAACATCTAGTATACTAGTATGATAGTGATGCCAACTATTGGTGTCAAATTACACAGGCATAGTGAACAACGCTACAGCTTTTTATTTGCTTTAATTTCATCCAGGCTATAGGAATTTTAAACACTATTATTGTGATTGAATGAGCTGGGCAGATGAGTGCACTAGCGCACACTGACTACGTCGGTAACGTGGTCTACATTTTACCAAGGGCGTAAGCAGGGGCGGGGGGTGAGGGGGTGGGTTCAGTAACCCTGCAACATCAGATAGTGTGTCCTGTACTTCATATTCAGGTAAAAATGATCATGCCCAACCTCATGATTTATTTTGACACATTTCTTTTCTGTCATATATTGTAGCATTTCTGGTGGAAATACTTATGATTCTATCTCTCTTGTAGATGTTGATATTGCATTCTCAGACGATATTGGAAAATTTTTAAAGGGTACTATGACACCAAAAGAAGTGATTGTTGCTATTGATGCACTGTCCCAAGGTAAAAGATTTAAGCACTTGACCAGCCATTTCAAACTAAGGCCTCATTACATTTTCCCTTCGGTCTTCTTGAATAAATGCAACAGAGCTTTTAACAGAGACTGGCTTGCAAAATACCTATGGCTTGTATACAGCCCGTCTCTTGGTGGTGTATTTTGCTTTCACTGTGCTCTGTTTGCTACGCAAAGAGAGTTAAAAGGAAAGCTGGTCAATGCACCCTTTACAAAATGGACCAAAATATCAGAGACTCTGAAGAGCCATGCTGCTAGTCATCACCATGCTTCATCTATCATTGACTCCCAAGCATTCAAAAACTTGGTGGACAAACCTTTGCATACGTTGCCAAGCTTGATTAGTAATGAGAAACAAAAACGCATAAAAGAAAATCAAGTCATCGTTAAGTTGATTGCTAAGGCAATCTTACATTGTGGACGACAGTGCTTAGGTCTTCAGGGCAAAATTGAGTATGATGCTGAGAAGAATCCTGGCAATTTCTTAGCAACGCTGAAGCTACTTTCCAAGTCAGAACCTCTATTAAGAAAGCATAATGATGCACCGGAAAAGAAAAATGCACTTTACACTTCTCCAGCTTGCCAAAATGAACTCATACAAATAATTGGTGACATAATTCAAAGTTCAATTATAAATGAAATAAAAGCTGCCAAGTTTTATACTATTATGGCTGATGAGGTGTCGTGTCACAATAAGGAGCAAATGCCACTATGCATAAGGTTTGTGGACAAAACCAACACACTCAGAGAAGAATTCATTGAGTTCATACCCCTCATTAGGACAACTGGATTAGCCATTGGTAAAGCAATCGAGACAGCTTTAAATCCTCTAAAATTGCCGCTTGAGAACATAAAAGGACAAGGCTACGACGGAGCAGCAGCAATGTCCAGTGAGAAAAATGGTGTCCGTGGTTACATAAAGACACTGTCTCCTTTAGCCGTGTACACCCATTGCTCTGGCCACTGTTTAAACCTTGACATTGTTCATGCATGCAAGCTGGTTGCAGTCAGAAATATGTTGGACAAACTCAACGAGACATGCTTATTCTTCAATAAAAGCCCAAAGAAGGAAGAACTGTTGAAAGATATAAAAAGACATGACATCCCAGAAGCATCAAAAAGAAAGCCACTGTTGGATCTGTGTACTACTAGATGGGCTGAAAGGCAGGAGGCCTATAGACATTTCTATCAAGCTTACGTGCACACGATCACTTGTCTTGAAGTGATTGCTGTAGGGTTGCAACAAGAAGAAGGATACAACCCACTTCTAACTGGACACGATTGGGATCAAACATCAAAAACTAATGCAAATGCTCTCCTCCACAGCTTGACCTCCTTTGATTTTGTCATTACTTTCATCACTGTGTACATGATATTGTCCCGTTTGGAAGGGATATCCGTGCAACTGCAAAAGAAAGCTATTGACATATTTGATGCTCACAACCTGGTAAGCAGTAATAATTGGCAGTTCAATAATTTTCCATGCTGTTTTCTCTGAATTTGAATGTCTACTATTAAATATGGCAACGATGTTATTGATTGTCACTTTCAGATTGAGTCTGTGCAGGAGACCTATGCTGACATCAGGGAGAACATTGATGACCATTTAGCAGATGGTTTAATCAAGCACAAAGGACGGCCGAAAAGGTATTCAATTAGAAGCTATTTATTTAGAATCTAAGATTCCAAAGATTGCACCAATTACTACTTGATAGTAATCGTTATTATACAGCAAGCCTCTATACTCTGGATGTTTGTTTGCTATCCTTTATCTACTATCTGAAAGCACCTGGATTAGTATCACAATTTAGGCTGCCTTATCAACACTGACATTTGTTAATTTGGAGTAAATGTATTAACGCTTCGTAGATTTAAAGGTTTCCATCTTTGCAAAATGTTAATACCTGTCTTTATGGTAAATTCACAATAATGATATCTCAAATTTAAAATGAACCTGATTTGTTTTTCTTTTTCTTTTACCTACGTCCCATGTAGGTTGGAGAAGAACCAAGGATGCCCCGCATTGCAGGACGACAGCAGCATCGTAGCAATGTTCCGAACGAGGTTTCCTGTGAATGTTCACATCCGTGTTACTGCTCTATAAAATGCTATTATCTGCGAAACCTAGCAATCCCTTTCTCTGGACCATGTGATCACTGATCTTGAACAGCAGTTTTGCGGTATACTTTTCAGATGGAATAATATAACTAGCAGGCACTGACAAAAATGATTATAAGTACAATTATTTTCACCAATTATTGCTCACAATATTTTTAACATTAAAAAGTCGATCTCCATATTTTTCTTCTGACAGGTTTGGCAAAGAAATGTAGTCAACTACTTGGGCTGGTACCAGCAGTGATGTGTGAACGGAAGGTCAACCTGGATGATGCCCTGTCCATGTATAGTGGTGATCTCCCAGCCCCCGAGTTCATACAAGAAGAGCTGTCTGATTGGGCAGCCTTCCACAAGAAACAACCTGCTGAAGACAGAACAACAACATGCAGGGAAGCACTTCAACAATGCGATGCTGTTCGTTTCCCCAACATTTATACTTTGCTACGCATTGCCTGCACACTGCCAGTGACATCCTGCGAGTGTGAACGAAGCTGCAGTGTTTTGCGTCGGCTGAGCAACTACATGCGCTCCACCATGGGTCAAGAGCGAATGACCGCCCTGGCCCTGATGCACATACACTATGCCCATCCAGTCGACTTGGATGTTGTTTTTAAAAAAATATGCAGTTGCATCCCCGAAGAATGCAACTTGGAAATTTAATTTTCCAGTGATAATTCTGGGTCGGGAATTTCAAGGCTACTATGCCATTTGGCATAACAGATTGACTTGTGTTACACTGATAGCTGATTTTTCAATGAATGAATAATAGAGTCAGATTTATCATAAACTTGGAATGTAATACTTGTGTCGTTACAAAGGGTATAAATTTATTCTGGGTCAATTTTATTCACCCATATTCCAGATTGTCAACTAAAATAGAATTTTGTCAGTATTAAACAATTTATTGCAATTTTAGTACTGTGTGGGAAGACTTAAACTACATGTACATGTATTCATTTTATTATCTGTTTGTTCTAGTTCTATGTTCTGTGTTATATGGCATAATTAAATAGTTTTTAAAATCTCAAGTATCAGGAAATCCAGCCATTTTGTACTGCATTTTCAAAAAAATTTCGCATAGGATGGGGCGCTCCGCACCCTTCCTATAACCTCCCCCCACTCGGTCGCTATACGCTCTATCGCAAATGTGAACCCCCCCTTACAAAAAGCTGCTTACTCCCTCGTTTACAGATGTAGTTGTAGCTGGCATCGCCTCCAGCATCGGACCATTGATATTGGTCGCCACGCTGCATAGCCGCCCTGCTTGCGTGTGGTCTTTTTGGCTCGCCGAATAACCATTCGTTGTAGCCGATTGTTTCTCCTGTGGCTTCATTCACCCATGTACCCGGCACAACGTCAGGTGTGGACTTGTACATGTTGAGATAGATTACTTCATACTGCAGGTCTACAACATAACGTGGTCAGCAAAAACTTTATGACTTATTTTCAGCTAAATATGGGAGTGGTCATTAATACAGAGGGCGGCGTGAAGAGCAATAGTTTTCTTGACATTTTTTTTCATGCCCCCCCCCCCCTGGCACATTGTATGTTTTTTCCATGTTCCCCGTTCCATTATTAATTATTCTATTGCATACTATCAGACAGAATCACGATAAACTATCACACCAAAACATCTTATGGTACACCACCTCCCCATTGATCTAGCTATAGATGAGATGGAAGCTTTATCTATATCAAAAGATGACATCAAGTTGAGGGTAAAGGGGAAAAATGAAGATTTAGCTGCTGAAGGTGGAAAGATTTGGGAGCAAAAAGGAGGTCATATACATCAACAAGTCATTCAGAATGATGAAAGAACACCAGTAGATTTGTGATTACAGGGATTTACTCTCATTTCAAATCCCTCTAGCCAGTTTGGCTAGAGCAATAACAGGAGCACTAGCCCTATGTTATTAATGGCCGGATATTTAAAGGGTACTAGCCAAAGTCAAAGTTGCTGAAGAGGGGAACATCAAAGTTGGGACCTTGGAAGTGAGCTTCGAAGGCATGGTTGCAAGTGGTGTAGACAGTAAGTATAACTAGGGGGGTCTGGGAGCATGCTCTCCCAGAATTGTTTTAAATGGATGTCTCTAGAAGCTCTTTGATGCATTCTTTTTCTGAGAAAAGTAGTTTTTTTATATAAAATGGAGGTATTTAGGTCATGTTTTACTTCTTCTTTATGATTTTACATGCTAACTTTAATACATATTGATTAGTCATTGCTTTTCCTGCATGTCACTGTCTTAGCCTGAGTACCCCTTCTTCCCTCAAACCGGCCTTGGGCTATCACCCTCACATCAGTCTAAACTGACCAGGTCATTTTACGTGTTTGGGTGTCAAATGTTTTGTCATGCAAGTCATTTGTTTGCGGTATAACAGTGGTATCATCATGATTAAAACTAGATAATTATATGTATAACTGTATAAGGAATCATCGTGCACAATTTATTTTTATGCTATTATTTCAAGTTAAGACAATAAAAAGAGGATTTATTTAATAGCATTAATTTGCACTTACCGGGCGCCATTTTATGCACATATCAGACTAAATGTAAAAACCTCAATGTTTGACCGCCTTGTAAATATATTCATAATTGTTCAACTTTAATACATATAATAAATACATATTCGAAATGAATTGGGGTTGTAAAATGGAAAGAATAGTTAAGTATATCGATCATTTAAAAAGACTTAATGTGTCATTCCATGGAAAAGTTGCAGTAATTAAATCTCACATTTTGTCCAAGCTTGTTTATCATGCTCAGTGTATTATCAGTTCCGAAACAGTAATTAAGTCATAAAAATACTAATCTATAACTTTTTGCGGGATGGAAAAAGGGAAAGGTGAAACTATCTGAAATTAGTAACTATTCAAAATGGAGGATTGAATATGATTAATGTGGATGTATTCCTAGAGCCTGTTAAGGTTTCGTGGATTCCAAAAATACTCTCAATACCAGGGAAGTGGACTGATATTATTCACATGGTCGCCAAAAGTATTCATTTACCTTTAGAGTATCTCCTTAAACTCAGCGTGTCTAATTTATCCAACTTTCCAGTCCTTAAAGCCTTTCCTGTATTTTATCAGGAAGTCTTCTTATATTATTGAACTATTTATATTTAATACTTGCCGATTATTTGACATACTATTATTATTTGGTTTGGCATTGGAATTATGTAAAGTAGAATTTTTATAACGATAATCCATCATTAGTTTTACTCAAATAACCTTAGTTAAATAGTAATATTGAAAAAAAACGGCCCTAAATAACAACAGAGGGAGGGAGGTACCGTGCACGCTGCTCCAGCTACTCCAGCCTCGTTGTGATACTCACACAACAACATCTGAAGAAGCCATGTAGTACACCATGGCGAAACGTCATAAGTTTCACAAATATAAACAGTAGAGAATAGTAAACTATTACTATTATTATAATTTGTTTATGTTAGGCTGCTTTGTCAGTTTTTAATTTTATAGACAATATTGGGTTGTATAGCTATAGTAAGCAATTCCGATCTTAAGATTATATGTTCTTTATTTATCTATAAACCATACATATAATTAATAATAAAGACAAATAATTAGAGTTGTGTAAATGATATTTCTTAAAAAATAATTGAACATCACAATTTTTTAAATTTTCACAGGTTTGAAGTTGCCAACATTATAGGGTGGCAGAAAAATATAACTGCAAATCAGTATCCATGTCTTTTCAACCAACATGTATTAATTGTATTCCTTTCCAATGCTGCTATAAAATCAACTTAATTATAATGAAAAATCTGTTTTTCAGTTGCATATACTATTTCAAAATAGATACTGGCGTTTTACTGGCGTTTTACTGTAGAATAGTTAGTTGAGTTGATGGATTATATCATTTTGCTAATCCCCTGTGTTATGCTTGAGTGGCTTTGTCACCAGGCTAGCCACAATTAATAACTGTTTGTCTGTCTGGCAAAAATGTAAAAATACATCATTTGTTGCACTATACTTGCATATGAAATATTATGTGTAAACATTTAATAATAATATATTCGTATAGGGAAATTGTAATTGCAAGTCCATGCGTATCCTTGTGTATTTTACCAAACTATGCAACTTTTGCGACGGCGAATTATTATTTGATTTGACAATGCCATTATGTAAAGCAGAATTTTTAAAACAATAATCCATCATTAATTTTACTGAAATAACCTTGGTTAAATAGGAATATTGAAAAAATAAAATGTGGGTGCATTGATTGTAGAAAGGCTTTAAGCCAAAGGGCTAATATGCACTGTCAATTAATGAGTGATGGCTTTGCCATAAATATAAATAGTTCTTTGCACTAACTTGTTATAAATCTAAATTCATAAAACCATTTAATAAACTTATTCCTTCTGAATTATTTCAACAGCCTCTGTGGGGAAATGAATACTTTAAAATGGGCAATGTTGTCTTTAAAAAACTGGGCAAAATCAAATATCATGTATGTGAAAGATCTTGTAAATATTGAACTTAATTTTATAGATGAAAACTATATCTACAATGTCATAAAAGATAAGTCTAACATTTTGCAAGAATGCTATATCGTCAAAAGGTACATAATGAAAAGAGTCTGCCTTGTTGCTCCCACACTGGCTAAATATACAAGTATTAAATCAGGTTATCATGTTATTGCTGATAACAAATTCCTTGATATTAGGAATAAGAATTTTTTCTATAGCCTTTTAAAAATAAATGCAACGCTCGGCCTCATATGGAATCTGTTTATTCCAGAGAATTCAATTTTGAAAATAGTAAACAAACTTGGAGAAGCATTTATACCCCAAAAATATGTTTTACTGGATTTAATTATTTTAATGTTTTTAATTTTAAATTATTACATAATATACTTCCTTGTGGTTACATCTATATATATAAAGGAAGAGGCGATTTTTTGCGTCACAAAAGGCTTTTTAACCACAAGACGTACACACTCCAAATTATGTATGTGCAATCAGGACAACTTGGTGGTCGTTATAATATCACATTTCAAACCAAACAAATTGGTTTTAATGATGAAAACAAGAAAAAAGAATTTGTTAGAAAGGTTGCTTACAGGGCCATGTTTGTTAAACAGTTATGTCAAACGTATGTTACACGTCACACGTACAGTCATACAACGAGGGAGCTGGGGAGGGTGCATGGGTGATGATGGACTGGTGATGGAGGTGCATTTTATCTGCTCCGGACCTGTTTTGAGGAGGGGTGTTGGCAGAAAGAGTATGTGTGTCCATAATAAGACTCCATATGGCAGGGGGGGGCGGGGGGGGGGGACATGGCTGGTGTCCATATGGGGTGGGGTATAACTGGTGGTGAGGCAGGGAGGAGCATTTAAACTGTTCAAGATCTCATCAATTTCAACCCGAGCAGCAGCAGAAAGGGGGTGATTGAGATGCACATTTAATGGTCTACACGTGTTTACCAGGGGTAGGAGTAGCTGGAGGGAGAAATATTAGAGAGATCAAGCATTGCCACATACATATAGTGTATGTATGGCTGTCACATATGACTGTGGGAGGAATGTGATGGAGGTGTATTTAATCTTTCCCAGACCTGTATAGTGACGGGAGCTGGTGTGAGGGATGTGGGACAGGGGAAAGAATGGGAAGGGAGGAGCATTTGATATGTTTTGATCTCATCCGTTTCAACCAGAGCAGCAGCAGGAAGGGGGTGCATTAATTATGGACCTGTTTAGATGGGGATGGGGTAGAGAGGGTTGGTGAGAGAAGAGGGGGTGGGGGATGGAATGAAAGGTAGGGATGAGTGGGACATTTAATCTGCTCCGCACGTGTTTACCATGGGTAGCAGTAGCTGGGGGAGGGATATTGGAGGGATCAATCATTGCCATATTTAGTACATCTATTATATTATATGTGTAAATGGCTGTGACATATGACGATGGGATGACGGTGATGGAGGTGTGTTTAATCTGTCACAGACCTGCATACTGACGAGAACTGGTTCGAGGGATGTGGGACAGGAGGAAGGGTGGGGAGGGAGGCGCATTTAATGTGTTCCGGATCTCATCTGTTTCAACCTGAGCAACGCCGATAAACAGCTAGTACTGAATAAATGGAAATCAAATATTTCAAAAGATGTGACTTGTGTAAAGATATAGAAACAGTGAAACACATGTTATATGAATGTCCACATATATTACAAATATGGATGGAAGTGTCTCGTATTATTGGTATAATAGTATGGAAATCAGTTGTATGTGGGTTTATAGGATTTGACTTAACTGAAATAAGATTAAAAGATTAATGCTCTGAATTTTATTGTATCACTAATAGCTTATTCCATTTTTAAAGAAAATTCTTTTAGTAAGTTTGATAAAAGGCCTCTAACTGTAATTAATATATTACATAGTATAAGAAGGATATTAGCTGAATATTCTATTATTTTGGAAAAAATGTATTGTCAAAAACTTATTCAAATATTATATTAATCAAATATCGTCGATAATATGATAAAAACCTTGCATGTGTGAAATGTATATTCTGTCACTAATAGATATATGTGGGAAGATAATATATATATATATATAATATATATATATATATATATATATATATATATATATATATATATATATATATATATATATATATATATATATATATATATATATATATATATATATATATATATATATATATATATATATATATATATATATATATATATATATTAATATATATATAGAATACTAAAACGAATGACTGGCTTTCCTGTTTTTTATTTTCCTAATGTACATTTTCAACTTAAGTCTTTTCAAGGAAAGAACATATATTACAGTGATAATATATAAAACGTAAACTTAATTTACAAATAACATATAATATAGGAAGTTAATATAATAATAATTATACACTTGATGGTGAACTAGGTTTGTAAACAATGATACACTACTTTAAATATAGTGGATATTAAATATCTAATCATTTTGGAAACATAGGTGTCTTTTATCCCACATAAGAATAAAAAACATTGGCCATGGTTTCACTGAATATCTAAAATATATACAGTAAATCATAGCATGTAACACATATAAATCCAAACATAATAAACTTTCAAAAGCTTTATTATCTAAGAATATATTTAAACATAGTATGGATTATTGAAAATGAATACTTTAAAATGGGCAATGATAACTTTTATTTTAAAAAGTGGACAAAACAAAAATTCAATGCATGTGAAAGACCTTTTAAGTATTGAAGGTGTTATAGATGAAAACTATATCATGGTCTTTTAAAAGATAAGTTCTAACATTTTGCTAGAATGCTATATCTTCAAAAGGTACATAATGAAAAAAGTCTTTTTATGTACATCCCACACTGGCTAAATATACCCTTAAATCATGCTATTTCATTATTGCTGATAAACAAAATCCATTCTATTAGGAACAAGAATACTAAATTTTTTCTATAGCCTTTTAAAAATAAATGCAATGTTCGGCCTTATGGAATCTGCTTATTCCAGAGAATTCAATTTTGAAAATACAAACAAAATTGGGGAAATATTTATATTTAAAAATGTTTTATGGATTTAATGATTTTAATGTTTTTTAATTTCAAATTATTACATATAACAGGGTTGCTTTACAGAAATATATTAAAGGAAGAGGCGATTTTTTGCGTCACAAAAGGCTTTTTAACCAATAAGACATATAACACTCCAAATTATGTATGTACAATCAGGACAACTTGGTGGTCGTTATAATAGCACATTTCAAACCTCAACAAATTGGTTTTAATGATGAAAACAAAGAAAAAGAATTTGTTAGAAAGGTTTTTAAAGGGGTATGTTTGTTAAACAGTTTCATCAAGAACGTTGTTCATTATGTCTTCATACCCTAGATGGGGAGGGTGCATGGGTGATGATGGACTGGTGATGGAGGTGCATTTTGTCTGTTTCCGGACCTGTTTTGTTACTGGGTGTTGGCAGAAAGAGTATGTGTGTCCATATTATGGCAGGGGGGGGGGGGGGGCGGACATGGCTATGTCCATATGGGGTGGGGGTATAACTGGTGGTGAGGCAGGGAGGAGCATTTAAACTGTTCAAGATCTCATCAATTTAAACCCGAGCAGCAGCAGAAAGGGGGTGATTGAGATGCAATGATTAATGGTCTACACGTGTTTACCAGGGGTAGGAGTAGCTGGAGGGAGGAATATTATAGGGATCAAGCATTGCCACATACATGTAGTGTATGTATGGCTGTCACATATGACAGTGGGAGGAATGTGATGGAGGTGTTATTAATCTTTCCCAGACCTGTATAGTGACAGGAGCTGGTGTGAGGATGTGGGACAGGGGAAAGAATGGGAAGGGAGGGCATTTGATATGTTTTGATCTCATCCGTTTCAACCAGAGCAGCAGCAAAGGGAAGGGGTTGCATTAATTATGGATCTGTTTAGATGGGGATGGGGTAACAGAGTTGGTGAGAGAAAAAGTGGGGGATGGAATGAAAGGTAGGGATGAGTGGGACCCCCATTTTCGATCTGCTCCGCACGTGTTTACCATGGGTAGCAGTAGCTGGGGGAGGATATTATATTCATATCAATCATTGCCATATTTAGTACATCTAGTGTGTAAATGGCTGTGACATATGACGATGGGATGACAGTGATGGAGGTGTGTTTAATCTGTCACAGACCTGCATACTAAGAGAACTGGTTCGAGGATGTGGCACAAGAGGAAGGATGGGGAGGAGGCGCATTTAATGTGTTCCCGGATCTCATCTGTTTCAACCGGAAACGCCGGGTAAACAGCTATTACTGAATAAATGGAAATCAAATATTTCATTTGTGACTTGTGTAAAGATATAGAAACAGTGAAACACATGTTATATGAATGTCCATATATTACAAAATATGGATGGAAGATAAGAAGGATATTAGATGAATATTGTATTTTTATGGGATTTGAAATGTAACGAAAAAGATATGCTCTGAATATTATTGTATCACTAATCAAATTCCATTTTTAAGAAAATTCTTTTAAAGTTTGATAAAAGACTTCTTGAACTGTATGAAATGTATAGTATCTGTTACTAATAGATATATTTTGGGAAAAATGTATTGTCAAAACTATTCATATATTATATGTCAAATATCGTCGATAATATGATAAAATATTTGAATATTCTGTCACTAATGATATATGTACAAGATAAACAACAAGTAACTAAACTAGAATGATTTGAACTAGAATGTTATATGTATGTGAATGTATTGTATGTAATGTGTATTTATTTTTATTCTATTTTTCAAGCTCATTTAATTAATAATATTAATAATAATAATAATAATAATAATAATTGCATGTACAAGAGAAAACAATAATAATAAACTAATAATATTTGAATAATAATAATAATAATAATAATGTATGTATTTAATTCTAAAATAATAATAATAATAATAATAAAAGGATAAAAAAAGGAGTGGATGAAAAAATATATATTCGTGTTCCTAACAACTTACGCTTTATGATGATATATAAATCATTACCAAAAACATATATCAGATATTTCTAATCATTTTCTATTTACTGAGATGCATTTACTTTGATGCTATTGTTGCAAAGAAAAAACATTACCGGCGAACGGTATAGAGCTTCTTCTAAGCATTGAAAATGTGATGGTTGGTTTCAAAACATTGGAGAAATTGGGAATAGGGTAAAATGAAATGGTTTCTTCACATTATGGTGAAAAGATGAATACGTGCATTTCTACGGAAATTACCCTTGGCCACGCAGCTCTGATGAATGGAAAGATTTTATCTTGATCGCCAGGAGCACTTCTATGTATTGACTTTCTTAAAGCTTTTGATTCTGTTGAACATCATTTCATCTTTGAGTCACTAAAACGATTTAATTTTGGGGCTAATTTTATTAAATTGGTTCAAATTATGTACTCTGAACCAAACTTTGAAGTTAAGAATAATGGATGGTTGTTTGATAACTATACAATGACAAGAGGTATTAGACAGGGCTGTTCAATGTCAGCACTTCTCTTTGTTATTGTAGTAGAAGTTTTAGCAATTATGATTAGACAAAATAAAAATATCAAAGGAGTATTAATTAATGGAAATGAACATAAAATAATACAATATCCCGATGATGCGACAATATATGTCAGACATCCTGATTCTATTAGAGAAACTTTATATACTATTATTGAATTTAGTAGATATGCAGGGTTGAAATTAAATTTATCTAAAACGAAGGGAATATGGTTGAGAGACCTTAAAGAGTTAGGATACAGACAATTTGAAGAGATATCTTGGACCGGAAATCCTGTGAAATGTTTAGGTATTTATATATTGGTCACAATAAAGAAAAATGTAGTTTATTGAATTGTGATACAAAACTAGACACAATTAAACAGACGCTGGAAAGATGGGAACGTAGGAAATTAACATTGTTTGGGAAAGTTAAAGTCATTAAAACATATGCCATTTCAAAGATTGTATATCCGGCTACTGTTTTGGTTATACCAGATTTTGTAAAAAGCGACTAAAAGAAATAGTTTTTAAATATTTCTGGGGTAAAAGAGATTATGTAAAGCGGTCAAATGTAATTCATACAAAAAATCATGGTGGTTTAAATATGATAGATATTGAAAGTCTCTTTAAATCGTTAAAAGAAGATTGGGCTCCAAGATTGTTAAATAGTAATGGTAAATGGAAAGATTATTTTATAATGCTGCTATCTAAAAATAGGATTCAATATTGACTATATTCTTAAAACTTCTTTCAGAACTAATGATTCTTTTCCTGTATTAAACAATTTGTCACCCTTTTACCAAAGTATACTATTAGCATTTAATAAAGCAAAAGCAGTCGTATCATTTGATAGATTACATGTAAGTGTGCATAAAATACTTCAGCTCCCACTGTGGGGATGTGAGTATTTCAAAATAAGAAACACGTGTTTGTACTTAGATGGATTGATAAATAATAATATGTATTTAATTAAAGATGTAATTAATGTCGATGGAAGTGTAAAAAATGATGTAGAATTATTTGAATGTACATCTAAAAGAATAACTATGATCAAAGATGCATTTATTGTGAAAAATTATGTCATAAAAAGAATAATCCAATTAGATGTTACCATTGGGCCATTTGTTAATATAAGACATTTAACACATATTTTGTACAAAAAAGGATATATAGAATTAAAGATTTGTAAGAGTAATATATTCTACCAGATGTTGGTTAAGAAAGTAAAAGAGGTAATATGGAATCTATATATTCACATGAATTCAGTTTTGATAATAATTTTATCATATGGAAAACCATCTATGATCAAAAAATAGAGGAAATTCCTATGATAAAAAATTGCTGATTTTAATTATAAAATCATGCATAATATTGTACCTTGTGGTATGTACCTAAGTAAAGGGAAAAATATAAGTGCAAAATGTGATATCTGCAATGAATTGGAAACAACAAAACACATGTTATATGATTGTATAAGAATCCATAGTCTATGGAAAATTATTTCATTTTTTTTAAATACAAATAAGATGGAAGCACATTGTTTGTGGCTTTCCAAGCTATGATAAAGGTGCAACTATTGAGGCATACAACTTCATGATTTCTGTAATAACTTATGCTATATTTAAAGAGAATTCAAAATGCAAATATAATAATTTAGATTATAATAATGTGAATATCTTCTCAAGTGTGAAAGACAATCTCATTAATTATATGTATATCCTGGAAAAACTGGATCATAAGATATTCAAATGTGTTTTATTTCAAACAATTATTGAACATATTTAATGTTGGAAAAATTAATATAGTATAAATCTGATAAAATGTGATTTGAATATAAAGTAGAATTTTTGTAATTTCATTACTGTATTGATAATATTGTATGTAATACTTAAATTTCCATAGTGTTTACAAGATTAATAAATGATTAAAAAAATATATATATATGTGAATTGCATGTACAAGAGAAAACAACAAGTAACTAAACTAGAATGATTTGAAGTTATATGTATGTGAATGTATTGTATGTAATGTATGCATTTATTTTTTATTTTATTTTTCGAGCTCAATAAATAATAATGAAAAAAAGAGGGGATGAAAAAAACACATATTCATGTTTCTTACAACTTACTCTTTATCATGATATATAAATCATTACCAAAAACATATATCAGACAATTTTAATCATTTTCTTATTACTGAGATGCATTTACTTTGATGCTGTTGTTGCAAAGAAAAACCATTCCTGGCGAACGGTATAGAGCTTCTTCTAAGCATTGGAAATGTGATGGTTGGTTTCAAAACATTGGAGAAATCGGGAATAGGATAAAATGAAATGGTTTCTTCACATTATGGTGAAACGATGAATACGTGCATTTCTATGGAAATTACGGCAGTTTACCCTTGGCCACGCAGCTCTGATGAATGGAAAGATTTTATCTGTGCTATGCTGCAAAGTATTGTAAGTATACAACGAAGGGCTGTCATCTCATGAAATGTAAGTAAGAAAGGGTCAAATCCACGCTGTGTGGCGGCTTAATTTGCAAGTGAACTTGCCCAAAACGTGATAGAAAAGGCAATCTCCAAAGTGACAGGTGCAAAGTGAACCCCAGTCGCCAAATAGATTAAGCACTTAAATTTGCGAGTTGGCAAGTATAAGAGTAATTCCCTGCTGATCAGTATGGTAATAATGGTAATAATGTGGAATATTTATTTGGTATAATCAATCAAAAGTTCAATGCAATGGATTTAAGAGCTGCAGAGAATAAAAGGATCAAGCTGAGGCAGAAGGAGTGCATGAGACAAAAGATAAGAAGACAGAAGGCTGCAAAGAAGGCGGCTGAGAAACATTGCACTGCAGACACTGCAATAGAATTGAAAGACTAAGCCATGTCATGCTTAATATGTAACTGATTGTATAAAGAATAAAATCTTGCAGAATTAATAATGTTTTTATTTTGTGTTCTAAAGTTAAATGATAAATGGAAGTAACTTCTATCAGCTATACTAGTATAATATATGATATTCTTTGTCCCAAATTCGCGACAAAAGCGCGTAAATTTTTAGAATGTTAGTATTAAAAAAATTGCACCCCCTAGCTTACATGTTATTTTTCTTGCACCTCCCAAGAGCACCATGATATTTTTTCACGCCCCTCCAACTTTTCTTCATGCCCCCCCATCCTCTGTATTTTGTGACCACTCCCTAATAGGTACATATAGAGAAAGGCGGGACCCATTGACATGGAGAGCAAGTCCTAAATGATTTGAAGTGCAATAATTAATGATTTGCATAAATATAAGTTCTACATGTGATAATAAAGACATTGTGGCCAGATGAGGTTATACATTCTAGACGTAATCTGATGATTAGTGAAATTAAGAAAAGTACAAATGAGGAGAATGCTTATTCCATGGATATATTGATAGTACTTATGCTTGTGATTTGTGGACCAATTGCAAAAATTTTTGAAAAAGCCAATAACAATATTTGTAGAAACTTTTGCTTTAGAGATTGTAGGGGTCTCTTGTATGGTCAAAGCTCAAGGCTCTTTTAAAAACTGTTGATGGGGGTGATAACTTATTTTACTTGTCAAGCTGTTTAACAAGGATATACCCCCTACCCCAGTATCAGTTATTTTTTTTATCGTTCCCATGTTTCAAATTACTGCAATACATGTAACCAAATATGTCCAAAAATGACCCAAGGTAAATTGAAAATTTTAAATTTTATTTTTATGATTTTTTTGACCCCTTTTCCTTAACATATGAAACAAAATATGAATGCACTCACTGGGATCATTTTCCACAAAGTTTCTGATGAATTCCTGCTCTTCTGCTGATTCCACGAGCAGCAGGTCAGCTCCATTCCCCATGGCTTGGCAATTCGAGCGGCAGACATCTACTGGGCATATGGCACTTTTTGGAGGGAAGTAATAGTAGGAACTCCCGAAAGGAATCCATTCTGTAAATAACAATAAAAACACACAGAGCTTTATGAGAATTTAGCAATGTAAGGGACCATTCAGAATTTATCACAGGGCGGGGTAGGAGGATTTTAGGGCGGGCCATGAACATGTCACAATGTTTGGAGGGGGGCTCAGTTTTTTCACACACTTTTGAGGGAGGGCTATCAATTTTTTCACAGAAAATTTACCCCTATTTTTAGAGATTCTGTACTATAATTTACTGCTTTTTTATATTATGGGTTGGACATCCATCAAATCTGACAATGATTGAGTTAACTGTTGGGTGGGTGGGTGGTGTCATCAATTTCTGTCATATGAAATTGAGGGGGGTTACCATTTTTTCACAGAGATTTGAGGGGGAGTTGTCAATTTCTTCACAGCATTTTTTGAAAATCCTCCTACCCCACCCTGTCATAAATACTGAATGGTCCCTAAAGGCTTCTGTATAACATAGTAAAAGTAAGCGCATGCTGATGTATGTACAGGTTTTTAGGTCACATGGTCTCGCAAAGGGCACCCTATGCAGAACTCTTGAGAAATACCTTGATGGTCAGCAATGGAATGCAAACTGATCCCTCATAAAGTATTACATATGAACTTTCAACAAATGTTGGTGATGCAACAGTCAGATCATGAGTGGAAATCTGCGAGACGAGCAGCGAGGTACTACGGGTGAAGCTCATCACCCTCATCAGTATGTTCTACAACTATATCAATGCAATAGTTTTGCTCGGCATCCACCACTCAATCATTAGTATTATAAGTTCAACAACTGTTGTGCATTCCACTGGCAGATCCAGTTTGTCAGAATGCACTTGTAGTAGAGTTCCTAGATCCGTCAATCGTTCACTTTAATGAAGAGGTTATGAAACTTTGCATGGTTGGTGGTTGGTATGAGGGTTCAAAATTAAGCTTGGGAGCCACCTGAATTTTGACCTTTAAAGGGGTCAAATCAGGGGTCAAAGGGTAAAAAATGATAGCGATTAAGTTATATTTTGCATTGGCTGGGTCCCCCACTATTGGATCTCATGGGTTTTGTACAGGCGAACAATAACCCTATAAAATAAGGAATTTTGGTGAGTAGATCTAGATCTATGCACAGTTCAGATGCACAGTTCACAACTATCCTTATGAGTCATGAAAGAATTATCCATCTAGATCTATGTAGGTCTACACCATTGCACCATTATATTTGAATTTTCATTCATCAAACTTTAATGAACTCAACTGTAGATCTAGTACTCACTAGTAGCATGGGCCATGGATACTATAGACATTGACATTGTCATTGATGGATTTATGTTGGCCGTTTGAGTCAATATAATAATAAGACAATATTGTGAACAGTCAAGTGTCAGTAATGACAGTGTCTAGGCTAAAGTAGTATAAGATGCCAGAGTTTGTGATTTGTGTGTACACGCTTAGTTACTAGTATAAACTTATCATAATCTATAGTCGGCAGTTGTCATATCAGTTGATAGTATTACTGCAAGAGACGGCTTATATATACCAAGGACATATGTGTGCAATACAAATCAATATAAATGGATTATTCACGCTGTTCAAAATGTGCTTATGACAGAGGAGGCCAGTCCCCAAAACTGGAGCTGGCTTATTTGTGGATTAATGAACCAGAATGTGACTGCAACAGTGCATTACTTGAACCAGCCTCCCACAGATACCAGATCTCCATCTCAAATGCAGCAGGCGTGTCGCGGACAATCATTTACATTAGCTATTGTACAGCCCTAAGTTAAGATGCTTGATGTGGAACAAGTTACATTAGCAGTTCAAAAGCCCATTGAGGGTGGGCATTCTAACATTAGACTTGAAATCTGACATGATCAGAGAGATGGAGGTATATCGGATCCTGCTCACAACTTCGCACAATCTGAGTGGAATCTCTATCAAAATCAGCCAATTGTACTGACACCAATTCTGTTCTTCTGCTTTTTGCCAGATTACGAAGACACTTATTCTAAAAATTATTAGACATGATTTAAACTAAAATACTGCACCAACGCAAAGTTTCATGCTTCTAAGTAACCTAGATATGCACACTTACAGAAATCTGATCATTCCATCATTTTTAAACTGTAAATTTGCAAATTTACTAGATTTACCAGGTAAAGCTCAATCAAAATGTCCATCGGTTACGGTTTTTTACTGCATGACTGAAACGACGTCGGTTAATCTAACTTCTGTTTTACGTTGGTAAATCAGACGTCCACATGCATGCTCAATTTGTCTGTAAAATACATTGCGATTACACATATATTATACACAGAAATAGGATTTCAATCACCATTCTATCATGACTAAATGGTTTTTTATTTTTAAAACACATGGTTTATTATGAATAAACTTAAAAATTCATCATTGCAACATGGCAAAAACCCGTTAAAAAGATTGAACATCGCATTTGTTGAAAACAAATATAGCGATGTATAATCATTAGTAACATTATTCAAATAATCTAAAATGCTTTGAAATATTTACACGGAACACGCCTTGAAAATAAAACTGGAGCATGGCTGTATTGATGATTCAAATGTGACAGTTAACGAAAGCAAGACTAGAGCCTTAGAAATGCGGACTAGTAAAAAATCTCCACTTCCCGGGAGCGTGTTTTCCATGCAAAATACACCAGTAACGCTGATTGACCAATTGATTTAGCGTTAAAGTAATATTGGAACGGTGATTTTTGTAACGGAAACCTATCAACGCCGGTTAATTGCAGATTTCTAAAATTTACACACTTTGAAGAGGTAAAGCCCAATTAAAATGTAAGAGCAATTTGCATAGTTGGGACTGCCACTGACTTAAACCAGTGAAGGATAGGATTCTGTTGGTCAATAATATCCAAATGCTCAGGAGATTATACAACGTCATTAACGATTAAGCAAACATTAGATGTGAAATATTGACCTAATATAGGGATTATTTATATGTTTCTAAAAGCATATAAACACAGGTGTTCCAGTCATTGCCCATTCGCCTCTTAACAATATGGCTATTTTGCATGGTTAAAAGCCTGAAATGTTCAAATTTTCTGTAAGTGCGTACATCCTTTCAAGTTATGAAGAAGCACAAGGTGTGAATCAGTTCCAATAATTTACAGAATAAGTGTCCAAGGGAAAAATATTGTAAGAAGCCCCAATTTGTGGAATAAAGTTGGTGTCCGCAAAATTATAACATCACAGATGCTTTCAAGTTTTTAAAACAATTAATAATATGTTATCTAATGTATAACTATCCAGTGTGTCATACATGTAAATGATTTTCATTAGAGAACAGTAATTTGAATAATTAGGTCATAAAGTGGCAAAATTGATACACTGTAAAACTAGAAATGTTTGTGCATGTCGTAATTTGCGAATTTAGTTTGCAAAAACGCAAACTTGAATAGTTAGCAAACATTAATAGCCTGTGTAAAGTATGTCTAGGATAGAAAAATCACAAATTGAAAAGTAAATGGTCACAAAATAAGTTAATAGCCACAAAATATTTTATCTTTACAGTAATCGTTCACTGATTTGCCAATGTGCTGTAATACTTAAAATTTTGTTTCACACTTAGCATGAACTAGTCCATCAAATACGTTACAATCATATTTTATCTAAATGTACACAGCAACAATGAAGTTGATGTTGAATATTATGATTTTTATGGACTTATCATATTTTACCAACAAGTAAAAGAAATCATACATTTTGTAATAAATATACCCCAAATATTTTTTGATTAGTTAATTTGTTTTACCACGTTTAGTTTATTTTTCCTAATCTCTACACTATAAACATGCTGCGCCTGTCTTAGGCATTGCCTATTCATATTTATTTATTTGGAATTATCTAAGGTCATTAACTCACAGTTTTCTACACGCTTAGATCGAACACCATCAAAGCCTACGTACTTGAGTCGTGTAACTCATTTCCGAGAACAGCCAAAGTTAGAGTTGATCAGAATAATACAACGAAGTTCCTTTTAGCAATTAGTTTCCAAAAGCGGCATAGTTTCGCCTTATTTAATTCGTCCTTTCTTCCGCTCCCGCTCCAATCCGCCGAAGCGACCGGCGGGCCAGTATTTATAGTGTCTCAGTCGAGCGGCTACTTTCAACCGCATCGGCGTAGATGACCCAATAGGCGGCCGTGACTTACGAGACTCAGATGCGTGGAACGGTCAGGTGGTTTATTATCAGTTACAGCTCTGCCGACTCGTCAACGACCTGACCTCACATCCAATCGGTTGATGAGTGGCTTCACTTCATGCATATTCATCCGACAAGTAGTGACTCACGTGCCTGCTCTCTGTCTGCCTTTATTAGCCGACCCTAAACTACGGTCATCTTGGTCTGGTGCCCGGAGACAATTTATTTCTTATAAAATGTTATTACACTTTCTTAGCCCCCATTGTCAAGGACAAGAGGGGTGACCTGGGAAGTAAAGACAATTATAGACCTATAGCAGTTACAAGTGTTTTATCTAAGATTTTAGAGACAATTGTACTTAATAGATACCAATATTGTCTAGTCACTTGCTGTAATCAATTTGGTTTTAAGGCTGATCACTCTACAGACATGTGTGTTTTTTACTCTTAAGCATATTATTGATTATTACCATCATAAATCTAGTCCCGTTTTTTTATTTGTTATCTCGATGCGTCGAAAAGCATTTGATAGACTTAATTTTTTTGCTATTTGATAAGCTTTTAACACGAGGAATGCCAAAATTATTGTTCGTTTACTTGTGTTTTGGTATACACATCAGAATTTTTTATGTGCGATGGGGATCAAGTCTTAGTAATGCCTTCAAATCATCGAATGGAACTAGCCAGGGGCGGGGTCCTGTCACCATATCTCTTTAATGTATATGTTGATGATCTTTCTGTACGAATAGTCTTAATGTTGGTTGTTATATCAGTAATACTTGTGTCAATCATTTGATGTATGCTGACGATAGTGTTCTCATTGCACCATCCATTAGTATTTTACAACATATGATTTTAGAATGTCAAGAATATGCAGAGACCTGTGATATTGTTTTTTAATGCAAAGAAAACTGTATACATGTGTATTAAATCTCGTAATATTTATATGCCTAAAGTGCCATCTCTGTTTCTTAATGACCAGCTAGTCGACTTAGTAGATTCACATAAATACCTTGGTGTTACAATGACTAGTGATAGACAGGATCACATGGATATTTCTAGATCAATTCGTACACTTTATATTTGAGGTAACAGTCTGATTAGTAATTTTAAGCATTGCTCTGATGATGTTAAGGTACAGCTCTTTAAGAGTTACTGCACAAGTATATATTGTTGTCATTTATGGTCTAATTTTAGTCAAGATGTTTACAGAAGGATCAGATCTGCTTTTAATAGAATTTTTCGTTTATTGATGAATTTATATCATCGCATCAGTATATCTGCTACTCTCTTGCAATATGGTATTAATCATTTTGATATTTTAATTAGAAACAATGTAACTAGTTTTATTAAGAGATTGAGGTCTCGACAATACTATCTTACTGAATATTACTGCATCTACTTTTATATAAAAAAGTGCTATTTACTGTCACTGGAAGAATATTATATACTGATTTAGCTGTACCATATGTTTACTCTAGTCAATTTTAGCTAGTTAGTTATTCCATGTATATAACTTGTATATTTTTACCTTCTTTACTATGATTATATGTTACACTTTTTTGTACCGTTATTATCGAAATAAATATTCTTATTCTTATTATTCTTATTATTAATCGTGGTATACTCCGTACAATATTATTTGATACAAATTCTAAATTTCAATAAAAACATATTATGACATGGTTTAAATACGAAGTCAACTAGATCAAAAGTGTTCAAAGAACACGGCGTCGCTAGAACGACGCTGACATATGGGCGATTTGATATTGCATAAGCATTTTACAAAAACTTAAATTGCTCCCTGGAACCTAGTTTTCTGGGCAAATGGCCAAAATTTAAAAACTCATGATGGTCTCAATGAATGTAAACAGTGAACCAAGTTTGAAGATTTTGTTTCAAAAGGTATTGATACTGTGACTCGCAAGTCACTAGTTTTATGGACTGTCAAACTACTAGTCTAAATGGCCCATTAGCGTCGCACAAACCGGCTTAGAGTTATCACCGTAATGTTTTGTATCCAGCTAATTAAACATCCATTTTCTTAAATGTTTATCTAGTCAGTCAACCTGGCATTATCATGTAATTAGTATTTTATTATATCAAATATTTTTGAAATTTGCCTCTTACCATAGCCATATTGCTTTTACAACCAAAACGAGGCAGTTTGATTACATCAGTGTAAACGCTCATCTGATTGGTCTAAATTGTTTAATATCGGAAGCCAATCAGATCCCATGTTATCATAGTGTCAACAGCCAATCACAATGAAATGACGTTGATTGACGTTTGAGTGTAAACAAATTTTTGTAGATCTGATCATTCGTGAATTGTACTCCGTAGAATACACTTGGCGAATCCCTTCTCCGCTGTCGGAGGCGTCATTTTATCGTCATTTTATCGTCATTTTACAAGTTTATCGTCAATTTATTATCGTTAATTACTATTATTATATAAAACAAATTAAAAAAGTACAAAGGCAAGTTCTATCGTAAGGTAATATAATCATATTTTGGTGTATTTTTTATTGTAGATTTTTGTCTTTAGCTAGTTAAATAAACATTGGTAAGTTGGTCTGTCAAATACTTTTGGGGCCGATTATTTGCGTTTTTACATAGCAGTTAATTATTCATTTTTGAAGATTATCTTATTACTTAATCAACTCTTTATCGATATTTCGAGAACAGTTGATTGGGTAAATTTAATAGTCCGGTTTATCATAATAGTTTTAAAATAAATAACTTAGTTTGTTTTGTAAACAAAAACTTCAAGGTAAACAATTTCCCCAAATAGCTCTCATTTGGTTCTGTCTTAGTTATTTAATCATACAAATAACTATAAATGAATTTTATATATAAAACATGTTTGTAAAGTTCTGCTTTATAAACCAAAATATCTGTGATAATATTATTCTTGAATAAACTTAAATAGATCTCAATAAACATATTAAAATTTAGACTTCTGTTTATTCTTATTTAGTAGTTACTATTATTTAAAATTATATTTGAAGTCAATATAAGATTTAATTATTAATATTTAACTTCTAAAATAGAAATTAGTTAAAGTAATAGCTAAACTTTTTAGTGAATTAACACTTAATTCAAACTTGGGGTCATACTCCTAGATAGTAAAAAACTTGCCACACCTACCAGTTTATAATAAAAGTAATTGTTGTCCATACTTATAACAAAAAATATTACTGTGATTAATAGTTATAAATATTTGGGGGCTCGAGCTAATTTAGTTTAGTAGTTTGTTAATTAGTCCATAATTTAGTAGGTAGGCTACCATACTATACATCTGTCTTTGAATTTCGAATATGGAACAAAGCTCTCATGGAAATGACAAGCCTGATCTCAAATTTATGAACATAATCCCTGTGCCTACAGTATGTGACCTGTCCAACACTAACAATTTGAATAGGCATCAGTCTGATATGCATCATTGCAAAGGTCTACAACAGAATGATCCTGAACCATATACGCCCAGTGTCCTCATCATGAAAGCTCAAATACAACCAGAAGAAAGAAGCCCAAAGAGAACCACGGTGGCCCTGATTGTCACTAAGAAGAATCATTGAAGGTGTAAAAGCGAACCACTCTGGGAGAACATCATCACCTTCATTGACTTCAGAAAGGCCTTTGACTCGGATACATAGAGCGAAGATGATGAGAATTCTGAACTCATGGCATTCCCACCAAATCTCCTGCAGGCTATCGAGCACATGTATCTAAACACTATGGCCAAGTCGTTTGGCAGATGGAGAAATGACAGTTCGACATAACTGCTGGAGACTGCAGGCGATACCCTGGCCCTCTTTTTCATCATTGTACTCGAGTGCCTAAAGGAAGGCGATGTCTGATGGTAAAGAGGAGGAACTTGGGTTCACTATAACCCCTTATCAAATCTAGGAGGCAAAGAAGGAAGTCCTGGCGGACCCCGACTTCGCCTCATGACATTTCCCCCTGGAGAAAAATGTACAAGCCCAGGAGCTCCTACACAGAGTTGAGCATGAATGCAACAAGGTTGGTCTTGGACTCCATCGGCCCCAAAAAGGCTGCAAAGTACAATATAATCAGGAAGACCACGCTCCACTCCACTTATCCATGTTAACCATCTTAGATTCAGAAAAAGTTTGAATGTTGGTTCCTGGGTCGATGAGACACTTTCAAGGACATCAACGTCAGGAAGGCCCTTGCCTGGAGAGCACTCAACGACATGGACAAGGCGATCAGTATAGCTAAGCCCTGGTGTAAAGAATTCTTTGTTGCAACAGTGGAGTCCATCCTCCTCTATGGGAGGATGGGCTGGGCCCTCAGCAAACCGTGGCAAAATCTCTGGATGGAACCTATACTGAACAAAACTGAGGAAGGCCCTGAACGTTCCTGGGCTCTAACACTCCTAACGAGCAGCTGTATGTGGACCTGCCTAAGCTGTAGGTGGACGACAAGATTGCTGCCTTAACCAGGCTACAGCTCGCTACTGCCACCGCCACCCCCACCCGAGCTCCCTGCACAGAAGTTGATCCTGTGGGAGCCAACGCACGGTCAGAGAGGGATGGGGGAGACCCCGCTTTTGACTTGACATAGAGGTTTAAAGCAAGACACTGGAGCCACGAACACAAATGAGCTAGCTACCCCATGGAGGACAGAGATGTGTGGAGGAGCCATGCCCCAGGTCCCCGCTGACTGGCTAACCTAAAATCCCCATTGTAAGTCTACCATACTATTATTAAAAAATGTTGAATATGTCGAATATGGAACTAAAACGGCACACTTTAATTGGCAAAGTGCCAAAGATGAACATATATGATTGTCACTACATATGTGAACATAGAATGAAATTTGGAGGTCATGGTTCAACCTGTATTGAAAGTATTGAAGAAAGTAGAAAAAATCTCTAAACTGCTACACAATGCTGTGCTCTCTTAGCACTTTTCATTTAGTTAGCAAAGGACCAAAGTTCACCGTAGGTTGTGGTTACCAGTCCCTCATGTGTCAAGCTAAAAATGCCAAAATTGGCCACCAATGACCTTCTGGGGAGAACACTTTGATTGACAAAGTGCCAAAATTGGACACTGATGATGGTCACTAGGTATATGAGCAGTGTATCAAATTTGGGACTCATGGTTCAAGCTGTATTGGAACTATTGAAGAAAATGACAAAAAATGACCTAAAATGGCTGTCAGGAAATCACAATTCAATTGGCAAAATGCCAAAATTGAATATATGTGATCGACTCTATCCATGTAAGCATTGTACCAAGTTTGAATGTGTTCATCCAAGCAGTATTAAAGATACTACAGAAAACCTCCGAAATGGACCATAAATGGCCCCGTAGAAAGAATACTTTATTGGGCAAAGTGCCCAAAATCGAATCACTCTGGTGTCACAGCGTGCCATAGGTGTATGAAGTTTGAACAAAATCGGTTCATAGGTATATCCTCTAGCTTGTCCAGAGACATATATACATACATACGTACATACTGACATACAAACAAAGTGATCACAAGGCTTTCGCTTCAGCTGCTGAAGTGACGCAATAAATTGGGATCAAAAATGAATTTAAAATATTTTCCTTATTTTGACCGCCATTTTATGACCAATGGGTTAAATTGGACCACATTAAGTACTCCTTGGTAGGGTATGACGCCCCCCGGCCCCTCCCCCCCCACCCCCCCCCCCTAATCAAACCCAACAACGTTCCATGGGATGGAATATGTCCCCCCAAGAGCAAGACACAAAGTTTCGTGACAATGCACGATTATTTATATCTCCACATACCCAGCTCATTTTTCAGTTCTCTATTCGGAGGGTAAACATATGTTTGTTTTAGGTAGTGAATTCTAAGAAGATGTTTTTTCATCTTGTGATGCCAGTAATTTGAGCATGACGTCTACTCTTTTCAATGTGGAATCGTTATGTATATGATACTTTTCATTGATATAACCGAGGATCTTGTGACAAAACCAGTTATTTGGATAGTTAGGCCTCCAGTGGGCGAGATTGCAGCAATCTCGCAGAGTATAAGTTCCCTTTGTAGGGTTGCACAGTAAGATTCCCTTTGTTAAACACACCTTGTTGTTCCTTCTCTTAAGCCCACTGTAGGATTATGGACTCAGTACACTGCAGTACTGAGACTGACCATTAAGGCCTCAGTTACCTTGTAGACGCTAGTCGGATAGCATGTAGGGTTGGTAACCTATTCCCAAAAGCGAAGTAACATAATCCTTGCCCTACGTAACATCAGTCGCTGACATGGCGATTTCAGCTGACCATCTCTAGGTATATTTCTTTAGTTGAGCAATGCCATCATATAATAAGTACCATCCAAATAGCATGATTCCAACAATTTCTCTGCTTGCTTCACTGCCTTTTCAGCCAGGCTGTTAGACTGTGGATATTCAGGACTACTTGTAACATGTTGAAAATCACGTGCCTTGACAAACTGTTGAAATTCTCGGCAGCTAAATGCTATCTGATGGAAGAAAACCACACCTGAAAATACCGTGCAGTGATATGTATCTGTGATATAAACCCATCCTACTGTATAAATATACAGTAATAATCACAATTATATAGTATAATAAATGGAACCCATCCCTTTGAATTCTGCATCATTCATAAAGTGAAGCTCTCTTGTACGGACACCTCGCCTATTCATGTACATACAGTAGTACGGTATCCACATAAGACAAGTTCCAAAATATTGACTTGCCTGGCGGGAGTTCTCCAGGAACCCTCCGGTATTTGTTTATTTATTGCAGTCTTTGGAATTTAGTCTAGTATCAAGATCGCCACGTACGATTATATCAAATAACCTATCCTGCAACGATCCTGTGTGCAGATATGGCACAGGTTTTTCTACATTTTCATTGCTGTTTTGAGATATATCTGGGAACGTGAGAAACTTGTGTTTGATTATGTAATGTGCTTTATATGATCAGCATAGCAGTGCTTTGAGTAGGTGAATGTCCGAATCGCGAATACCTTCTCCATCTATTGTTGCCTCCAGTATAATTATCAGCACTCATGGTGTTGCATCTGGTTTTTATGCAGATGAACAAAAATGGTCTGTTTTATCAGAACTTAAATGACACATTATTACATAGCTTATTTTGAAAGCTTTTATATTAGCATGTAAATTATATATATACATTTTACATTGAACACAATTTATGTGCACTTACATGTGCCTTATATGATATTTATCTGCAAATATAATAAATCACTTAATTATGCCCTGTAGCAGAAAGACCCATGCTGAGAAAACATTTTTCTTTCTTTTAGAATTCAATTAACTCCTGAATGTGACCTGGATGAATAGAGAGAGCAGGTTAAGATGTAGACACCTAGCAAATGCAATCTTAATGATTCAAAGCCGGCTTGGCCAAGATCAGGTGAACATTTCAACATGATTGATGTTACATAATTGTAACAATTATCAGTAACATCGTAACCCAAAGATTGGATCATGCAATACAGGAAGTCATCTATGCGTAATTTTTATCGACAGACACAACTTTTTGCTAACAATATAATAATTATACATCAGAAATACACTCTAGATCGTTTTTGAGTTTCCAGATAGATTTAAAATCTATTGAATACCTATTAGCCCTTTTGACTTAGGACGTTAAAAAAGCTTCAGCTTCTGAAAATAACTGCTCGTTGATGTATACTCTGTATTTACTGTCATTACACGACAGTTAGCGTAGTGCCCCCCGCACTGCCCACTTACGGTTAGACCGCCTCTGATATTAGTCGCAGAAGACGTTTGACATGTCAAACTTTTTTCTGCGGCCACCGCATTTCCGCCTTAAATGGCATACGACTGCCGCACTGAACACTCACTTTTGGCAGTAGACTGACCGCCTCGGTCTGATGTGCCCTGAGCATAAGCCTAACCTTACACTTAGATCCACATATTTTTCACAGGTGTTCAAAGAACGTCCATGCAATGTTCACGTTCTTGGACCTACTTTCTACCTGAATGTTTTACTGGACAACTGCCAAGTAGCAGAACTGAATAAAACCACGTGCACCCAGTCCTTAGCTTGGACCCATATGTCCTTATGACGAATGCACTTAATGACGTGTTCAAGTTGGTTACATTGTAAAGATCAAATAACCAGTGGGCACCTTACAAAGAATAGAACTCCTTTCTCAAGATCACCCACTGTCTGGCCTCATGTGGTCTCAATAGAGGGGTGGTATATGTATGCAGGTTCGTGTTGGTCTCTTCATAAGATTTGGGGACCATGGCAAATGGTCTGGTCACAGAGGTGGCCTCTTTAGACAAGTGGTCTTAACTGGATGTTATGCAGTACGTATATGTGGACAATTGAACTGAAAAATCGTGATGTACCGGGTATGTAATCTTTATTCAATGAAATAAATAAACACAACTGGCGGTACTGGCGATGGGATATAACTCCGAATATAACTCTATAGCCTTGAAGAGTCCTCTATGACAATATTCATATTCAAGGCCATTAATTGTAATACCTCAATGAATAACACTACCGTTGGTTCTATAGACGTGTTAAATAGAGTTATTTCACTGGAAGAGTTTGCCACAAGACTACGCTGCCACATCCGTGCGACTCGGTCTGCCACACATAGTACACCATTGTCGGTTAGTCTCAACTCAGTCGTCTGTAGTCGAAGTAAAGAGATAGTACCTTGGTGTTTGAACATGTTCAGAAGCCAAGGTATAATCTAAAAAATGAGAGCACATATGGTCGGTGGAACGCAGGCACCATCGTGCCATCGTAACTGGAATGCGAAAAGGTTGAGTCCTTGTTTTCATGAGCGCAAACCCAGTGTGCACATCATTGTGCCAGTGGCATCTATAATCGTGATCTAAGCCAGGAGCAAAAAATAGGTGAGGGAGTAAACAGTTATGTTTGAGGGGTTACCATTCAGAGCTCTAAAGAGAGACCCACGTTTTTATTCCGACCATGGGAAAATGAAAAGTCTGCAATCATGATCATGTCATATTGCAGGCGAGGTCGTAGTTAGTTAAATGACCGCCTAATGATGAAGATGTGACGATGTGTCGATGGTGGAAATCAAGGTATGGACCTTTAAGCGATGTGTTTTTAATCCAATCATTGTCTATGTCTGTACACATGAACCTCCCACTGAAGGTACTAGCGTTCAATCATCCTGGAGATGACATACAATGTTTTATCAAGGACTTCTAGATGGTGTTCCATTGAGTGCCTAGACACGTCTTATGGTGGGCTACAATGTATGTGTGAGCTAGGTGTTGAAGAATGGCTTGTAAAGGCCATTGTATGCCAATGTGCGCAGTCATGTTCCTGCTGGGATGCCAACAGTGAGGAACTTAGTATTACTGTTGGAGTACATCAGGTTTCTCTTCTGAGTCCACTGCTATTCATCATACTCCTAGCAGCCCTCTCTCAAAAGTTCCAAATAGGTTTCTCTTTTCCCTTCAAGGGAATTGTTATCCACTGATGACATTGCCATTACAAATAACTCTGTTCAAGAGCTATCAGATAAGGTGAATGCATGGAAGACTGGTATGGGACTGCGAGTAAACACGGGTAAAACCAAATGCTTGGTCTTGGTATGCTACTCAAATATGAAGAATGCCCGCCGTGGGCCTGAAGATGGACTAGGAAGCCACGGCACAGACTCAAATTGAGGAATAATGATCAATAATTAGGACTTGTCCAAATAAATTTAGGATTTGATTGATTTATGATTAATTGAATTACTGCCAATGTATAATGAGGAACTACTATTTGTATATATTTTATTCCTGATTTGTTTGAATATGATGTTTAAATTTATTTCTTTGCGTCTATCTACTTCTCTATTAATTCACCAAACTACAGTTGGTGTATGATGTAATAAAATACATTCTTCAATCCAGTCAATTATGTTTTTGCATATCTTCTAACGATGTTGATATCCTTTGGCATCTATTAATATTGTTGCTGCAAGCAAAGGTAGCAGTGTTTTTTATCAGTTTTTTTATTCAATTATTGCCACGATTTATTTTTCTTAGAGATGAAGACTATTTTTTTTTACGTTTCTGACATCTTACAATGTCATTATTTTTTAAGTGATCTGTAATTGCTTTATTTCTTTTATCACATTTGAGGATTGAAATATTTTTTGTTTGTTTTCGCCTTCACCCTCACCCCTTGTTTGAGGTCAGCAAACCAAATTTGCATAAAATGCAATATACACGTGCTCTATCTATTAAAGCAGGTTCAATGCGTAACTTGGGGACGCCCAGTACATGTATATTGAATCTCTTTGCAAAAAGATGAATCATCATTTGCCCTACAGAACTCATGTCTAACCCCAATTAACTATATATATGCTTTATTCCACCTTGGAACATTATAACTGCAGATGTTTATTTAATTTCAATGCATTCGAAACATTTTAACGCATTGTGTCTGATAATCCTTGATCAGTTTTACTGATTTATCATGTCTTACTTATGAGATGAAAATTGGACATTATTCACTGCTATCCTACATATTTATTAATATAATAATGACAAGTCATAGCACGGGCCACCAGGTTGCTGAGCATTACTTCTCTCATTTGTATAATATATTTGGACATTGTCATAAAAATGTAAACTTACAAAAACCTGACATGGTGAGCGCATAGTGATTCAATACTCAAAAGAAAAATAATATTTCCAGATAAATTTGAATGCAACATATTGTTATTTTTTGTTTCAGTAGATTTATAATCAATTATTTTAAATCCATCATAGGATATTTTAAATGCAAACATGCATCTTTTTATATATGTATGATATGTGTGCATTTACTTATTTTATGTCCGTCTAACAGGTACCTACCTGTAAGTTGTAGATATATCATGTATTAAATTGGTAATCTAGCCGATTCAATGCAAGGCAAACGATATACGTCACTGTATGAAACCCTCAAGCTTACTAACAGTAGTCTTCGTCATTATAAATAGGTCACTTTTCTCGATTCGATTTTATAATGGATATTGTGACATCAATTCCAAAAGGTAGTCATTATTTATATTAGTACATACAGAGCACATATTAAAGGACATGTAGGATCTATTATTAAGCGTAGAAAATCCTACATTATTG
>CM032668.1:7994866-8009678 GCA_019095985.1 Streblospio benedicti
CCACTTGGGTACAGAGATCACTGAACGCCTCTGGTGCTTGCAAAAAAATAAATTTAAAAAACCCAGTATTTTTTTTCGATTAGGTTTACATAACCAAGCCAAATTCACATCACCAATGACATTATTGCTGATCTAAAAATGATTTTTGACAATACAACTGTTGACAATCTTGAATACAAAATAAAAATACTTTTGTTTTGTGAAATAATGTGCTAAGTCTACATATAGTAGCATTGCAAATAATGAGAATTAAATTAATAACCATTTAATTTTCCACAACGTAGTTTTGACCCTTCGCTTCCAATTTGAATACAATGTCATGTTTACTAACTGTACATGTATATGCTACTCGCTGTATTTAATGCCATTTATCTTTCAGGCATTTCTATTGAAAAGGGTTTAAACCAAAATTGATTGAAATAATGCCATTTTCTGCAACCTAACATTTTTAAAAGGCGATCATTAAATCTGAATCTATGAACATTTTGGTAGCTTTAAATTGTGTATTCATAACTGTATTTACTCAGTTTTATTCACAATTATATATTCTTTTTAGAATAAACTCATTTAAGAAGCATTGCAGGCTTCGATTTGTACGGGTGGACCTATCACCATCCTATTAAAATTATTATTGACATTAAAGGATCTTTCTCCAAGTCTATAGGGCTATATCCATTGTACTCGAACCCTGGACTCCTATTCACCTTGAGCACTTACGGCAGGCGCAATATTACGTTTACACATAAGCGATATCACTTGAACGACGGAGCGACGAAGAGACAGACGATTTTTGGGGGATATCATATTTGCATTGAGCTGTTCACACATGGGCGACGGGAAGGCGAAGCGATATCTTTTCGCTCCATGAGCGATAAAATCGCCTCGTCGTCTCGTCGCCAGGTGATTTTCCTGGAACAAGATCGTTTTCTCATGTAATCTACCAGTTTTTAATTGACTTTGGTCGCCTATGAGTGAACAGCTCAATGCTAACATGATATACCCCAAAAAATCGCTTGTCGCTCCGTGGCTCCGTCGCTTCTATTTGAAATACATAATCAATTGGAATATATGGACGTTTAATAATTTTTATACGTTCAAGGAAAATCGCCAGTGAAAGTCGCTTGCAAAATCGCGTGTTTGTGAACACAAAATCGCCTTTTGCCCCATCGCTACGTCGCTACGTCGCTTTGTCTCTTGCGCGATATCGCTTATGTGTGAACGCACACTCAACGAGTGTCAGCTTAGTTTTTATAATAAATAAAGTATATCATAACGTTCTCATGTAGTGATCAATCTCCCAGATTGGTAAAAGCATCTTCCTGATAAAATGATTAAATATTACATTTTCATTGTAATATAACAAATCTACATCACATCTATCAATCTAAATTATATAATACAATCAGACTAAGTATTATTCACACAAATAACTTTAATAAAAATAAGGTCGACCTCTCGTAGAGAGTGGTGTGAACGTAAGCATAGACCCCCTACTGACACACCTGAATCAGTTACAATATATCCATGAGGGTGCCGATGCCCTTTAAGTGGTTAGTGGGAAATGGCCTTAGAATTAAGTGGGATGTGGGAAATTGGCAAAAATCAAGTGGTTAGCGGGGATTTGGGCAATTAAGTGGGAAATGGGGAAATTACCAAAATTAAATGGGAACAAATTCTAATTTTAGTGGGAAACTATAAAAAGAATGCGCGATTGGGGGTCATGCACGTAAATTTATAACAATTTAAAACTGGTCGTTATAATATCATGTCAATTTTTGTAAAAGTGACCAAAATGTTCATTAAAAGTACGCATTTCAGTGGGAAATGAAAATATTAAGTGGGAAATGAGCTAAAATTCAAGTGGGAAGTGGGAAATGAGCTAAGATTTAAGTGGTAAGTGTGATCAGGACCCCCCATCTAGACCCTCATCCACGTGTAACATTATTGCACTAGATAAGCAAGCTCACCTGCACGTTCAGAACGCAGATCGCCAGACACGGCACCACCAGAGCTGCCGGAACGAGCATTCTTAAACAACCTACGGATTAAGTCTTCTTTCGGTCTTTCCTTTCTTTCTTTGGTCTTTCCTTCCTTTCTTTTTACTATCACTTCAGATAAATAAAGTGCTTCCCACTTTAAAATGTGTTTTAAAGAACGCGCGCGCACACAAACAAAATAAAAACTAGAAGGTTTGCTAGGCCTGTATCGCGGCGACCACAGAAGAAGAGTGAACCTTAACCGCCAAAAAGTGGACCTATATATACGGGACGGAGCCGCGACGAGTCGTGACGAACGGTGATTAAGTCGATTCTTCACGACTCCATTTTTCCCCCTATGAAAAAACCTCTGCAGATTCAATGTATAGAAATGGACCTGTTAAAATGGCAACCTCCAACTATTGTCGAGCCGGGCACGCGTGATTTACATGTCAGGGTCATCATCGGCTTTATAACAGGAAGCATGTCTTGTTACTTATTATGACTAAATGTTTGCGCGTTTTTTTCATTCAAAAAACTATTAGGTGCGAGATATGGCCGCTTTGTCACTGATGACGTACTTTGTTTATTAGTGCATGGGTTTGGCCTAAAAGAGGTCCTTAGTTTACCCGCCATATGAGATACAATGTATGCATGGACTTTTGGCGACTGCCATTGATTGACGGATACCATGTTTCTTTCTCTTGCCATGTAATATCAAGAAATTCTTTTCCAACTTAAGTTTACCAAAGGTTCATTTTCAATCTGTTTGAATAGGAGCATTGGTTTAAATCTAATTTCAATAAATACTTTATTTGGAATAATAACTTGGGCTATTTCTTTGATATTGCATGGTAAGAAAAAGAAATATATGTGTGTACAAATACATTTTTAATTAGTGAAAAGATTTATGTGGCAAGTGTTTTATGCGTTTGTTTAAAAAAATACCAGATATTGTGTGCAGTTGAATAACGTACCATTTAAATGACATCATAAATTTATCTCCATTTGAAAAATTCTTTCACAGATAGTGTCCTAAAAAGAGCTTATCAATTGACTCGAGAAATCGACTTGAAATTTTCGTTTTCTTGGTTTGGTTTTTATTAACATTTGCGGTAGTATACAGTTCATTCCTCAATGAGTTGTTTATTGTTCTGCCCTGTTGTTTTTGACTATATTTTTTACACGCTAAGAACATTTAAGGCGGCAAGCTTAATAGAGAGACAGCCAATCATGGCAGTGTAAACACTGACGAAATATCTACTGCATTGTACTCGTGTTTTTCATGCACGATCGTGAGATTCACAGGTGAAATTTGTTTAGCTCGGGCAACATTTAACAAATCTGCTTGTGAATCGCGATAGTGCACGCAAAACAAGAAGACATATTGTTCATTATACCACGAATTTTATGTATGTAAGATTTATTCATTTACCAAAAAATTTAACATCAGGGACCATCATTGAGCTATTCATAACCGTTGGTTTCGTCTCTAAACCAATCAGTATGCAGGATTATGGCATAGGCAGTTCCAGGGTTGCCGCAGGGGGCGACCCCCTCCCGTTCCGAACAAAATACTTCATTTTCTTAGGGTTTATGGCATGTCCGCCATCGATCGCGCATACAAAACCCATGAAATCCCTTAAGTGAGCCCCGCCCCTTTTCAAAAACCTGGATCTGCCTTTGTATGGGGCGTGTCCCTGCTAGATTGATGTAATTCTTCAATATACTTGCAGATGGTCATTGTCATCATAGAGTCGTGTTGGTAGTATTATTCACATTGAGAAGTTGCGTGGATTGCAATCTGTGAATCATAAAATAAAGTTGCACCGTGGACTGTAACTTCAGTACTTCTACGTTCAATGTGTTCCTTTTAACTTGATCTTGACATTGAAAAGTCAAGTTATTGTCTAATATATTTCTAGTTTGAGATCTTTATGCGAAGTGGCATGATGGGAAATGTTTATTCTGTTGTCTATAACTTATTGAACGCTCTAGTTATCAATACTACCCAGAGACACTTAAACAGGGTCTCTTTATTGACGTGGTCAACTTATGGAGGTTTTCCTTGTTCTCTATCGAGATATGGGACCAATAAAAATTGTATTGATATAGAATTGGTGTCTTTGGTGAGAGGGTTTAGTGTATATGTGTCCGATATAAACCCATCCTACTGTATAAATATACAGTAATAATCACAATTGTACAGTAGAACCTGTCTAAATGGAACCCTCCATTTAAGGACACCTGTCTCAGGTGAATACTTTTCACTTCTGCCTTTGAATTCCCTATGCATCATTCATAAAGTGAAGCTCTCTTGTACGGACACCTCGCCTATTCATGTACATACATATACGGTATCCACATAAGACAAGTTCCAAGGTGTGTGTGGGTATCGACTTGCCTGGCGGGAAGTCCCCCAGGAACCCCGTGTGTCTCTTCACATTTACGGATGTTTTACCTCTTAAAATTGCAGGTGGCGCCCACTGGTGTACGTGTATCTTTATCATCAGGAGCAGCACATATTTACTCTACATGTATTTAGGTCTCAAACAATAGATAGAAGCTATCAAGATCGCCACGTACGATTGTATCAAATTTGTGAACTATATTGCATCAATCGTTGCATTGTTATCAATCTGCAACCACTGTTATAAAGAACTCTTGATACAATCTATCTATGTCTAATCTGAAAGCAGTAGATTTATGCTTAGTCATACGGTATCTATATAGTCTTTGATTTAGTGCTAACCGATCCTGCACGTGTGCAGATATGGCACAGGCTTTTTTTCTACATTTTCATTGCTATTTGAGATTTATCTGGGGACGTGAGAACCTTGTGTTTGATTATGTAATATGCTTTATATAATCAGCATACCAGTGCTTTGAGGAGGTGAATTTCCGAATCGTGAATACCTTCTCCGTTTAAATCTTATCCCATCTATTGTTGCCTCCAGCATAATTATCAGCATTCAGAGTGTAGCACCTGGTTTTTATGCAGATGAACAAAAATGGTCTGTTTTATCAGAACTTAAATGACACATTATTACATAGATTATTGTGAAAGCTTTTATATTAGCATGTAAATTATATATACATTTTACATTGAACACTATTTATGTGCACGTACATGTGCCTTATATGATATTTATCTGCAAATATAATAAATCACTTAATTATGCCCTGTAGCAGAAAGACCCATGCTGAAGATACATTTTTCTTTCTTTTAGAATTCAATTAACTCCTGAATGTAACCTGAATGAATAGAGAGAGCAGGTAAATTAAGATGTAGACACCTTAGCAAATGCAATCTTAAAGCCTCCCGCATACGGCTTGGCCAAGATCATTTGAACATTTCAACATGATTGATGTTACATAATTGTAACAATTATCAGTAACATCGTAACCCAAAGATTATTTTTAATTAGATAGATCATGCAATATAGGAAAATATGCACCTATGCAAAATATGCATCTATGCATAATTTTTATCGATAGACACAACTTTTTGCCAACAATATAATAATTATACATCAGAAATACACTCTAGAACGTTTTTGAGTTTCCAGATAAATTAAAACTCTATTGAATACCTAGTAGCCCTTTTGACTTAGGACGTTAAAAAAGCTTCAGCTTCCGAAAATAACTGCTCGTAGATGTATTCTCTGTATTTGCTGTGATTACACGACAGTTAGCGTAGTGCCCCCGTACTGCCCACTTACGGTCAGACCGCGTCTGATATTAGACGCAGAAGACGTTTGAGATGTCAAGCTTTTTCTGCGGCCACCGTACTGCCTGAAATAGCCTATGACTGCCGCACTGAACACTCACTGGTCGTTACGGCCTGTGAACGTTTTTGGCAGTAGACTGACCGTTCGGTCTGATGTGCCCTGAGCATAAGCCTAACCTCTCTCTGTTTACTCTGAGATCCACATTAATTATTTAACAGGTGTTCAAAGAACGTCCATGCAGTGTTAACGTTCTTGGACCTACTTCCTACCTGAATGTTATACTGGACAACTGCCAAGTAGCAGAACTGAATAAAAACCACATGTACCCAGTCCTTAGCTTGGACCATATTTTCTTATGACGAATGCACTTAATGACGTGTTCAAGTTGGTTACATTGTGAAGATCAAATAACCAGTGGGTACCTTACAAAGAATAGAACTCCTTTCTCAAGATCACCCACTGTCTGGCCTCAAGTGGTCTCAATAGAGGGGTGGTATATGTATGCAGGTTCGTGTTGGTCTCTTCATAAGATTTGGGACCGTAGCAAATGGTCTGGTCACAGAGGTGGCCTCTTTAGACAAGTGGTCTTAACTGGATGTTATGCAGTACGTTTATGTGGACAAGTGAACTGAATAATCGTGATGTATGTAATCTTGATTCAATGAATTAAATAAACACAGCTGACGGTACTGGCGATGTGATATAACTCCGGAATATAACTCTATAGCCTTATAGCCTTATATTCATATTCAAGGCCATTAATTGTAATACAGCAATGAATAACACTACCGTTGGTTCTATAGACGTGTTGAATAGAGTTATTTCACTGGAAGAGTTTGCCACAAGACTAGGCTGCCACATCTGTGCGACTCGGTCGCCACACATCGTACACCGTTGTCGTTGGTCTCAACTCAGTCGTCTGTAGTCGAAGTAAAGAGATAGTACCTTGGTGTTTGAACATGTTCAGAAGCCAAGGTACAATCTAAAAGTCGCAAGCACAGCGTAGAAACCATGCGTATGGTCGCAAATCGAACGCAGGCACCATCGTGCCATCGTAACTGGAATGCGAGTGGTTGAGTCCTTGTTTTCATGAACGCAAACCCAGTGTGCACGTCATTGTGCCAGTGGCATCTATAATCGTGATCTAAGTCGGCAGCAAAAATAGGTGAGTCAGTAAACAGTTATGTTTGAGGGGTTACCATTCAGAGTTCTAAAAGAGACCCACGTTTTATTCCGACCACGGGAAAATGAAAAGTTTGCGATCATGATCATGTCATATTGCAGGCGAGGTCGTAGTTAGCTAAATGACTGCCTAATGATGATGTGACGATGTGTCGACGGTCAAGGTGGAAATGCGAGAATCGTATGGACCTTTAAGCGATGTGTTTTTACCCCAATCATTGTCTATAATTAATTTAACTTTCGCAAAGCATATTCCAGGTCTATCCTGGATGCCACATGCCGTGAGTTATATTAACGTCGCCAACTGTCACAAAGTAGAACATTCATGGTAACCAGCTTTGACATTTGATAAACTATGTTTACAATTCTCTGTGAACAACGCCCCGTTGCTTGCGGACGCATTTTCAAACTTCTCTCACACACGCATATCTCTACAAATGATAGACATAGCTGAACACAGGTTTTACAACCCTAAGCTTCCATTTGACTATATTAAGTGGCCCTGGTGGGACTCAACTCACTACCCCAAGGTTGTGAGACCAGAATGATAGCATGCTTGGACCACTTGATAACGTCAAATGGAAGCTTAGGATTGTAAAACCTGTCTTCAGCTATGTCTATCGTGGTAGAAATATGCTTGAAAAGACCACGTCGATAGTAAGAGCGATTTTGGTGGTGCTAACCCCCTATATAGATAAGGCCAACTGAAGCTCCACATGAGACGACCTCTGTATTGAGACCACCTCTCTATTGAAACCACTTGAAGGCGGCAGTCACCAGCGGTAATGAATTGGTGCTTAGTTTCCCCGTCAAATGCCACTATATGTGGCCAGTAAAATGTCATCAAAGGTCAGCTGTCAAACAAATTTGTTGTTAAAATGCGACTGTCTCAAATGCTAGCATATACTAGAAAAATGGAGGGCCAAAGAACGAGGCGTGAGAGATGATATACCTGTGTCCTAATCACTGGATGCCTTGCACCACCCCGGCCATAGTGCAATTTTAGTAGGCAATGCAATATGAATAATGTGCCAACCGCGTGTTTAAAATTTGAAAATGATTATGATCTATGGATTGTGAACTTGCCAACTTAACAAATGCACGTTTACTAACTGATTGGGTGGCTATAGATTTAACAGGGGAAATAGTGGAGCCGCAGTTCAGGCGGCGGTTGACGTTGTGTGCTACATGAAGGCGGGTGCCGCGTCAAAAGTCTCTTGCAGTGCCTTTTAATCCAGTTGTGCAGATCGAATAGAGATTAAAATGTTATTATACTCGTGTGTGTCAGATATCAGATAATATCTCACCAAGTGTGGTTTGTTAACAGCACGAGTGAGCGCAGCGAACAAGTGCTGTTAACAAACCACACTTGGTGAGATATTATCTGATATCTGACACACACGAGTATAATGACCTTTTTCTCCCACGTATGACTGAAATTAAACAACAAATCATTTCCACGGCATTGTCTGTTAGTCAAATCATGTAGCCTTTCACTCCCTCATTTTGTCTTTTATGTCACTACACGAGTGGTCCATTCACGGGTGATTACGAGTACCATTTACGAGTATTCACGTGTGTTCCTTTACGGGTATGTACGGGTGTCATTCACGTGCCACTCACGAGCGTTCATTTATTTTCACACTGTATCGGTAGTTATGCACCGTGTCAGATATTCACAACATAAAGTGGGATATCATATATTGACACCAGTTCAATCTGCTGGCTATTGCATTACATAACTTCTACAACTCGTTAATTATTGTACAATCTAGTTGTACAGTCTATTTGCTTTTGTTTGTTTTTTTAATTGTCGCGTTTTACATGTATTTTATTCATATATGACAAGAAATTATCATTAAACTACTTCCGGTAAACATCTAGACATCTGACGTCTTTTATATCATGCGCACTGGCACTGTCTCAGCTGTGCTATCCCGGGGTGTGCCATTCATCTTCTACCTGGCAATAACACTGAACCATGAATAACCACCAGTCATACCCACTGAACACCAAGATCACACCTACTGCAAACAACAGATACAAAAAGACCCACAAGCCATACCAACTGAACACCAAGATCATACTTATTACAAACAACAGAAAAAACATTTGATCCTAAATACGCAGACAACATCACCTATGGCTATGGATTTCATAGTGTCTGAAAGAAATTGCATTAAACAAACACGTATATGTAATGAATGTATGGAGACCTATTTTACTATTCAATAAAACAAAATAATACCAATGCAGTTTGGATTGTCGCCCATTGTTTCCAATAAGGCCCCTCCCGCGTCAGGAAAAGGGCCCCAAAAAGAGGGATTCCACTAAATTCGGATGTGGGTAAAAGGGTTGAAATGGTGATAAAACGGTTTGCACTGTACGCACATAGATATCATTTTAGTATTTTTTTGTGGTTCAATTATTTAAAGTGTCACTATACCCTGATTAATGACGATATTCACAATTGCATGATACGTGATTATTAAATGACTCGATTGGTTGATTTTAGTTATCGGAAAGTGACACTGTATGTTTGAGTTACATTTGCATACCAGCTCTACAAAATAAATACGCATGTCGATAGACAGACGCACACACATGACACTCGCAAACACGCACTCATGCACGCACACATATGCCCATATGTCGTCACCAAATTTCATGATTATATTTAGCATACTAATGATAA
The DNA here is from genome assembly GCA_019095985.1 of Streblospio benedicti. Taxonomy (NCBI): domain Eukaryota; kingdom Metazoa; phylum Annelida; class Polychaeta; order Spionida; family Spionidae; genus Streblospio; species Streblospio benedicti. Next base: position 8,004,451 of record CM032668.1, read on the forward strand.
TTTCATTATAAATGATATTACCAACATCTTTAATAACTCATTGACATATTAATGAAACATTTTCAACTTTGCGGTCATCCTCAGGTCATAATGCAAAATGGATACATTTAAATTACAAAACAGCACTGTTTTCAATATTACATATATAATACACAACATGAATCACAAAATAACAACACAAGGCTTACCCCCGTGTCAGAGTGGACAGGCGGAGCGCGGACTCCGCATGCCCTACGCGCGCGAAGTGTGAAAATTTAAAAAAAAATCAAACTTGTGCAAAATTTTCCCTTCCTGGCGGCGTAGAAGTGAGTCCACAGGCGGAGAAATAGCCCTCGAGCACACACATCCGCCCCCACAGACCTCCACTGCAGCGAAGTTAGGCGGAGAGAAATTTTGCTAGTGCGGAGTGTGAAATGTGTATATCGGACTCTAGCGAAGTCAAATTATGAGTCTTGTGAACCGTGGCGAACTGAAATTGTGCATGACATTCGCCAGACAACCATGGCTCCGCCGACAGCGTCAAATGAAGTATTATGTCTCCGCCAGCGAACTCTTGCGGACCGCAAGACTTCGTCAGCGAACTGTAGAGAACTGTAGAAAACTCTGCAGGCGGAGTGACAGAAAGACCAAATAACATGGGAAAAATCCTTGCGGAGAGCAGCAAAGTCATTGAGCGAAGTCCGGCGAACTTCTGCTTTAACAAAGGCGGCGTCCGCCGACCAACAGACGAAAATTTTTATTCCGTGGTGGCGAGGATATTTGCATCAATTCGACGACGGAGGTAGCACATATAAAAGCGAACTTCTGGTCTTGCAAGCCAGAATTTAATTGTAGAGGCCTCGAATTTTTTAGGTTTGTTTTGCCTGGAATATAATAGAAAAATTATAAGATTGGCAATATCTAGATCTTTACCCAAGCCATTTATTTTTAAATGTCTTTCTGGGTACGACTAAACCCCGAAAGGCACCGAATGGCACCAAAATCCACCGAAAGGCACCAAAATCCACCGAAAGGCACCACTATTTAGAATAAAAAAGTTAAATTGTTTCAGTAAATATCATTTTGAGCTTGTTTATATTTGTTTGTGTGAATACAACTATGGTTAACCAGACTGTGTATGTTTATTTGATGTGAGGGATACTTGAAACCCGTTTTCTGTTTATATATTTAAAGCAATATGTTGATATTAACTGGAGTGATTCAATATGATTATCGTCATGCCTCTTTGACTCCACGGGTATAACCTAGTAATAAAATGAAATCTACACACACACCCTCCACCTCACCCCCCCCCCCCCCCCGCCCTCCATATCTACATATCTACTGCCTTTCAGTGCCTTTCGGTGCCTTTCGGTGGTTTTTGGTGCCTTTCGGTGCCTTTCGGAGCCTTTCGGGTTAGTCATACCGGGTCTTTCTGGCCTTTCTGGCCTTGCATGTTCTAAAACATGGTCCAAGTATTTCAAGTTCAAGTGCAATTACAAGTTAAACGTACATTAATATATTTTTAAGTGACAACATATCAAACATTGTTAATGTTTAAAACATTTTAATGAGATGTGAAATAGTACACAGGTAGAACAATCTTTAATGAAATAAAGCACTATATTGTCTCCAGTACACACAAGTTTATGAAATAGTTACAAATCAAACAAAGTTCTTAAATATTAATGCTATTATTTATAATTGTCACTCCACAGACATCGTATGTTTTTAGGGACGGCATCGTGTATACCCCACGAGTTTCTGAACTCACTTACTATATCCCAGCAGGCACACTGACGTCAGCTTGACATTGGATTATGGTTGTATTACGTTGTGACGTCAGCCAACGTAAATTCAACGTCACCCCACCGTTGATTGCCTGACGTTGACACAACGTCAGATTTTCAACGTCACCCTGACGTTGATTGCCTGACGTTAATCCAACGTCAGACATAATCGTTGGATCAACGATGATCCAATGTCTTGTGCCCGCTGTGTTTACAAATGTTAACAAAAAAGAACACTTCAAAGTCCAGTTTGAATAATTATAGTTATATGTTTGCTTCCGATTTCTTACGTTATTAATATGAATATTTTTGTCATTTTTGTAGCATTTGTATTCATTTTTTCTATCATCAACCATATAAAATGAATATGACCATCCGAATGCCCATGTGGCTTAGTCTTAGTGTCATTTAGCTCGTGGTCGTTTATGACAGCTCTTCTCTATGGTCCAGATTTTACATGTGTGGGTCCTTGAACAGTTTGATCTTCGTATCTGATTTACAAGTCACACACACTGGAATGTTTTAAAACTGCTCACAGCACCATCAGCATCATCTCCCACCACTATAGTGAACTGATCTTCATCAACAGCAATGTCCCGTATCCACCGTCCCTCTGGTATCCTGAGCTGTTGTGTGTCCAGTTTGGTGACCAACTGACCACTCCACGACAACACAAACACACTGACCGGGTCTAGTGACACCACATACAGGTGGCGCCGGTTACACGCAATGGCGTTGGAATGAGGAGGCGTAAACTGTAGGTAGTGGATGTGGAGGAGACGGCCGTCATGGTCGTATATACACAGGCTTCTGCCATAATTCACCACTGCTGTGCCCTGTGAGTCTGGGTGTCTGCAGATGGACGTGTGTAATCCCCACCAGACCCAGGCTGGTGGTGTGAGTGTCTGTAGCAGCTGCTTCTGCTCCAGATCGTAGATCCGGATGGTGTTATCCTTAGAAAACGCCACCCAGTGGATGCTCTCTGCACCTTTGATGTAGCCGTAATCTTCCTGGATGGTGGAGACCAACTTCAGCTGGGAGTTTAGTATGTAACTTGGACCTGTATCATAGACCCTAAACAGTACATTGTTATTGTTCAGAATGTATTTAAAGCACGAGTCACTGATATTTTGAGGCAATGAAGATTGCTTTAACACAATAATTTTATTCCCATCGAATGTAACCTTTCTAACAATAGATTGACCATTAAAGCACACAACAGCCTCATTAGTGGTCAACCCGACACTCAAGTTACAACCCAGGCTCCATGGGTAAGTCTGACAACAGTCTAAATTCTCGATGTTTTCCTGTTTGCTTCTCAACATTAGGTTTGGCCACTTCACTGTTTTCATGCATCTTTTCAATTGAATATGGAAAACCATTCACATCTGGCAGTTTGAGTGTTGGTTCGGTGATGCTTCCTAAATCAACAGTAAAGTCATCAGTGATCTTCCCAACATTAACCGACCACAACTTTGCAGGCCAAAGTGTGGACTTTTTGAAACTGGTGACAGAACTCTGCAATTGATCAAGAAAACTTTGAGCTTGCTTCCAATCGCCATCAATTTTCTGCAAATCAATTTTTTCCAAGGACTGCTGCAATTCTTGTAGATCACTTTTGGACACAAATTGGAGAATCTGAGCATGTAATTTATCATACACCTTGGAGATAGTGGTCGTGGTGTTCTGGTACCATCTATCTGCCTCCTGATGTGCCTTGTCACGCTTGGACTTGGCCTCTTTCATCAGAGAATCTCTGGACAAGATCAGTTCTTCCAGCAGTTCTTCTGTCCTATCTTTGCCTTCTATGCCCATGTTTGTAACCAGTTGAAGCACATCTTTGTGCTGTGTGCTGTATGTGGGGAGCACATCTCGCAACTTGCGTATCTTGTGTGTTTTGTGGGGACCTTCACCAAGAGACACCATGCAGTCAGCACACAGCGGATCTCTGCAGTCATCGCAGTAAAAGTCGCACTTTTCTCCTGGATGTAAACCACAAATGGTTGATCCTGCTTCTTCAGGGATCTTGTCTTTGGGAACAACACTTGCTTCAACAACAATTTCATCTGTGTCAACTGCAGAAAATGGAGCCAGATGATCCAAGAGATTAACCACCACGATGTTTGTTTTAAGCTTCTGCACCCCGCCTGGAGGAACTGTGAAGACTTCTCTGCAGTTAGGACATGTGAGTTTGTTCTTCAGCTTGGACTCGTAATATCTCTGCACACAGACCAAACAGAAGGTGTGGGAGCAGTTCAGTAGTTTGGGCAGTCGGTCGGAATCATTGTATTTCTCCAAACACAATTCACACTGAACTAAGTCAAAAAGGTTCGAGCCCAGTCCTGCTGCTGTTGCCATTGTGATTGATGTTAATGCTTTTTTCTTTTTTAATCCACTTGTATATTTAACCTCGATTGTTTTGTATTTACATGTCATTCACCTTGTACAAGGTTTTGAAATTGAATAAACTGTTAAACTGTTAAACTGTTAAACAGATCGGTCAATAATGAACTCACTTTCCTCACTATTCCAGATAAAGAATGAATAATGGAAGTGAAAATCTCTTTAACTATCAGAGTGTGCAATATTGCAGTCTACATGTACTTCCTGACAGTTATTTCTACATTTATATCCAAATGGCTGTGAACGAATTACCGATTAGAGAACCACAACATTCAGTAAGCATAACTACCAGCATAAACACATAAGGATCTGTATATATCTGATCCAAGCGTTACAATATACTGAGTCAACATGTCGCCGGTAACAAACAACAAGATCAATCAATAAAGGAACTGTGGTCTCTTCATAAAGGTATCAGATCGGGGAACAGAGTCTGCATTATTGACTCGGTCGTAAACATTGAAAGCAGTGATTAAATGTAGGATTTGAGCACGAGGATTGGAGCGTCAATTTTAAATTACATACAGTCAAGTTTACTATAAGACCAATGAACACAGACAATGTTATAGTCAGCAGGTTCATGTGCTTCACTATTTGGGGCTGAAAAATTCATTGTAATTCTTCTAACTGAAGTTCCCCTGAAAAGCTCAGCATTAATCATGGAGCCTCGTTGTGTGCGTGGTTTTCTCGGTGTGGATGTGGATTCTGGATGGGTCTGGTGGTGGGTGTTGAGCAAACTCATCCCTAAACAGTTGCACACAGCTCCATGGTTCCTACATATTGTTACAAAGTGGTTACGAAGCTGGACTCGTGACCAGAAGGTTGTGGGTTCCATTCCTGGCTGGGTCTAGTTGTGGGTGTTGAGCAAACTCATCCCTAAATAGTTGCACACAGCTGCATGGCACCTACAGGTTAATTAGGTACAGGTTATTGGGTTGAAAGAGTGTTGAGCACGGCTATAAACCACCACATATACACAGACGGACAAAGTAACTCTAAAACCTAGGCTGCCCAAGTAGATACACGCATGTACGCACGCAAACACACACACACACA
>CM032668.1:8009778-8042621 GCA_019095985.1 Streblospio benedicti
AAAAAGTTGGCCCCCCCAATTTTTAATTTTGGGGTTTTGGCCAAAAAAATCGCTCTTCTTCAGTTTCCTTTTTTTAAGAATTTTCACCAAAATGCCTTACTAAGACGGGTTTTTTTCAACCCCAATTTTTCCCCAATCAAGTGGCCCAAAACTCTTCACGGTTTTAAAACCCTTTGGGGGTGGTTGGGCCCCCACCAGGGCCATTTTTGATATAGCCAAATGGAAGCTTAGTGTTGTAAGACCTGTGTTCAGCTATATCTATCGTTTGTGTAGAGATATGCGTGTGAGAGAAGTTTGAAATGGACGTGTCCGCAAGCAACGGGGCGTTGTTCACAGAGAATTGTAAACATAGTTTATCAAATATCAAAGCTGGTTACCATGAGACTGTTCTACTTCGTGACAATTGGCGACGTTAATATAGCTCACGGCATGTGGCATCCGGCATAGACCTGGAATAGGTTTTGCGAAGGTTAAATTAATTCAATATAGACAATGATTGGGGTAAAAACACACCGCTTAAAGGTCCATACGAGTATCGCATTTTCGCCTTGACCGTCGACATATCGTCGCGTCCTCATCATTAGGCGGTCATTTCACTAACTACGCAATTGGACATAATCATAATCGCAGACTTTTCATTTTACCGTAGGCGGAATAAAACGTGTGTCTCTTTTAGAACTCTGAGTGGTAACCCCTCAAAAATAACTGTTTACGCCCTCACCTATTTTTTTCTGCCGAATTAGATCACGATTATAGATGCCACTGGCACAACGACGTGCACACTGGGTTTGCGCTCATGAAAACAAGGACTCAACCGCTCGCATTCCAGTTACGATGGCACGGATGGTGTCTGCGTTCGCTTTGCGACCGTACGCATGTTTTCTACGCTGTGCTCGCGACTTTTAGATTGTACCTCGGCTTCTGAACATGTTCAAACACCAAGGTACTATCTCTTTACTTCGGAGATCCTCTCTCGTATCTGTGCGACTACAGACCACTGAGTTGAGACTAACCGACAACGGTGTACGATGTGTGGCGACCGAGAAGCACGGATGTTGCAGCCTAGTCTTGTGGCAAACTCTTCCAGTGAAATAACTCTATTCAACACGTCTATAGAACCAACGGTAGTGTTATTCATTGATGTATTACAATTAATGACCTTGACTATGAATATTGTCACAGAGGGCTCTTTCTTCAAGGCTATAGGGCTATATTCCTGAGCTATTACACGTCGCCAGTACCGCCAGTTGGGTTTATTTAATTCATTGAATAAAGATTACATACATCACGATTTTTCAGTTCACTTGTCCACACATACGTACTGCATAACATCCAGTTAAGACCACTTGTCTAAAGAGGCCACCTCTGTGACCAGACCATTTTTATGAATCCCAAAGGTTATGAAGAGACCACCGCGAACCTGCATTCACATACCACCACATTGAGACCACTTGAGGCCAGAGTGGGTGGTCTTGAGAAAGAAGTTTTATTCGATTGTAAGGTACCCACTGGTTATTTGATCTTGACAATGTTACCAACTTGAACACGTCATTTAGTGCGTTCGTCATGAGGAGATATGGGTCCAAACTAAAAGGACTGGGTGGATTTTATTCAGTTCCTAGTCTTGTTGACAAACTTGTCCAGGAAATATCTTATTCAACAAGTAGGTCCAACGGTAGTGTTATTGCACGGACGTTCTTTGAACACCTGTGAAATAATTAATGTGGATCTCAGAGTAAACAGAGAAAGGTTAGACTTATGCCCAGGGCACATCAGACCGCACGGTCCTGAGTCTATCAAAAACGTCGCCAAAACCAGTGAGTGTTTACATTGAATAAAGTAACGACATCACGTGAGTGTTCATTGTCTGGCACCGTACCGCATGACATTTCAGGCAGTACAATGTACTTTTTTCAGCTGCTGACATGTGACCACGTAAAATGTTACGGTCCCAAATAATATTCAGAGACCAACACGAACCTGACTGAATAGAGGTCAAGGCCAGTTTTTTTTTCATCACATGAGAAAAGAACTATTTTTCAGTGTATACGCACTCACTGTTGCACCGTCTGAACACAGTAAAGTAGTGCATTCGGTTTGAGGAGATACGGGTCCAAACTAAAAGAGGCTGTTACGTGGGAAGCTGAAGGCATTTAACGTCCAGCAGGGGCTATTCAGCCCCTCGCCTGCCAAAAGGGCCAAGAGGTAGCTCCCCTTTTTCACCAAAATTTTCATTTTGATTTATATGAAATCCAAAATGAGCTCCCCCTTTCCAGAGTAAAGGTTACGCTTTTTCCAAAAATTATATTGCACAGACAAAAAGTTGTGTCCCCGTCTAAAATTTGAAAAAACGTTTACAGACCGAACGACCTGTATTGCATGATGCGTAACTTAGTAAAATAATCATCTACGAGCAGTTATTTTAAGCTGAAGCTGGCCGTCCTAAGTCAAAAAGGGCTAATAGGTATTCAATTTTTAATTTATCAAACTCAAAACGATCATGTTTTTTGGCGGTTATGTTACCGTGAAGGTTGTGTCTGGTCTCAAAACCACTAGATGACTTGTATGAAGTTCCGAACCACAGAGATTTATAGGACAGCCAATCTACGAACAGCTTATTTGTACGCAGGAAGCTGAATGGGGTATTCATCCAACGGCAAACAGTCACAAAATTCAGGTTTTAAGATTTTTAATTTAAATGAAACTGTCTTAATTCTTTCGTTGCATGGGTGCTTTTTCTGCATTCACAAGTATACATATCATTCATGTTCCTGACGTTGACCGTCGGTATTAGTAAAAATGCACAAAAGCACGGCCACTGGCATTTTGACAGTTTTACTTGAGTTTGGGCGGACTGTTGCCTCCAAATAAATAAATAAACACGATACAAATTGTCCAATTAGCTATTCTTAGGGTCAAACAATATGGAAAACATGTCTAGCCAAAAAAAGGGTGCAAAGAAGAAATCCAAAGATCTTCGAAAAATATATGTATGTATAATTCCATAAAGGTTACAAAAATTCAAGGTCTTTGAAAAAAATTACACATATCTAATATGTAGTTGCATGTTTTATATTAAAAAATGTCAAATGCACAATGTTACTGTATTTTGAAAAACATGTAACATCAAACACTTTGCGTCGGAACAGAAATATCTTTGCCATCCATCTTTGAATCAGTTGGCAGCCGACTGATTTGCTGTTAGGTGTAACGATGATAAACCCGCACCATGGTGTTTTCAGGAGTTAGAATCTTAGCCTTTATACAAAATGTTTGTCAAAAATGGACCATAGCGCTACAAAAAATAGTTGCTGGTCTGGATGTTAAAATTAAAACTAAATGCCCCAGTATTGCATTATCAAACTTATTAAAAAATAAACACGATGTTAAAGTTACAGGGTTTTTAATTTATGGCTGTTAAACACTAAGAAGGTCATGTTGAGGATTCAATCTTGGCCAAAGTCCTCTTTGAAATTATATCGATTGCATTTGTAAGCCTACGTCAAAAATCAAAAAAGCCTGCTAATTCAACCAGGTGCAACTTTATTTGTTAGTTGGGCCGATGTTAAAGAAAATTGTTTCAACTAGCATAACACTCCTTTCGACTGAAACACATCAGGCAGAGGCGGCAGTGAATCATTTAGAAGAACATCTGCCCAAATGTAGTTTGCCCTCAAAATATTCATCCAGGTTACATTCAAAAATTTTGACAAAAAAATGTTTTCAGGCAAGGGTCCTCTCTGAAATTATATCTAGTGTTCCCTAAAGCCTACTCCAGAAAAAAAAAAAAAAAAACAGGTATTTTGTGGCATAGTTAGCAGTTTATTTGTATGCTTATTGACAATAATAAGTAAATAAACTACTATAAAGTTAAGTGAAATTTTGCATTCTTGTTAAAAGGATGGTAAAGAATATATAAAATACTGAAATGGTATCTAGTGCTGAAACACACAGTGGGCAGAGTGGTAGATGGTTATAGTACATGTACATTAGATTGGTATTGCCGCGCATGCGCAAGGCGGCTCGCTGTACAAAACAATACTGCATGTCATTTTAGTTTGTACATTCTTAGCACAATAAATTAAGCAATAGGAATGCATTAGAATGACTTTCGCAGTGAACAACGCATACTGTATTTCCGCGTTTTGTGGCCTCCCATCAAATAGACGCCGCCGGGTTAGACACAATTTTAAATCAATAAACGCCTCCCTCGTATTAACGCCTATTCAATTCGTTACCGTATTTCCGCATTTTGTAGCTCTGCCCAAATTGTAGCCTCCCCTCAAATAGACAATGAGACACAATTTTAAATCAATAAACGCCTCCCTCGTAAAAACGCCTATTCAAGGCCAGCTCTTATCAAAGAGAACACCGCTAGTGCCAAGTTGATTAAAATGTTTATTACCTTCGATGTGGTTGTTTACTTGTAACTTCGTTATTATCAGTCCGATTTTGACAGTTAACATATCATTTTAAAGCTGAAACCGCCGTGGATATGACTATCTACACAATATATAAAGAATATGTATATATTTACCAAAAGTAAATAATGTTTATTACGTTAGGAGTGGGATCACACACTAATCCTTGTAATTAAACACTTGGAAGCAAGTGGCGGCATTTATTTGAAGTTACTTGAGTAAGTCATTGTGGCTTCCTCGGGTGTGTCTAACTTAAGGTGATGAAATCATTTAGCGTTAATTAACGCCTCCTTCAAATAGACGCCTCCCTCATTTAAACGCCTATGCTAGACATGTTTTGAAAACAATAGGCTACCAACCGCGGAAATACGATATAACATTCAGTTTATTAAAACCTCACGTCTACCACCGTGTCTATCTGTAACCAGAACGCCTGTTTGACGAGACCGTGTTTTCCAGTCGTCCATGAACAGAAATAGAAGAGCACATCAGGCCAGCAGAAAAAAATAACCTTGCAACAGATCTTAACAATTACTGTGATATACCAAGATATACGGAATTTTGTATTCAACAGATAGAGGATTTGAATACCTTTCATATGAGCTACCATACCCATCTATAGCTAAAATAGCCACCATATTATGTACTGTTTTATGCTTTACACTTTTTCACTATTTTGTCGTGACATTACCATGGAAACCAGTTCATATCAGAAATTCCTGTCATTTCCCACTTGGCCACCAGCTGGATCCTACAAGACAAAATTCCGCATCTTTTGGTTTTGGTATATCGCAGTAATTGTTAAGATCTGTTGCAAGGTTACCCCCTCAATATGCATCGTAGGAGAGCACCTGTGCAGCTTTAAAAGCCTCCTCACCTTGTCGAGTCCGGACGCTATCATCATGAAAGCGGCTGGGTACTGGTGGCCGCGGGCGGTCGCGGAGCTTGGCAGGTTGTTGGCCTGCAGGACGTCTTCATACTCGGACGGAGGCGCAACAAACTCAAAGTCCTGCAGCAAAACGACGAGTCAAAGTTCGGAGTCGTCATGGACTTTGGTAGCAAACAACCCAACCAATAGCTACAGTCACAGCCAAACCATGGGACCTCGCATTTAGACAACTTGCTGGAGATAAAAAAAGAGGTAGGAGCTCACAAATTCTCAAAATATATATATTTTATTCCATAAGTTCCTTCATTCATTTTTAAAAATATAAAGTATTCTAGTGGAATTTGGTTTATGGACATATGGATTCTTGTTATTTTGTCTTTTTCATTCTTTTGCTGTTAACTATTCCAAAAAAAACGATCAAACCTTTTCCTTTACATATCTTTAATATATTTACATGTTTCAAGTCAACAGACTCCTTCTCAAATTTGTTGATGTTTACACTTTGTAAACATTTTTTCAATTGAGATATATGACAAACATAACAAAAAAAAGACCTCCCTCCTGAGGCGTGAGATCTCCACGGGGTCTGCCACCAGGTCACCGACCTCCCCCAGGGACCTCGACACGCCGGCCGCCCACGCAGGCCCGTTGTCAATCGCAGCCTGAAAAACACACGCCTGCTTTTGGAAACTTGTCATTGCTAAGTTGGTAGCCCCACGAATCTAGTAACCAGTGGGGAGCCTCACATCATACACAGTAAATATAGTACTTCATGAGGAGGTTACGCGGGTTTGGTATTGTTTTTTTTCTTGAGTTTGGAATGAAGCTGTTAAGATATAATGTCAATTCAAGTCAATTCCTATGTCAATTTATAAAGTTCAGGATCGTTCACATGCTTTGTAAGTATTTAGTATATATTGGGGAATAATTGTGATGAAATTCAGGTCGAAATTGATTATTGTATTTGCCATATTAAGTTTGATATAGTTATATATAAGCGAGAATATTATGCGTACAATTTTATGGGGCAGTATTAGTGAACGAACGTTATATTAGAATAATATAGTGGTTATTTTTATATGCAATTGATATTAATGTTATGTAATGGTTGACATGTTATTATGTTTTTTGTTAATTTGTATATTTGTAGATTTACCTGCATGTTTGTCTGCGTTGAATAAACAGTGAACGAAAGTTGTCAGCGAGGTGTCATTACCTGTCCCTTATGCCACCTCACAAAACTGATAGTGTATTACAGTAGCAGCTGCCCAATGAGGAGCAGTGAGGCAGCCTCCTCGGGGGTGGGGGGTCAATATATAGTACTAGTATTGACGTATAGAAGCCTCTGGACGTTTATCCAAAGTTGTGCTGTTTTGGGGCATATTTCAAACTGAAAATAGGTTCACTTATAGGCCCAGGGGCGTAAGTTCGAACCTTAAGCCCACCCCCCATTTTGGCAATGAATAAGCAATAAGAAATGGAGAGCCAAATATAAGATGGTTTAAAAAAAATTATTGCAGTTTTTTTACTATATCAGTTTATGTAAAAATAAAGTATGTTATAGAAAAATGTATTGTATCTTTTATTCTTACCATCCCAACACAAACAATTCACTGTTTTTTGTTGCATTATTGCGCAAACATCGTCATGGGTATTCCCGTAGATCGCGGACTGTCAAATATGATGATGCGTGTGATTGATGCTCAAAATAAACTATTAAATTAAAATAATTACTACACTTATTTATATGAATGGAATTGCATATTACTGCAGATTATTTCCATCTAAATTATACATTAATACAACAACTGATAACAGAGATATGATCCAATATCTGTGTTTTTTTTGTTTTTGTTTTTTTGTCAACTGCCACTACGACGACCATGCGATGCTCAGGATTTTCCGACCATATCACTTGTTTTTTCATTTCACAAATAGGAGGGAAAAGTAAAACTAATATAATACATGCCATTGGAAAGAGAAGTAAATTCTGAATAAAAAATTATTTGTTGTCATTTTCTTACGCCTCCATAATTTATGTTAATTGGGCAGTTTTCATTGGCGCATGTCTCAGAACCAAGACGAACCTACCATGACCATGCATCATTCTTAGGCCGGATCAAACTAGATTAAACCTTTATATTTGATATCATTTGAAAGAGGAGAAAATAAGGATTAGGAAAATGAAAGCAAATCCAGACATTTGCAAAAAATATCATTCCAAATAGTGAAAAAATCTGGGTGAAAAAATTTTGGTCGTGAATTTCACAGTGGGGGGGGTTTCCAATTTCAGAAATTTGCTGTTGTGATTATTTTACTGCATTTTCTTTCACATCTACTGCCGTTCTAAGGCAAGTGATTTTACTCAAAAGTATTTGGTGAATAGCAATGGTCTCATATTATTGTTCTTATAATTCTTTTTAGTGCTAGTACTTGTAAAAATAAACGAAACAAATATATCAAAATTTTGTCTAAACTGTAAATATTGATCGCAGCGCAGCTACAAGTGATTGAACTTTATTTCATAATAAACCATATGTAATGACATATACGCCCAGGAAAGTTACTTTTATTGACATTACCGTGCCAAAATAAAGTCAGCTTTGTTGGTGGAAAAAGAAATTCAGTTCAGTTAAAGGCTAATGGGCCCATATCCGAACCGTAAGCCCATGCTCGAAGTTAGGCCCAGGGACTTTTATACGTGAATAGACGGTATCAGTTACGGTCATAGTACAATACACACTTATATACAATAGTACACACAATTAGTTAAAAACATGTACAAATGAAATAAAAAGACTGTTAACAGTGTTAGTAGAGGTAGATAAACACTTACAGAGTACTTAGTGCCATAGCAACGGATCACATGACCAGTCAGGGTTGCTACAGTGTACAACTGGGGGTTTACTTCAGACAGTGCCTAGAAAACGAAACACAAAGATAACAACACACAGTACTACGTTTTACTCACAGTGTAGTTCTCGCCATAGCAACGGATCACATGACCGGTCAGGGTGGCTACCGTGTACAGCTGGGGGTTTACTTCAGACAGTGCCTAGAGCAAGAACAAATAAAAATACAGAGGAAATGAGAAATATAGCAATGAATTTTAAATCTCTACTTCACTGGTTTTCAAACAAATATTATTCAGATAACGCCGGGCGCGTTGTGAAACATTATGTTTCGCGGTTCATAAAGGAAAAAATGCATGAACCGCGAAACATGGTGTGTTTATTAGACATTTCTTGTATTTTTGTTCGGAATTTGTTTCTGTAAGCGCACTGTGTGATTATTAGAACGAATAAGGTAAATGAATTTCTGATATTCAAGTATCGCTGACTTTTTTCAGTGTATTCCAAACACGCCTAATTTTTCTGATTAAATCACAATCTTTCCTTTCATAAGATGACTTAAATATGAGTTTATTCAAAGCTTCATTGTAGTCTGCAGCAGAAGCAGCATTTGCCATTTTAGCCACTAAAGATTTAAATGTCTCTGCTTGCCACCTTCTATTTCAAATATTATTTCAGCTTAAAATTGAATTTCAAAATAGCTCCCATAATTTACAGTTAAACTTGAAAGCCCTATAGAATTTCAAATTCGCGGCCAAACTTTACATTAAGGAGACTTTCTGTAGATGAAAAAATTTGGAGATAAAAAATGTCTCAAAATGTTCTTGTTTTTTTTATTTTAGTATACAAGTACATTCATTTCCCCTTTTAAAAATGTATAGCACTTTAGGGGTTTTGGGAATAGAATTTGGTTTATGGACCATACAAAAGATCATACAAAAGACAATAAAAAATTCAGTCAATGTTAATTTTGCCTGTACCGAAATTGTATACATGATCTATTGTATGGTCCATAAACCAAATTCTATTCCCAAAAAACCCCTTAAGTGTTACACATATTAAAAAGGGAAATGAATGTACTTTTATACTAAAATAAAAACCAAGCACATTTTGAAATTTTTTTTTATCTCCAGAAAGTTTCATTAGGCCCCATAAAAATAATAAAATGTTTCTCGTCCCCTCCCTCCTGTGTATAGTGCAGCCTCCTGCACATTTTTATTGCCTCCCCAGTGATAAAAAATAAAATGGCCTTCCCGCCTGGCTGCAAACAAAACAGCCCCGTGTCAGAGGCCTGTCATTTGTTTGCTAGATCTATGCACAATAGATATTATACTTCTTTAATTATACTATAGTATACAATATTATACTATAATAGTTTGTTATTGCAACTCAATACAATAAAGTTGTTTTATAAGTGATGTCTTATGATTTTGATAATAGAAAGACATTGTTCACATACAATCAAAACACATGTAGTTCATTCATGGCCCAATATTCAAAATGAAAGATTTCGCGCTGAAGAAAGATAAAAAGTAAAAAGTGAATCCCTCCTCAATTTTTTTATAATATAAGGACGGAAAAATCAGTAAAATAAAAAATAAAATTGACCTCCCTCCTATGTGTAGGAAAATAGGCAGGACGAGAAACATTTTATTAATTTTATGGAGCCTTAAGAGGCGCATGAGTGAATTTCCAGACGGCTCTCACCTTCTCCTTCATGTGGGCGAGGACGTCTGCCATCACCATGCGGCCCTCCGCGTCCGTGTTGCCCACGCGCACACGCACACCCGCGCGAGACGTGATTATCTCGTCCGAAACGTAGCAGTCTGAAACAGAGCACCAGTCAGCACAGACACAAGAGCACAGTATATGTATCATCATTGCAGACCGTTTTAAAACTTAAAATCTGACAAAATGAAAAAAAAAATATCCTTGAAAATGTTTTTTAAATTATAATGCACAGTACAGTGAATATCTTCAACAAAGGAAACTCTGAATAGAGGAAACTTTTCTCATGCATTAGCTTATAATAATGTAAGTAAATGATGAAGTAATCAAAGGAAACCCTCTACAAAGGAGGGGTTTGTGACTGCTGCAAATTGGGTTCCCTTGTTGAGGATTTTCACAGTATCATCATTGCAGACTGTTTTAAAACTTAAAATCTGACAAAATTAAAACAATTACCCTTGAAAATGTTTTTTTTTTAAAAATTCTACAATGCACCAGAGTGCATTATTTCATGTAGCGGATTGGAGAAGTAAACTATAAAATAATAAGTAAAAAAAAACCATTCACATTGGAATCTATCTTCGCCAGAAATCACAGGTGTCCCCGTAAAACAGGTGCCCTTAAAGGAGAGGCTAATTTCATAAATGATGTACAGCCAAAGTCAGGTAGAAGTGAATAGTCCACACAGAAGAGAGGTGTCCTTAAATTGGAGGTGTCCACTTGGACAGGTTCCACTAATTTGGTGAATATCACTGGGTCTCATATTATTTTTCTTATATTTCTTTTTAGTGCTAGTACTTGTCAAAATAAAATAAAAAAACAAATGTATCAAAATTTGGTCTAAAAAATTTAATTTTTCATTTTTACTGCATTTTCTTTCACCCCGTACTGCCTTTCTAGGGTCAGTGATTTTGATTCTCAGTTTAGACTAAATTTTGTTACATTTGTTTTATTTTAATGTTGCCGTGGCGTGTGTACCTGATCCGATGCTGTTGCGCACCATGCACATGGCGCCCACCACCTTGAGGCCCGCGGGCTGGTACTGCGAGAGCAGCTGCAGCAGAACACAGCAGGTCAAACACAACAACCACAAGCTTTTGTTATGTAGATTTTTTTTTTTTTTTTTGCTGCCTTATAATCCAAAAACAAAGTCTTTTTTTTAGTGAAGAATCAAATTTATTTAAACATGTTTCGACATCTCTAGTGTCCTTCTCAATTTCATTTAAAAAAAAAAAAAAGAATATTACCTAATATAATTATGTACTTTGTTTTTGGATTATCAGGCAGCAGGAAAAAAAAAAAAAATGCGACCACATGCTGCATACCATATGTCACAAATCTTGTCTATGTTACGTAGAAACGAATAAGAATAAAATATCTCGCGTTTGACTCCTTAGAGCATGATTTTATGTGGCTAACACTTACAAAATTTAATTTTGGGGAAAATTTTATCAAATGGATAAAAATATTATATAATGAGCCTAAATTCAAAGTGAAGAACAATGGTTGGGTATCAGGAAGCTATTCAATGAGTAGGGGTATTAGGCAGGGCTGCAGTATTTCTCAGTTTGATCTTCATTCTAGCAATGGCGATTCTTGCCCGTACTATGGTAAGAAACAATGAAAACATCAAGGGTATTAAAATTAACAATAATGAACACAAAGTAGTGTTATATGCAGATGATGTGACATTAACGATAAAAGACAAAGATTCTGAAGGACATGTAATTAGCACAGTAAAGGAGTTTAGTAGTTGTGCTGGTCCTAACATAAGTTAGAAAACAAGGGGAATATGGATGGGACCTCTGAAAGATGAAGGAATTAGAGATTATAGAAATATTATATGGACTGGAAAACCAGTTAAATGTTTAGGGGTATATATAGGTCATAACAAAAAGTTGTGTAATGAATTAAACTGGGGAAAAAAATTAATAAAGATAGAAAATGTATTGAATACATGGAAAAGGACTAGACTAACCATTATGGATAAAATTGAAGTTATAAAAATTCATGCAATTTCTAAAATAGTGTATATATCAACTGTATTGACCATGCCGAATGAAATTTTGAAAAGTTTGAAAATAATGCTTTACAATTTTTTATGGGGTAATGGAGATAGAATCAAAATAAACCAGATTGTCCTTAAAGTAAATAGAGGGGGTATGAAAATGATAGATTTAGATATTTTTTTAAGTGCGTTGATTGATTGATATTCTTCAGGAACTAATGTTCCTAGGATAGCACATGAAAGCGTACATATATATGTAATGCTTATTTCCAATGTGGTCCTTGTTTGTTTGGCAGGTTAGGTAACCAACTGAGCCAAGGGTAATGGAGGGATCACACTAGCTATAGTTTTCAAACTAGGTGAGTTCTTTTACGTGCAGAGGGATGACTGTCCTCTACACGGGACACGCCTTTTAACGAGGCTTCCGAACCTCGGGCTTGGTATCGCCACCGTCTTGTATGATATACTCGACAGCAGCGACACGCTGTGTGGAAATCGGCAGTACAGTGGCAGACGCACGACGTAACAAGCTTCATGGATACCCAGATTCCTTAATATGAAAGGAAAATGGCAAGATCCCTTTGCCATGTATATTTCTAAAACAATATGGATAAATGGTATATATTTCAAACTAATTTTACAAATGAGAAATCTTTTCCCACAATAAACAATATTCCACTATTTTACAGGGATATAATTTCATCTTTTAATAGAATGAAAACAAGCATATAATCTTCTAAATGATAGTGAAATTTTAAATCTACCCGTATAGGGAAACATGTACTTTAAAATTGGGAATACATGTTTATATTTAAAAGAAATGATGAAAGATGGTAGGATGTACATACAGGACTTTGTAAATGACAATTTGAATTTGTTGAATGACGTAGAACTCTTTGACAGCTTCACCAACAAACAAAATGTATACATTGAAATGAAAATAATCAAAATTGGTCTCTTCAAAAGACTGAAGAATTTAAGCTTAGTAAACACCAATCTATAATATATTAATAAACAACAAAATGGTGGACATTAATAATGCCAAGAGTAAGGTGTTTTATGATATTCTTTAGTCACAAAATAATGTTAAAGGAAAAATGGAGACTTTGTATTCGCAGTTATTCAATTTTCAAAATACAACAGAAACCTGGAACAATTTTATATTGAAAAGTTATTAGATATCAAAATTCCGAATTTAAAAGATTTCAATCTTAAAATCCTGAATAACATCCTTCCAACTGGAAACTACCTTTCAAAGTTTAAAAATATAAGTAAATATTGTAGGGTATGTGGGGAAATAGAAAATTTAGAACACATGATATATAAATGTGAAAGAAAAAAAATAATATGGGAAAAGGTATCTAGTAATATTCTCAAATGTAGTATTATTTTCAATCAAATTATATGTGGATTTATTAACTATGATTCAAGTTCAAAGTTAAAATGTTTAAACTATATAATTGCAATAATTGGTAACATTTCTAGTAATGTTGGTATTATTATCTTTAAAATGTCTCACCTCTAGACCACTAAATGCAATACGTAGTGTTGCCTTGCTTACATCGAATTTACTATGGAAATTAAGTTTCAATTTTGGCCGCACCGCGGCGCCACCTCGTGTTTACCTTGTGCGCACCTGCCATATCGACTTGCTCTTTTAAACTTTCGCTTTCGCATTATCTAGTGTGTGTCCCATTCAATAAGCTACATATAAACGCAGTTGATACTCAAATTTGGAGTGAGTAAAAACACTTGTCCATATGGAAAAGTAAGTCACCATTTTTACCGGAACGATCATAAATAACAATAGCACGGGGGTTGCCCATTTTTTGGAGCTCAAAGAAAACGTTAACCGACCTCCCCATCTGTACAATCGCTAAAATAAAATATTTGATAAAAAATACTGTAGCGTAATAAAAAAGTTCAGCGACCCCCCAAAAGGAATCAGAAAAGTTGGACGACCCCCCCCACCCCCGGGATCATTATTTATGATCTTTCCCTAAGCACCCCATACACCTGCTTTACGCCGCAGTCTGCTGACCTGGAAGAAGCCTGCGACGAAGGCTGCCCCTCCCTTGTCGCGCGACATTCCGGCCATGATCCCGCCCGCCTTGAGGTCAGCTCCACCCGTGTCGTAGGTGATGCCCTGCCAGGGGAAAACGATAACGATACATTTATTTCAGATATGTAAAATTTACAATCCATATAAATAAAATTATATATACAGTATATACATAATAGCTAACATTATTCAAAAGTCTAAAAATACACATATTACAGTTAAATAATTTTTAGGCATTAAAATTATACAGTGTTCTGTTCCACCTGTTTGATTGACTACAATCAATATAAAATACAGAGTCAACAATGGTTCTAATTAAAATATTATTACTCTTTTGGATAAGTTGTCTAAAACCAGATATCAACTGGCGCTCGATTTCATTAAAAGATTTGACATTATACTGTGACATTAAAAGCCTCACTTCATTCCTATCTATATTAAGAAAGTTTTTAAAAACTCTATTATATGCACTCTTTATCTTTCAAAACACGATCCAGCGATTTGATCAAAATCGTAAAACACGAGGCATTTGGCTAGGTCACGGTATCCGCATTATGGCAGGCATTACATTTACTGGCAAACCAGTAAAATGCCTCGGTATTTATCTTGGTCATGACAATAAAAGATGTCTAGACATGAACTGGAATTATAGATTATTATATCATAGATCAAAATTTGTATATCCAGCAAGTGTATAATCAGTTCCAGCGGAAGTAATTAAATCATTACAAAGTAAAATAGATAAATTCCTTTGGAATGGAAAAACTGAAAAAGTAAAAAGAGCCCTCTTATGTAATACGGTTCAAAATGGAGGCATATGATAAACATTCATGCTTTCATAGAACCAATTTAGGCTTCGTGGATAGCAAAAATTATTACTATTCCAGGAATATGGTCTGATATATTTCACATGAATGCCAAATATATAGGTTTACCTTTGGAATATATTTTAAAGCTTAGTGTTTCAAAAATTAAAAACTTTCCAATTCTTAAGGCTTTCCCAATTTTTTATCAAGAAATTCTCATGTATTATTTTAAATCATAAAGTGTAAAACCTTTTAATAAACTTACTCCCCATAAAATATTCCATCTGCCCTTATGGGGGAATGAACATTTTAAGATCAAAGAAAGTAATTTGTATTTAAAAAATTGGATGAAAGAAAATATTATGTATGTAAAAGATCTCGTTATTTTAGATGTCAGATTCTTTGATGAAAATGAAATTTATAAAAGAATAGAAAATAAGTCAAACATAATTCAGGAAATGTATATAATTAAGAGATATGTATTGAAAAGATTTAAGCATATTGATCCTAAAATTGGTAATCATGTAAATATCAAATAATCCTATTTTATTTATCAGGTAACACACCTTTTGATCTGAGAGACAGAAAAAGTAAATTTTTCTACAAACTATTGTGTTGGTATAAAATATTTAAGGTTCATCTTTCTTTATTCACAACACTATACCTTTTTCATACATTAACAGTTTCGCCAAACAACTGTTGGCCTCATCAGAATGTTCTTCCCGCACAATGTCAGGAGGTCAAATCTTCCAATCCTGACCGAGGATAGAATCGTACACTCGTCATATACTCTCACGAGTGTACGATTCTATCCTCGGTCAGCATCTGAAGATTTGACCTCCTTACATTGTGCGGGAAGAACATTCTGAGGATGCCAACAGTTGTGTATGAACAAAATATAGTGTTGTGAATAAAGAAAGCTGAACCATAAGCAGCGTACCTTCCCGACGAGCATGAGCGTCTCGGAGACGGTGGGGGGTGTGTACTCCAGCCAGATGAGCCGCCCGGCGTGACGAGTCACGTCTAAAGCACACAATTAGCTAAATGCACGTGAATTGCTATAACGATAACGATACATTTATTTCAGATATGTAAAATATACAATCCATATAAATAAAATTATATATATACAGTATATACATATTAGCTAACATTATTCAAAAGTCTAAAAATACACATATTACAGTTAAATAATTTTTAGGCATTAAAATTATACAGTGTTCTGTTCCACCTGTTTGATTGACTACAATCAATATAAAATACAGAGTTGACAATGGTTTTAATTAAAATATTATTACTCTTTTGGATAAGTTGTCTAAAACCATATATCAACTGTCGCTCGATTTCATTAAAAGATTTGACATTATACTGTGACATATAAGCCTCACTTCATTCCTATCTATATTGGAACATCGCTATTTTGGAATAATGAAATTATACATTTCATGTACATCCTAAATGGGGTTTGATATGTAAGATAAATAGAGATCAAGGCTTCCACCTTTTTTGTGGTATCCCCAATTACGAGCAAATGTGACTTGTGCCGTCTGCATGTCTTTCGTATTTATGGACAGGTTATACAACTCTGTTTATGAAATAAGGAGATTGCCGGTTTTAGCACGAATATTGGGAGGCTTCGAACTCACGTTTTGCACATCGGTTGACGGCAGCGAGGAGTGGATATTCCTTCTCGAATACGGCCTCGTCAGACACAACAGACACCTGCAACCAGCAGATAAACCACGCTATACTAAATATTCATTTTGAGAAAAATCCTTTATACTTGCTTTATTATAAGCCAAATATTTTCTCCTTCTTGTCAAGAAGGCTTCAGCAGGCAGCCAATGAACATCAAAATGAATATTTAGTATTGTACAATAAGAAATCTAATGAATTTGTTCAATATATTTAAACCACGCTCGTCTAGAGGACAGGACTAGTCCTGCGAAGAAAGCGACTTGTCGTACATTGCTCTTAAATGAGTGTGATCCGATTGAACTGAGAGCACTTTTAGTCTTGTACCTTGACGCAGGTTCCCTCGAACATCTGAGTGACGTACTCCGCCACCCTGGGTGGGGCCATTCTCTCCGGATCTGAACCCATAACGTCGCGACACACCGTCCTACAACACACAAGTGGCGAGCGCTGTAAATTAGGTACCCAAATTCATAATGTTTGTGCTTATTTATATCTCACGAACTCGGCACTACTAGAACATAGATTTGTGGGTATTTTCCTTGTTTTTTGAATCAAAGAGCTGTCAAAATTATATTACGCTGATGAACCAATGTCTCTGTAGCCCCCACAGCCTACATACTTATATTAGTCAATTATCATTTCATCCCACAAATTTAGGGGATCGAATGCCTCCTAGTCCTGAGGATGGAAACTTGGGAGGTCTAATTTCTTCGAAACATGGTCTATTTGGTGATTTCAGTAGCACGGACCTTTTGGTATGATTTGCATTAACACCACCAATGGGTGAGTATCAATTGGTCTCATGTCACATCAATAGAGGTAAGGGATGACGTACATTTTGTCACATTCCGCAAAAGTGGAACAGTGTTCCACATAGGGGGATGGGGGGTTTCGGTCAAGTTTTGGATATTCCACTTTTTTTGTGGGTCTAATATTTTATCTCACGCTCTAAAACTTTTCATATCAGAATTCCACTATTTACTATTTAAATGTTGCATTAAAAAAGATAGGCAGCAGATTTCACACATTAACTAATATTATGATTTACATTCCTGATATATAATAAATATTATTTTATGGCATATATAAGTTATATTTGAATAAATATCGCTAAACACTGTGTAGATATTCTTCGATTATGTCACACATTTGATATTTCCACTTTCTGGGGGAGGGGGCGGGGTCAAGAATAAAGAGAACACTGTTCCACTTTTGCGGAGCGTGACAAAATGTACATCATCCCTCAGGGACATTGCAATATTTAACAGGCAGGTGGGATCGGTGCATATCGAAAAACATGTCTGAAAAAAGGTCTTGTCCCCTGCTGATGTGATGAAAAAAAACTGATGTCCCATGACATCTATTCATAAAAAAAGTCTGCGTCCCCTCCTATGAATATTCGCGTGATTAATTTGTACCGATTTGCTCACGTCAAGGTGGGATTTCAGCAGCAGCAAAAAAGTACATGTCCCATGTCTGATGAGAATGAACTAGAGGCTCTAGAGCCTGAATCGCTCACCTGCGTCTATGTTCTATTTTTAACAAACAATTTAACTGCTATGTGCCCCCCTCTATCTTAAAAAAAAAACAGGATCTGCCAGTGTAACAAGTTAAATGCTGTGCCCCCTTCTATTATCAAAAAAAACCTGGATCTGCCTCTGTAACAAGTTAACTGCTGTGCCCCCTTCTATATTAAAAAAACAGGATCTGCCAGTGTAACAGGTAATTGTTGTGCCCCCCTCTTTCTTAAAAAAACCTGGAATCTGCCAATGTAACAAGTTGTGCAAAATCATCAGGTCCCAAGACTTTGCAGCTTGAAAGAAGTACCTGTCCCCCTACCAAATGCACCGGTCCCCCTCCCTGGTACTGACCTTCCTGCCTCGAGCGCCCGCAGCAGAAACAGGAGGCCCACCGAGTCATCGCCCTCGGCAACGAACACCCCCAGTGCTGCCACCTTGTGGCCGCGCTCCGGAAACGCCTCACGCACCTCCAGAGGCTGTAAATGTATGTAAATGTATTGGTTTATAGCTCATGCCGTTTTCTAGCGACTACATCTACACCAGGTCAGTGGCACCATTTTCACACTACATATATCTTTCTCAACTCCCTGGGGAGCATACAACATCGTTCGCCATGGAGAAGTTAACATAAAACACTGGGGTTGTGTTAAAAAAAATGAATGTAACAACATATTGCAGCAACAGCTGAAACATAGTTGGCATTTTCACTGGGCACATTCTGTAATCGCAGTGTATAAAGTGGATTTTAAACCTTTTAATATTGCTGAAAATATGAACCTAGTACTTGTAAAATTAACTACCCTGCATCAATTCAATTCAGTTATGTCATGTGTTTCCACCAAAAGCAAGTAACCAACCTCCCAGAGACCAATTGTGGTAAGATCATTTATTTTGTATAGTTTTATTTCTAACCTTCTGATGATAATAACTCTCTATTCATTGTAACCATATATCCGATATTCTTTTTCTTATTGTAGTTGACGGTTTTATAATAAACAACAAAAAATCAGTCTCAACGTACACCAGTTTTCGTATAACTAGGAATCATGGGAAATAAACAGACAAACAAACCAAGCACGTGGCTGTTTTGCATATGCATGAAGCTTTTTCACTGTCTCATATGAAATATTTATGTACGATCATAGCGGTGTCTCAAAATAGTTACAAGTTTTACCAACGTGGTAGTCTCAATCAACCAAAGCTCTGTGGTGCTACGGCATGGCAGAAAGAAATGATAAAGACTAATACTGTTTGTCTATTTTTTTCCCAGAATGCAATTGTTTGTAGCCACCTGCTGGTTTTAGACAGGAACTACGATTAGAAAAAAAATGTATATTTGGGATGGGCGGTTAGGCCTAGAAAAAATGATTGTTTGGTTCCGGTAACATGATTTTGAAAAATAGGTTAGTAAGGTAGGTAATTTTATTTTTCTTCTTCATATTTTTTAATGTGAAAAACCTAGAGTTAGGTGCAATCACAGCATTTTTTTTTTTAAACACATTATATCCTTGAATGACTTTCATTGTGTTGGAAACATATTAAAAATGATGAATTACATTCATTTTTTTCATCTTTGCTAAAATTACAAATTATTTTATGTCTGAATTTTATAGGTTCAAAAACAGGATTTTTTTAAAAAACTATAAACTCAATTTATATTAGGGGTGTAAAATGGGTTAGACAGGCCCTGGAAGAAGCCTCCGGCATGGGTTTTTGGCAACTCCACCATCATTTTTTTAAAAATTGCTTTTCAAGAGCCAGAGGCAGGCACAGCAATTTCAGAATCTTATATAAATGGGAGAAAAAACGACGTCGTGGGCTTTTTAAAGACCATCACATCACAACATCCTTTGAACCAGATGAACTAAACACAATTTTCTCAAATTCTTTCTTTAAATCCAACTGTCAACCTGTTTGTGTTTATTCTAAATTTGAACTAAATAATGCATAGGCTCATAAGATAAATTCTTGCTTTAAAAAAAAAATGTTTGTTCATTAGAAAAACTCAAGCATGCGTTCAGTGCTTACTCTAGACTCTAGGAGTGGGGGCGGGGGGTGGGGGGCCTTAAACCCACTATTTTCATTAAATACTGCTAAAGTCTTTCGAGGATAGGGAGGTTGTCATCCAGACATAATCTATGTTATTATTATATTAAAGTACGAAATCCACCATGATTTACAGATATCCCCACTATTTTAATCCCATGGGAGTAAACTCTGAGGCTTTTTTGCGAGTCAAGAATCAACACTGATATCCCACTATTTTAAACCCATGGGAAGTTCTCAATTCTCAGTTCATTTTTGAAATAAAGTGATGAAGGATAGTACACGTCTGTTATGCGTCAGGTTCTTTTGGATAAGGGGCTTCTTAATGCCTTTCTCATGAAAAACCCTATGAAACATGAAGTATTTCATGTCATCAAAATCTACCGTAAAGTCATTAGTACTTACTTAAGAAAACCCAGGTTTTTAGATAAGGGATCACAGGTTTCTCCAAAACCAACCATTTGCAGTGAATCATACATGAAGTTGAGTCGAGACGTCCTCCATTTTAAACCTATATATACACGGAATGTAATAAAGCATAGGCAGATCCAGGTTTTTGGAAAAGGGGGGCGCACTTAAGGGATGCCATGAAAAACCCTATGAAAATGAAGTATTTCGGTGGGAAAGGGGGGGGGGTGCATATGGATTCTGCAGAAAATCTACCTATGTAAAAAGTCATTAGACTTACTTAAGACTCCCAGTCAGATAAGGAATATATCATATAGCCTCCAATGGGATTCGAACCCACAACCATTTGCAGTGAATCATACATGAAGTTGAGTGAAGACCAAACCTCCATTTTAAGACCCCCTCCGTACCGAGACCACGTCTACAAAGAGACCATTTCTCCAGGTCTCCAGCATTCATAAAGTCTGTGAACCTCCATAAAGAGACCACCTGCCTATTTAGACCATTTCAGGTCAGTCCCAAAGGTGGTTTTAATAGGGATTCTACTCTAAACAGCATTTTCTTCTAAATATAAAAAGAAACTTGACTCACGAGTCTGTTCCCCGCCACGTCAGCACAGGAGACCACGAAGCCTTCCTCGGAGGCCAACGCATCCAGCTGAAACACGACAGTGCACTTCGATGTACATTTATCAATCTTGGACTAACCACATTAGATAAAAAAATAATAATGATAATAATTACATTTGTAGAGCGCTCTATCCATAAAATGTTCTACAGCGCTTAAACAATATATGAACATTAAAAACAATGATGCAGTCCTAAAATAACAGTTAAAAAGACAATTAAATTAATACAATATCATACTTATGTACGTAAACAAACCATTATATTATCACAATCGAACTCCTATAGACTGAACATTTTCACACCCCAAACAACTACTAAAAATCAAACAAATGATTTGGAAGTTTCCCATCCAGCATGTTCATCTCACATCATTTGAACACGTGATTTCCTTATTCTATAGATGGAGGGAAGTGATTGAGATGGTTACAAGGGGTCCACATCCCATATTTCTGTGGCCTTTTCCCCCACATCCTACTTCCTTAAAACGTTTTTTTTTTTTTTTTTTGCCACATCCTTCTTTCTTTTGCCTTTTCCCCTACATACCACTTCCATACTAGTCAGTTAGCCCCACTCTATACGATTGGATCCACAGGGTCAGGATTATGTGGAAAAAAGTGTTACTCGTCAGCAGGACAAGTAGTCTTCAAATATCTACCAGACCTCAAAAAATGTACTTGTTCTTCTTGCACAAACTCTAAACCTGTATGCGAAATTGATGAGCATTGCTATGCATCAAAAGGACGAGCTGTTATAAACTTCTTACTCGTCGTCCACAAGTTCTTATTAGCCAGTAATGTAAACAAAATGGAGTCGATCGCGACACCCACAGATGTGGGTCAGGATTAGCCGACTGACTCCTGGATGATGTTGGTTCCCTTACTACTCGTTGCGTTAACTGGTACCCCACGTACAGGCCACTGTCCAGCGTACTGGACTAGAAAACCTGGTGCCTAAAATGTTTCACGACAACTCGTTCGGTGCTGACATGCAACGATCAGGGCAATTCTTTACGTCAATTTGGCAGTACAAATTAAAGCCCGTTTGTGCCTATCCCGAGGAATAGGTTACCAGCCCTACATGCTATCCGACTAGGATCTACAAGGAAACTGAGCCCTATTGAATCTCAGTACTATAGTGTACTGAGTCCTTAATCCTACAGTCCTTAAGAAGGAATAACAACAAGGTGATAATATTACCCAGTCCAGTGCAACTTTTCTACCTAATTGCTGCACTCTGAACTGGTTTCGTTACATTAAGAGCGGACGAGTGGCGAATCCTCACCCTGACTCCCCCGTCACGTACCTGCTGCTGCTGGTAGATGGCGGCCCCCACGGCCCGGAGCTTGCCCTCCAGCGTGTCTGGGCTGCTGCCCCCAGAGATGACCAGCACACCATCGTAGCCGGCCGCAGACAGACTGTCCACCACACGCAGCTCAGGAACCAGACTGTGCGGAGCCAAAACCAGCAAAGGTTTAATATGTCATGGACTATGCACACTTTTATTCATGATTCAAGAAACTATTGATGGATATTTTTTTTAAAACCCATAAATTTGTATAATATAGATCAAGGTACAACAGCTAATTTTTAATATATTCAATCTTGATGTAGACATAGATGAGAACACTTTAATGTTTGGGTTTAATTATTATAAAAAAAGAATATAAGACTAGCTGTTAATTGGATTATTTTCAGTACCAATTGTATTTTATGGAAAAATAGAAACAGTGTTAAAATATGGCAAAGAACCTAGGAAATCTGTAATAAGCATTTTTAATTAATTAATAAAATGTGTCAAATATGAAATATCATACATTAAACAGAAAGGATTTGGTGAAAATATTCAAGAAAAGGTAAAAACTATAATCAACACTGATTTTAAATAATCTTCATTTATGTACATGGTAATTGATATTGAAGTCATATTGGTGTATATTGCATGTCTTTTTTATTTGTTTATATATTCCAATTGTAAACTATAGTCTGTAGATTGTATAATTTTAACTCATTTTAGGCAATAAATGAAGTGAATACACTTCAAAATAGAAAAAACAAACACACCATGGGTTCATACAGTAAAGTGATGGACTGTCAGCGAGGGCAAAGTCCTGATCAAGCGTTTCGTCAAATGAACGGGAAATGTAACGTTTAATCAGGACGGGAACATTCCGCATGACAGCAACAATGGGTGCATTTTGTCACGGGGAACGATGAAGTCGCTGGACAATCTCTCTCCGAGATCATGATGCGCGCTTATAGTGTTATTCTAGACTTGAGGCTGGGGTGAGTGTGGTCAGATTCTTTATTGTAATGAATTGTTGTTTTCTAGTAATGGACAGAACGAAAATTAGCAGACTCCAAAAGTAATGAGTGTATGAATATTTGAATGAAATTTTGTAAATATACCGTAAATGACCATCCAAGTGCCCACCACCATGGAACCGCCCTCCCCCTCTTTCAATCATTTATCCTTAAGCGCTCCCTCAAAATGAATAAATAATATATCATCTAGTTTGTTAAAAAATGAAGAAATATTAACGTATCTGTTTTTTTAAAAACTTTTGTATAACCATGTGTTCATCTTTTTTGCACAACCGTTTTTAGAATATTACGCCGGAAAATTAATAATGAAAATCGCTATATATCATCTAGTTTGTTAAAAAATGAAGAAATATTAACGTATCTTTGTTTTTTTAACTTTTGCATAACCATGTATTCATCTTTTGCTCACAACCGTTTTTAGAATATTACGCCGGAAAATTAATCGCCTGGTTCAAGATTCCAGTGTATAAAATATTCTCTGTTAGCCCTAAATACAACTCTCATGACATCATGGGTTTTCACCACCACACTCAAAAGCAGAAGTGAAACGAACACGATGCATGTTAATAACTAAAATTTTACAAAATATTTTTTGTTCGCCCTAAATGCAACTCTCATGTCATCATGGGTTTTCACCACCACACTCAAAAGCAAAAGTGAAACAAACACAATGCATATCAATAACTAACATTTCATTTTCCAACCAACTTTATGATGTTTTATCTATTTATTGTGATGGTAAAATGGATAAACCAGGTACTCTACTGGTCAATGCCTTCTACATAATCTTAAGGCCCTCCTGTGTAAACTCCCACCTCCCCTCCCTTTGAGAAATTTTCAATCTAACCGCCCAGGATGCTCTGATGGTCGCATACGGTATGTCAAGACAGCAAACCAATTGAGTCACTCTTGTCATCCCTTGACACAACCAAACTGCAGCAGAACAACTGCAGTTTCTTGGGGCACTAGTTAACATAGAATTGACTTTAACCCCATTAATAAAACATGATGTAGACTACATATATATCAAGTGAATAATAGAATGAAAAAGTATGAGAACTGGAAGATTGCAAGTGACTATTTTAAACCTTGAACCATCATGTGACAGACCTATTTGAATTCTTTGTATACAATGTAGCTTAAGAACTTTTACAGACATTTCATAGTCAAATCTTTCTTCTAAAATTCTATTTCATTCCACATTAAACTATAATTAGGCACATGAAGGACACTGAAGGAGATGAACTGGTTTCTAGATGGTAGATAGATAAAACCATCCATACGTCTAGATAAGGCTATAAGATGAATGGTATGCATTAGACCATACAATCAATTAACAAGTTATATGTGATATATGATCAAGCTAACCATTGTAGGTTTTTATATAAAACAAAGAATAATTTTGCCTACAAACACATCTGTGAAGATGTGTCAATTAAAAAAAGGCTACAATACCTTAATTCTACCTCACTATAATTTGGCAACAACTCTAGATTAAATGTAGGTCTATATCAGAACCATGAACACTAAGTAGGTTATGAAACCATGTAAAACCCGAACAAACTGTGCCATTAACAAAGTGATGCGACTGTCTAACCTTTGGTTAGGTGTGTAACAGAGAGATGGTCGTCATAATTGAACCTGTCAGTCACTGTGGTTAATTTCATTGTTCATTCATCCATGTCAGTTCATTTCAAATATTTATTATCTGTGTCAAAATCAGTTTGGAAAGGCCACAGCAACTGTATTGGGTCTATTACGGAGTCCTTTTGTGTGTTCTTAACAACACACTACAGGTTCGCTGCATGTTGCAACTATGCAATATTGTTATGGTTATTAAGAATATTTACTATTTTGTTATATAGTTGCTTGCCATTAATAATGTTGAATAAAATCACAATGTCAAAAACACAATTCGATTTCAAAATTCAATGGATGACAGTACAAAATTTAATAAACCTGGGATATATCATAACAAATTGTTGAAAGAACGTAAACTACGGTACCACTTCTCTCAGCAACTATAAAGCTAATTATTACACTAGAAATATATGCACTTTAATTCATAAATACTGCTAAATTCATAAATAATTTAACCAAAACATCACTAACCTTTCTGCAGCCATTTTTACGGTCAAAGAGCACTTGGTCACATGACTTTTCGCCGGTTTTTAAACTGGAGCAAACCCGCCAAAGTCTACAGCCGAGTCTACATGCGACGGTGGCTCTCAATCACTTTCGATATCGACGCGGCATAGCCCCATGATATTATCATATATATTCAATATATGAATATATATGAGCCCAAGAATGTACCTGAAAACAGGATCTGATATATTTTTGATGATGTCACTGTACCTGAAAATGGCTGGTTTTCATTAATCGACGATGGTCATTAAATGAGTTTAGGGGTGTTATTGGAAAGTGGGAAGGTGTTAGCTGTAAATGTTCATTTTGTAAACAACTTATCTATATAAATTTATTTTAGTGTATAATGTGTAATTGTATATGTCTGTATTGTCGGTTTTTAAAGCTCTGTAGAGCTCATGTTATTTGTTATAATGTACCGACTTTTAAATAAATATTCATATATTTGATATTACTTGACTTGACTTGATGGTTTTCCCAATCTTCATGCTGTCGGCCACCTGCCGATATAGGAACACACGACAATAACAGACCTTTTTATGTAGCTTACATTCTATGACAACCTAAATTATCACCGATCAAACATTGTACATCATAAATTCTATCATTTTGCAGTGATTTGAAAGTAAAAAAAAAAAAAAAAAAAAAAAAAAAGATCGACGACGTGAAAAAGAAGCATTTACCAACACCCACCTGCAACATGGTACAGATTTGCTAGTTTGCATATTCTAGTAAATGTTTTTCTTTTCTATTATGAAAACGGCCTTTGAGTAAATGATTTAGTTATTTTCTTTTATAATACACCTGTATGTACCGAGTATTTTTTGTTGCGGGGGCTGTGTGCTTTAATCAATGACATGTGTATGTTTACTTTAAGAGACGATCAGTAGTTACTAGTTATCTATAATTTGTACCCTGACTTTGTAACACTTCCTCTTGAGACAAGTTGAAATGATTTATCTGCAACTTCTCATAATTACCTATGTGTTTTACAACATCATTTAGTGCAACCACCTTTGTTTTGGAGCCCCTGTAGGTTTTTGTTCAATGAACGGGCGCCCGTTAAGTTAAAGTGTCATGAACGAGCCGTGAACGCTCGTGCTCGTCTGCTGGTCAAAAACGGTCGCCCGCTTTGGGTCATACACAGCCCGTGTTGACTCGTGCTTGGACCACTTGATAACGTCAAATGGAAGCTTAGGATTGTAAAACCTGTCTTCTATCGTGGTAGAAATATGCTTGCTAAAAGGACTTGAGAGAAAGAGAGAAGTTTGAGCATTCAGTAGAACCTTAAAGACCACGTCGATAGTATGAGCGATTTTGGTGGTCCTAACTGAAGCTCCACATAAGACGACCTCTCTATTGAGACCACCTCAATATTGAAACCACTTGAAGGCGGCCGTCACCAGCGGTAATGAATTGGTGCTTATAGTTTCCCCGTCAAATGCCACTATATGTGGCCAGTAAAATGTCATCAAAGATCAGCTGTCAAACAAATTTGTTGTTAAAATGCGACTGTCTCAAATGCTAGCATATACTAGAAAAATGGAGGGTCAAAGAACGAGGCGTGAGAGATGATATACCTGTGTCCTAATCACTGGATGCCTTGGTACACCAGGTTTCTCTTCTGAGTCCACTGCTATTCATCATAGTCCTAGCAGCCCTCTCTCAAAAGTTCCAAATAGGTTTCCCTTGGGAATTATTATCAACTGACGACATTGCCATTACAAAGAACTCCGTTCAAGAACTATCAGATAAGGTGAATGCATGGAAGACTGGTATGGGACCGCGAGTAATCATGGGTAAAACCAAATGCCTGGTCTTGGTATACTACTCAAATATGAAGAATGGCCGCTGTGGGCCTGAAGATGTTCCGCGAACGCATATAACAGAAAAATTGGGAGGAGGCGGTTGTGGGGTAGACTAGGAGGCCACGGCACAGCCTCAAATTGAGGAATAATTAGGACTTGTCCAAATAAATTTAGGATTTGATTGATTTATGATTGATTGAACTACTGCCAATGTTTAATGAGGAACTACTATTTGTATATATTTTATTCCTGTTTTGTTTGAATATGGTGTTTAAATTTATTTATTTCCGTCTATCTACTTTTCTTTTAATTCATCCCAAACTGCAGTTGGTGTATGATGTATCAAAAGACATTCTTCGATCCAGTCAATTATGTTTTTGCATATCTTCTAACAATGTTGATATCTTGTGGCATCTTTAATATTGTTGCTGCAAGCGAAGGTAGCAATGTTTTTATCAGTTTTTTTATTATTCAATTATTGCCACGATTTTTTTTTCTTAGAGATGAAGACTTTTTTTTTAACTTTTCTGACATCTTACAAGGTCATTATTTTTTAAGTGATCTGTAATTGCTTTATTTCTTTCATCACATTTGAGGAATGAAATATTTTTTGTTTGTTTTCGCCTTCACCCTCACCCGTCGTTTGAGGTCAGCAAACCTAATTTGCATAAAATGCAATCTACACGTGCTTTATCTAAGCAGGTTCAAAGCATAACTTGGGGACGACTGGTACATGTATATGGAATCTCTTTGCAAAAGGATGAATCCTCATTTGCCCTACACAACTCATGTTTTACCCCAATTAACTATATATATGCTTTATTCCACCTTGGAAAATTATAACTGCAGATGTTGATTTAATTTCAATGCATTCGAAACATTTTAACGCATTGTGTTGTCTGATAATCCTTGATCAGTTTTACTGATTTATCATGTCTTATTTATGAGATGAAAGTTGGACATTCACTGCTATTCTACATATTTATTATAAAATGATATTTGAGGTATGGTGCATTGAACATAAGACAATGTGTACACGAAATTAACCGACAACTTTTGTGATGCATCCAACAAACCTAAAAACTGTGTCGACGACTTTTGTGCTAATGCTAGTGATATGATAGTTGCAAGCAATACGATAGCCTTGTGAGATAATAGCTTTAGGCATACCATATACGCTTCTGCCAACCTGCCACCCCCACCCCCACCCCACCTCTACAAGTATTAAACATGTGCATTATCGTATTTTGGCAGGGAAATTACGCCATACACTGGAGTGTTCAGGTGAGTTGTTGTAATAAAGTCAACATCAAGTCAACATCTAGTAGTATTCTAGTATGATAGTGATGCCAACTATTGGTGTCATGTTACACAGTCATAGTGAACAAGGCTACAGCTTTTATTTGCTTTTATTTCATCCAGGCTACAGAAAGTTTAAACACATGTTATTGTGATTATACAAGCTGGATAGACGAGTGCACTAGTGCACACTGACTACGTCAGTAAATTGCTCTACATTTTACAGATGTAGTTGTACTCCCTGTCACCATCAGCGTCTCCCCACTGGTAGTCGAATTCACGAATCATAGCCGCCCTCCTTTTGGCTACATAGCCTGGCCGGGTGTGATGCCAGTTGCTGTAGGTGATTGTTTCTCCTGTGGCTTTATTCACCCACGTGCCCGGCAGAACGTTAGGTGTCGACTTGTACAGGTTGAGATAGACCACGTAATACTGCAGGTCTACAACATAAACGAGGTCAGCACAAACTGTGTGACTTATCTTCAGCTCAATGTGGAAGCGGTCATCGAATACGGGGGGGGGGGGCGTGAAGAGAAATAGTTTTCTTGGCATTTTTTTTCATGCCCCCCCCTATCGCTATGCCAGTATTTTTTTCATGCCCCCCCGGCACATTGTATGTTTTTTCATGCCCCCGTCTCATTAATATTCTATTGCATACTATCAGACAGAACCACGATAAACTATCACACCAAAACATCTTATGCAGGGACACCACCTCCCCAGTGATATAACTATAGGTGAGATGGAAGCTTTATCTATATCAAAAGATGACATCAAGTTGAGGAAAAAAGGGGGAAAATGAAGATTTAGTTGTTGACGGTGGAAAGATTTGGGAGCGAAAAGGAGGTCATATACATCAACAAGTCATTCGAAATGATGGAAGAACACCAGCAGATTTGTGATCACAGGGAAATACTTTCATTTCAAACTCCTCTAGCCAGTTTGGTGAGAGCAATAACAGGAGCACTAGCCCTAAGTTATTAATGGCCGGATATTTAAAGGGCACTAGCCAAATTCAAAGTTGCTGAAGAGGGGAGCGTCAAAGGTGGAACCTTGGAAGTGAGCGTCGAAGGCACGGCTGCAAGTTGTGTAGACAGTAAGTATAGCTAGGGGGGTCTGGGGGCATGCTCTCCCAGAATTGTTTTAAATGGATGTCTCTAGAAGCTCTCTGGTGCATTCTTTTTCTGAGAAAGGTATTTTTTATATGAAATGGCGGTATTTAGATCATGTTTTTTATTTCTTTTTTATGATTTTACATGTTAACTTTAATACATATTGATTATTCATTGCTTTTCCCTACTCTTGGCCTGAGTACCCCTTCTTCCCTCAAACCGGCCTCGGGCTATCTCCCTCACATCAGCCTAAACTGGCCAGGTCATTTTACGTGTTCGGGTATCAAAAGTTTTGTCATGCAAGTCATTCATTTGCGGTATAACAGTGGTGTCATCATGATTAAAACTAGATAAATATATGTATAACCGTATAAGGAATAATCGTGCACAATTTATGTTTATGTTATTATTTTATGTTAAGACAATAAAAAGAGGTTTTATTTAATAGCATTAATTTGCACTTACCAGGCGCCATTTTATGCACATATCGGACTAAATGTAAAAACCTCAATGTTTGACCGCCTTGTAAACATATTCATAATTGTTCAACTTTAATAATAAATACATATTCGTGTTCCTAACAACTTCAGCTTTATCATGATATATAAATCATTACCAAAAACATATATCAGATATTTTTAATCATTTTCTTATTACTGAGATGCATTTACTTCGACGCTGTTGTTGCAAAGAAAAACCATTCCCGGCGAACGGTATAGAGCTTCTTCTAAGCATTGGAAATGTGATGGTTGGTTTCAAAACATTGGAGAAATCGGGAATAGGGTAAAATGAAATGGTTTCTTCACATTTTGGTGAAAAGATGAATACGTGCATTTCTATGGAAATTACGGCAGTTTACCCTTGGCCACGCAGCTCTGATGAATGGAAAGATTTTATCTGTGCTATGCTGCAAAGTATTGTAAGGATACAAACGCTGTCATCTCACGAAATGTAAGTAAGAAAGGGTCGAATCCACGCTGTATGGCGGCTTAATTTGCAAATGTACTCGCCCAAAATGTGATAGAAAAGGCAATCTCCAAAGTGACAGGTGCAAACTGAATCCCAGTAGCCAAATAGATTAAGCACTTGAATTTGCGAGTTGGCAAGTATAAGAGTAATTCCCTGCTGATCAGTATGCTAATAATGTGAAATATTTATTAGGTATAATCAAACAAAAGTTCAATGCAATGGATTTAAGAGTTGCGGAGAATAAGAATAAAAGGATCAAGCTGAGGCAGAAGGAGTGCATGAGACAAAAGAAAGGAAGACAGAAGGCTGCAAAGAAGGCGGCTGAGAAACATTGCACTGCAGACACTGCAATAGAATTGAAAGACTAAGCCATGTCATGCTTAATATGTAACTGATTGTATATAGAATAAAATCTTGCAAAATTAATAATGTTTTTATTTGTGTTCTAAAGTTAAATGATAAATGGAAGTAACTTCTATCAGCTATACTAGTATAAGTTATGATATTCTTTGTCCCAAATTCGCGACAAAAGCGCGTAAATTTTTAGAATGTTACTATTAAAAAAATTGCGCCCGCCCTAGCTTACATGTTATTTTTCTTGCGCCCCCCTAGAGCACCATGATATTTTTTCACGCCCCTCCAATTTCTTTTCACATCCCCCTCCTCTGTATTTTGTGACCACTCCCTAATAGGTACATAGAGAAAGGCGGGACCCATTGGCATGGAGAGCAAGTCCTGACTAATTTGAAGTGCAATCATTACTAATGATTTGCGTAAATATAAGTTCTACATGTGATAATAAAGACATTGTAGCCAGATGACGTTACACATCTTAGACGTAATCTGATGATTAGTAGAATTACGAAAAGTACAAATGAGGATAAAGAATGCTTATTCCATGGATATATTGATAGTACTTATGGTTGTGATTTGTGGACCAACTTCTCAAAAAAGTATTTTGAATAAAGCCTCAATTTAGCCAATATTTGTAGAAACTTTTTAAAACTCAATAGAGATTGTAGTATGTCCCAATTATATGTACGCTCTTGTATGAATTCTTTAGAAAAGCTCTAGGCTCTTTTAGAAAACTAGTTGCTACCTGTGATAACTTATTAGTTACATGTAAAACTGTTTACACAAGTAATATACTATACTCGTGATTTGGTAAGCAGTTTCGTCCCTCATTTTAATTTTCTACATGTTTCTTATTAGCTGCGTTTATTCGAAAATTATGTCCAAAAATGTTCTAAGGTAAATTGAAAATTTTAAATTTAATTATTTATGATGTTGTTTTGACCTTATCATGATACCAAACATGAAGCACTCACTGGGATCATTTTTCACATAGTTGGCAATGAAATCCTGCTCTGCTGCAGACTCTACAACCAGCAGGTCAGCTCCATTCCCCATGGCTTGGCAATTCGAGCGGCAGACGTCTACTGTGCATATGGCACTTTTTGGAGGGAAGTAATAGTAGGAACTCCCGAAAGGAATCCAGTCTGTAAATAACAATAAAAACACATAGAGCTTTATGAGAATTTAGCAATGTAAAGGCTTCTGTATAACATAGTAAAAGTAAGCGCATGCTGATGTATGTACAGGTTTTTAGGTCACATGGTCTCGCAAAGGCACCCCATGCAGAACTCCTGAGAAATACCTTGATGGTCAGCAGTGGAAAGCAAACTGATCCCTGATTAAGTATTACATATGAACTTTCAACAAATTTTGGCGATGCAACAGCCATATCATTATTCATGGAAATACACACATGAGCGGCTCTTCTCAAGCCTCATGGCAGGCAGGTGTGCACTTGTACTGACGGACAGTTACAGATTCAGTGCATGTAAAATGTACATAGTATCTTGCACTCACTTATGAGCTTGTAGCACAACTTGAACCTCGTTGGCCAGGTAGTGTGGGGCGTTCTGTATGATCCGTCAAAGTGGGCGACCACGGTGTCCGTCTGGGAGGTGACGGCTCCGGTGGGAGCGGAGGTGCCGCAGTATCTGCAGCACACCCACCACACTCTCTCAGTGACACAAGTCTAAGACTAACAGTGTTTCTAATGATGCTAAGTGATGTCGATCCTGCCATGCTAAATGCGTTACTGTTACAATAG
>CM032668.1:8049472-8069689 GCA_019095985.1 Streblospio benedicti
ACATCTACTTGGACAACCGATTTTCAAAGAGCCACTTCTTTTTGTATGATTACTGTAACGTACACAAATGATTTGCCACGGTAGTCGTTTTAAAAAATATCGAATTTTTCATAGTGGGGCTTTTTTCGGTGGGCTAATAGACTGGCCCGGCGGCTCGCGTTTATGTATTGTGTTCTTGTCTCACTTCTAGACGAAAGGATGATTTAATTGACGAAAGGCAAAGACGAAAGGCGTTTTGAGAGACGCAAAGACGAAAGGCGTTTTTGCAAGATTGCCTTTCGTCTCTAAAATCATCCTTTCGTCTACGAAATTGGATAGAGTTTGTTTCCATACACGAAATGAAAGTTAGTATCTGTTATTATGACTTTCGTGGACGAAAGGCATAAATGAGCGACGAAATTGAAGGTGTCCCACATGGCCCCGTATGTCGTGGGTTTCATACTCACAAAAGCTCGCAAAAAGGTGAAAAAAACCACCACCACAAAAATGACACTATCAGTGAAATATGAGGGGGGTCTTCGTGTGGTGTTTATTAAGGTACTAAGCAAGCGGTGACGGGGATGGTGTAAAGGTCCCAGGCGCCGGGCTGGCTGGGAAGGTCGGCCGAGGGACAGCCGGGCACCGGGACAACAGCTCACAGCCAGACGACATCGGGCTCGCAAGTTGTAGCCTTCACAGGCTGGGTCCTGTGTGTATAAAAATTGCATAATTATCGTCTTCCATTATAGCAATGCTATTGCTTATTATTCTTAGAGAAAAAAATCAATCAACTTGTAAGGCACTGTACTCGGTACAACAATCATGACCAATCTTCACCTTGTTGCACACGGTCG
The DNA here is from genome assembly GCA_019095985.1 of Streblospio benedicti. Taxonomy (NCBI): domain Eukaryota; kingdom Metazoa; phylum Annelida; class Polychaeta; order Spionida; family Spionidae; genus Streblospio; species Streblospio benedicti. Next base: position 8,050,306 of record CM032668.1, read on the forward strand.
CACACGGTCGTCGTGGTCAGTACGCGGTGGTCATCCTCACGCCCCTCTGCATGCACGAAGTGATGGCCCCGTACAGCATTGCCGTCTGCAGCATTGTTTTTAGGGTTCACGAGTCCCGCTTGTACTGAGGTCCAGGACTGAGGTAGCAGGGCCTGATTAGCCTGGGGAGTCCTCGGATGAGACTCATAATAGAAAGTTAGGCGGATCATCCACTTGGTCAAGCAAAGTCATTAAAAGTGGCATCATGAGCCGTTGTGCTGACTAAAAACAGTTTTACGTCACATTGTAACCTCTAGGCCTAGTTTGAACTAATGAATTCCAAAACATTGATTGATTCTTTAAAAATATTCACACGTCGATTTTGTTTTGTAGTTGAACTTTTTTTCTAAAGCATTTTATTTAGATTGCGCATTTTAACAAATTTAATCAGGTAACTTTGGTAACTTTAAGCTCAAACAAGTTTTTAGACACTGAAAGTTGATACGATTATAATTCTTCAAATCTGAGCGTAAGTGCTACTTACTGGGAAATAGTACAGAGAGATGCTCTTGCAATATTCTTTTTTTCCTTTTCTGGCATTTGTCATCTTTAAATTGCTGAAGGGACAAAATAAGAAATAAACACATAGAAATCATGCATATTCAAGGAATCGTCTCAACTCAGTCGTCTGTAGTCGAAGTAAAGAGATAGTACCTTGGTGTTTGAACATGTTCAGAAGCCAAGGTACAATCTAAAAAGTCGCGTAGAAACCATGCGTATGGTCGCAAAGCGAACGCAGGCACCATCGTGCCATCGTAACTGGAATGCGAGTGGTTGAGTCCTTGTTTTCATGAGCGCAAACCCAGTGTGCACGTCATTGTGCCATTGGCATCTATACTCGAGATCTAAGTCGGCAGCAAAAAATAGGTGAGGGCGTAAACAGTTATGTTTGAGGGGTTACCACTCAGAGTTCTAAAAGAGACCCACGTTTTTATTCCCACTACGGGAAAATGAAAAGTCTGCATCATGGTCATGTCAAAATGATGAGGACGCGATGATATGTCGACGGTTAAGGTGGAAATGCGAGACTCTTATGGACCTTTAAGCAATGTGTTTTTACCGCAATCATTGTCTATAATTAATTCAACATTCGCAAAACCTATTCCAGGTTTATCCCGGATGCCACATGCCGTGAGCTTTATCAACGTCGCCAATTGTCACAACGTAGAACATTCTCATGGTAACCAGCTTTGACATTTGATAAACTATGTGTACAATTCTCTGTGAACAACGCTCCAGTGCTTGCGGACACATTTTCAAACTTCTCCCACAAACGATAGATATAGCTGAACATAGGTTTTTACAATCCTAAGCTTCCATTTGACTATATTAAGTGGCCCTGGTGGGACTCAAACTCACTACCCCAATGTTGTGAGACCAGAATGATAACATGCTTGGACCACTTGATAACGCCAAATGGAAGCTTAGGAGTGTAAAACCTGTCTTCAGCTATATCTATCGTGGTAGAAATATGCTTGCTGAAAGGACTTGTGTGAGAGAGAGAAGTTTGAAACTGATATAATTGCATTCAGTAGACCACGTCGATAATAAGAGCAATTTTGGTGGTCCCCTAACCCATGAGACGACCTCTCTATTATAAATAAGGACCAACTGAATCTCTCATTGAGACCTCTACATTGAGACGACCTCTCTATTGAGACCACCTCTCTATTGAAACCACTTGAAGCCGGCAGTCACCAGCAGTAATGGATTGGTGCTAGTTTCCCCGTCAAATGCCACTATATGTGACCAGTAAATGTCATCAAAGATCAGCTGTCAAACAAATTTGTTGTTAAAATGCGACTGTCTCAAATGCTAGCATATACTAGAAAAATGGAGGGCCAAAGAACGAGGCGTGAGAGATGATATATCTGTGTCCTAATCACTGGTTGCCTTGCACCACCCCCGGACATAGTGCAATTTTAGTAGGTAATGCAATATGAATAATGTGCCGAACGCGTGTTTGAAATGTGAAAATGATTATGACAAATTATGTCAACTTGCCAACTTAATAAACGCACGTTTACTAACCGATTCAGTGGCTTCAATTAACTCTCCATTAACTCTTGGTGAGTACTTTTCCTTGACCCAGGGCATGCAAAGGATATTTCTCTGAGTTAAGCTCCAATCGTATCATTTGAAATTTTAGATGTCAAAGATTTTATTTAGATCTAGTAGGATCCTAAAAGCTAATCCCAACATTGGGTGAACCCTTTTACATCGATTGTAGCGTAGTTTTCTATTAAGCTTCATCTTATTGGTGAAGTAATTTGCTTTTCAAAAAGCACAAATATGACCATGTTTTCAGGTTTAGCTCACAAAAATCTATTATCTTTTTTTCACGGGTCAAAGAGAGATGCCCACCCTTTCTTATCAGAATAGATGTCCATAATATATACATCAGTTTTTTCTTGTTTACTTGCATATCTTATGGTATCAATGTATATAAATTGGAATATGACAAATGTTATCATTCTAACCATGTCGAGAAAACCATATAGTAAGAGTAAGTTGGATATACCCGTTTTTCAACTATCGCATCTGGAATATAAGGGTGCTAATCAAAAACATACTTCTTTAAAATAAATGGAATTTGGGCTGCGCTTAAGAAATGGATTTCTGTATTCTACAGGAAATTCTACATAAGAAACAATCATCAAACCTTATTTAACGTTTATGTGGCTTTTTCAGACTCAGCTCCTGATCTAATGTATATATCATAACCTAAATAAATAGACAGATTTGCATAGACCCTGGATTTCACATCGTGGTTTCACGGCTTTCCCATTCACACAGCCGTCAAAGTCCATGTTCATGGTATAATAACTATTCTCACACTCCAGGGTGTATTTATGAATGCTTTACAATGAGATATATCTAATCTCACATCCCCCAAATATGGTCAGCGTAGTAATTAGACTCCGCCCACTTTTACTACAATATTTACAACTCGTCTTACGAAATTACGAAATACGGTAGTTTATTACATCCTTAGATCAATACAATCCATCAGACACTATTGGTAATAAACACTACATAGCAAAGACAAAAAGACCAAAAATGTGATGCAACCTTTTCAATTACAATTTTTGTGATTGGTGAAAGACAATGAAATGTATTGGTGACTGGTGGTTTAGGAAAGAAATGTTGGTCTTATGAAGCGTGCCGATTGGTCACAAAAATCATGTGAGGTTTGTTATGATCCTCTTCATAGGACGAGTTAATTATCTGAGAGGGGGTTAGGTCGTTTGACTTCGGCTAAAATAGCTATTTTCAACTTTGTGGAACAAACATTGTTTTTTACCGTTTTTACATAATAACTTTATCTTACTTCACTAGCTGTAAAACATTTATTTTGAAAATTTTCAGAAGTAAAATATTCATTTTGAAAAACTGCCTACCCCACTCAATGGTGGCTGGACGAGTTGATTTTTCTGAGAGGGGGGCAGGTTGTTTGACTTTTTGGCTAAAACATTTTCAAAATGCATATTTTACTTTTCAAATTTTTCGTAATAAACATTTTACTGCTAGTGAAATAGAATAAAGTTGTGATGTAAAAACAAAAAAGTAATGTGTGTCCGAACAAATTGAGAATATTTTAGTCAAACAGCCTGCCCCCTTCATTTTATGACACTATATTTAAGTGTGTGAAATGTGATAGAACCTATTATTGGTAACTGGTGATCTGCTCATTACAAAGGCTGTGATTGATGACTTGCCCTAAATCTTGAGCGTGATATTCAGGACTACTTGTAACATGTTGAAAATCCCGTGCCTGGATAAACTATTGAAATTCTCCGCAGTTAAATTGATGGCCCTAAATCGTGAGCATGAATTGTGAATTGCCTATATTTAAGTGTGTGAAATGTGATAGAACCTATGTTGGTGAATGGATTCTCATCAATGCTATATAACCCTCTCTTAAATGTTCCATTGTAGGATTATCTTACGAAGAAAGATTTTATATAACAAAAGAAGAAAGATTTTTTATAAAAAATTGTGTATCACTTGTTTATCAAAATATGAAAGAATTACAATGTTTTTCGAAATAAAATGTGACATAAATCTCTCATACGATCCAGAACACACACACCCCTCAGGTTTTTTGTACTTAATACAATGTTTCATATTGTAACCGAATTAAGCTATGTGAACGTATTATGTTACCAGTGAGAATATTATGTACTGCATCACATTTATGGCCAAATATTTGTGATTACTGTAAAATCCTTTCATTTTGCAACCTTGAATATAAGCAGTTAGCCACCTTTTAAAATTGATTTTTGATTAGTGCCTTTGATATAAGTATAAGAAATGTAGGAATTGACCACGAGATTGGAGTGTCAATCGCGAAATGAAGCATGCTGACGTCTGATTTACGTTTAAAACGAAGTGGGGGTCAAAATCAGACGTCAGCAAAATGTTCAAATTTGTAAATTCTTTGAAATTGACACGAATCGAGTGGTCAATCATCCATTTGATATCATGACTAAAATACCATTTTTTCATGATTTTATTTTTAAAATAAATCATATTATAACATTCAACATTCAAGTCAATTTCGTTTGTTTTTGAGCGAATGAGGAGACGTCAATTCCTACAGTTTTTGAGCGCGCGGAGGAGTTAGTCTAAACTGTTGCACTCCGTACAGCATGAACACGCCTTCATGGCCTTTTTACTACGCCAGCGGCTGTATTGATATTGTGAGGAGGTTAGACTAGCGCCGTGATTTTTTAGCGTTCATTCCATCGCAAAATTGAGCACGGAGATTGACCAATCAGCGTGGGTTATTGGCGGTGATTTTTGCACGGAATGATAGAATGTTGGTTATACACCACCCTTTACTGACTTAGACAATATGTCAAGTCCAGTATTATTGTGACATGGTATCTGATGGGCATGTAAGAAAATAAACATACCCTGATATATTGATGTTAAAACCAACTAAAAACTTAAAAACGCCGTGAACATACAGGATTTTCGAGTAAAATTGATTTTATCAATCGTTAATTATTGCCCTTTATGCTATAGATGCACAATTTTGATATTTTACCACAACTTCCTAAAAAGTAACATTTTCTGCAAATCTTTGTATTCTATTGATGCATTATACGTATGGCGGAGTGGGTCTTTTGTTGAGGAAAACAATTGACTTCTTTTACGAAATTCCAATCCCATAAATTTCCAACTACATTAGAACCTCTCTGGGGGCCCTCTCTATTAGGACCACACTTGGGACCAGTGTTAGATGGTCTCAATAAAGAAGTGGTCTCTATACAGAGGATCATTTTGGTACTTTATGAAGGGAACCGTGAAAAGTGGTCTTATTATAGAGGCGTTCTCAATGGAATTTGGAGGTTCTCTTGCAGTATCGTTTCAAAACAAACCTCATTGTGGACTTAATATATTTCAGACGAAATATGGATCCTGCAGATAATTTGAGGGAGAGAAAGGAAGAGAAGATGAAAAAGAATATAGATAGGTTACAGTAGATGTGAAAGAGAGAACTGTTCAAGAGATGGATTTGAATGACAATGTCTGTGTCATTCGAATCCACATAGACAACGTCAACGTGTAGCTGGTAATGGCAAAGAGGATAGTACTAAAATAATACAAACCCAGTGGGAAATGATGTCTGGTGATGTTTGTGTATGGAAGTTATAAAAGTTGTGTCTATACTATGTGTTTTAAAAGATGTGAACCATTAGAAATAGTACAATCAAACGGAAGTAGTGATATGCACAAAATTGATGTTCTCCATTCATATTTTTCCAGATTATTATTCTAATCTGTCCCGGACGAATCAGGGCCAAGACTTGGAGGACACACGGCATGATCGGCATGATCGACAAGTTTAACTTCCAGCCTCTTGTTATCCCGTCCAACACCCCCTTTGACCCTATATCTGGATATAAATGTGAATGGCAGTATTTGTGTTGTTACTTGAAGGATTGATGCAACACAGTTACGGATATATGCGCATGTTTATTTGTATATGAACCTTACTTATACAGGTGACATGTCCTGTTAAAAATCCTCTCAATTCAATGTTTTGATGTTGTTTGATTGAGGGGTGGGTGAGAGAAATATAGACTTATTCTGCATGAATTTAAGATAGTTGTCATTGTATTTGTGTTTGTAGCTTGTGATGATTGTTCTTATAAATGTTCAGAAATTAGTTCGAATCTTCCATACTCAATTTTTTATATTAACAGGTAAATGACTTCCATTCCTAGGTGTAAGCAAGAACAATGATTTCTTGCAATATCATAAATGAGTTTGTTTATTAAACACTACACCAGATTGTTAAAAAAATGATAACAAGAGATAATGAATTGCAAGTTCAATATATATTTTAACTTTCATATACAGATACATCAAAATTGATTTATGCAGAAAGGGATTTTTTAAATTCTAATAATGACATTCCTAAAGGTATACAAGAGGTTTGGGACTTCTAAACACAATATTCACACCCATCAGAATTTAAACATTGCAGTTATCTTCCATGCTGCTGTTGGCTGCAGCGATCGGAGGTCGCCATTATTTCCAATCTAAAATCTATGGAAAAAAGAAAGGAAAAAACATGGTTTACTTGATGAAAATTTGTAGATGAAATTCATGACAATGAAGTTACATAATAGCTGAGTAGAAATCGAACAATTTCAAGATTACAATTATATTCTTCTTGGGAAAAACACATTAGAAAATTTCAAGATTAAGATTTGATAAAATATTACGTTTTCCTTCATCAAGTTGGATGGATAATATGAAGTTTATATGCTTGTTTTATAGGAGAACACTAGTTCATGCATTCTGTTCGAATTTTTGTTGGTGTTATTCGTGGATGAATATGTCTTTAGTGGTGGATTGTACCTTCAGTGTGTCGCTTCCGCTCAGTTGCTGAAGCAAAGCATTGTGTGTCGTTCGTTTGTAACTATGTATGTATATATTTATGTTTGGCCGTGGACAAGCTAGAGGGCAAACCGATGAAGCGATTTCATTCAAACCTTACACAACTATGAGGTTTGAGGCGACACCAAAGTGATTTGATTGATGGCAATCTGCCAATTAAACTGTTCTTTCCACAGGGCAATTATGGTCCATTTACAACTTTCTTACTACTATTGAATGCACAATTACAGATCCATATTGTATCACCTGCAAAATAGACTAATGGATACTGTGGGATTTGACAACGAGATTGGAGTGTCAATCGTGAAATTGAGCATGCTGACGTCTGATTTACCCTCACACACTCACTTTGTTCAGGTAAATCAGACGTCAGCATGCTCAATTTCACGATTGACACGACAATCGCGTGGTCAAATACCATTCTATCATGACTAAAATCCACACTAAACGAGTGTATGATTCATTTTTATTTTAAAATAAATCATATCATAACGTTCTCATTGTCATTTTGACAATGCGACGTCAGTGGCTCTATAGAAAATGTGACGGTACTAGTCTAGTTTAGACTAGTGCCGTGGTGTGGTGGTGTTGTAGCGTGCAGTAAATCACCGGAGCGTGCAGTCAATCGTATAATTGAGCACGCTGGTCGACCAATCAGCGTGGGTTATTGGCGGAGATTTTTGCACGGAATGATAGAATGCATGATATTTGCTGCTGTAAGATCAATATATAGATAAAAAAATAAGTGCAACACACGTTACTGGTTGCTATGTAAAGTTTTACCAAGCACTGTGTGAACGGCATACTGCCGGTAGGTCCCAGGCCAAGGCTTGATCATTAAATCCTCGGGTCCACAGCTCTTTAAGAAGCACTGAGCATCTGTATCACTAAAAATAAAAACATACAATGTTTTAATTCTTTTAAAGATTATGAAGTTTTTTCTTCGCGTACAAATTTGTTTTTGCAGTGATTACAAGCCCCTATTGATGTTTCGGTTCACCGTTTATAAAATACATGTGTGTAATTTGCCATAGAAAGGATAGATTCATCTCCTTCACTGTACTGTGTGTTTTATGTTTTAATTAATTTCTATCTATAATATTTTTCTGGCTTATAAGGGATGTTACTTGGAAAGGGGGTGTGATACTAAGTGTATGATTCTATTTAGTATTTTGTCAATCCCACCTGTAGTTGATGGTATTACAGCCTGCGGTTTGGCAGCAGGCAATTTTGCAGTCACTCAGCGGTCCTTCAGGCCCTTGGCCCAAATGTTCACAGTCAGAGAAGACGTTTTCATCGTAGGTGCTCACTTGATGCCATGAACAATCTGGTGGAAATATTCATTAGATCACAGGTCATATGCCAACAACACGCATACATAGGCATATCTTTGCCCTATTCAACGAGTCTGGGGGGTTTATCAATGAGAGATGGCTGAAAAAAACTGGGAGATGGGAGAAAGGCAAGAAAAATTTTGGGAGATGGGAGAATGAGGAAAAAATAGGGAGCTGGGAGATTGGCAACCCCTATAACCCCCCCCCATTAGGTTACAACTGAATCAATGAAATTTATTAAATCATGTATTCATTTTGTCAGGCACTACGTATTCCTCAAATATATTATATCCTTACCACATGGGGAAGTGCGCATCCCCTTTGTCGTGAGCCAACCGTTTCTTTGTGCATTCTGCTCCTTGAACATTTCCTTTTGGATATCAAGAGGTGATGTAATACCAGAGGCGCCACCATAGAACTGCTTGTGCTGGTTGTCTTCAGAGCAGAGGACAGTGCTTCCCACCCAAAACCCGGGAAACGATTGCAACGCCCAAAGGAAGCCATTTCCTCCGAGCTGACGATAGCTGGGTATGGGTGCTCCGCAAGTGTCCAGAGTTGTATCAAGGACGTAAAATCCATTGATCAGATCTGGCCATTGCTGAGCATCTCTGAGTTCAACGCAGTCAGGCATATCTGAAAGCAAGTAGCCATGGATTTTAGTGCATTACACAAGTCCCGATTGGGTTGGTTAAGACTATACGCACGAGGTCTGTAGGCTATGAACTCAACTCAGAATTCAGCCAAAAATTCAGCAAAACGCACCGGATGACCCCGTGGTTTTGAACGAATGACGTAAATAACGTTCAGATAACTATGTCACACGTAAGTTGATAAACGTGGCGGTTGCACCTACTGTACTCAATTATGGATAACGTAACACTTTCATATCGGCTAAGGAGAAGTAATTACACAAATAAAAACAGTGATGCTTCTATTTCTCAAAGTTTACATAGAGATGTCAAGGTACATTTAACAGTTTAATGAGGATACTAGCTGTCATTGTCCCACTGAATGTTGCCACTTGAAATCCCGTGGTCTGTCTGCGAATGTATGTTTATCAAAACGGGAATAGTTCAATGTTTAAGGTTGTGGAGCTTATAAAACTGCGTAATTATTCATACACCTGTGTAAAATTTACTACTGAAACCGTTTTCATGCATAATAGATGATTATTTACAACATTTCTGAGTGAAAACGTTTAAAAAATGGTTGTTTATCCCCGGGATCGGCAAATTATCTGCGTAGTTGACACCATCATTTATTCGTTTTCAAAGAAACACACGATATACGGAGCCGACCACGGAGCCCATGCAGCTTTCATAAGACTGCTGTCAAACACCTTATCTGTGATCCGCCATTTGAATTGTCATAAAATATCCCCGGCATGTCGTAATGCCCCGTTTCTCCCGTGATATTTCCGTATATCGGTCGTTGCTAAAAGGCAGACCACCACGATCACTGAGTCCCAATGTTTGTAGTTGATGGGCTATGCTAGTACAGGAGGTCGTAATGACAGCACTAGCATAGCCCATCAACTACAAACATTGGGACTCAGTGATCGTGCAGACCACCAAAAGAATGACGGCAATGTGCATTTTCGTTTTGTCACAATGTAGCCTACTAGGTTGGAAATCGAGTTTTAATAAATTAAGAATAGATAAGATGTTTTTATTGTGACAAAACTTAAATATTTTACTTATGAAAATTAAAAAAATTTGATACCACAGCAGCCTACCAGTCATCGCCGTATGCCGGGGTATTTATGTTGAAAAAAATAATTAATAATAGCTCAAAAATGATTTTTTTTTATTTTCACGGGCCGGGGTATCACGGTAACCCGGTTTACGGCGTGGTGTATCATATGATCGGTTTGGGCCTTAAGCAACTGCTTATGTATACATATTACAATAATATAAAATAATATAAAATTTGTAGAGAACATTTATACGGTACACAATGGGACTGTATCAGTTTTTGTAGCGTTTTTCTCGCATACATTTTGTTCATTTTAGAATTATTGATTTTTCATAGAGTACTGTGTTTTGGGGGCTGTGGCCCCCGAGTGTTTCCATCGTACACAATCATAGAACCGTCCCGTTCGTGACGTCACGTTTGGTGATTCCCTTCTTAGGCATCAATAGCAAATTTTGCTACTACACGATCGATTAAGACATCCTTATCAGCCCTGGTATAAGCATATTGCACATCTTATAACACATTGCACGCACATTGAACTTTCACATGTTTTGTGTGGTTTTGACGGATTTGTTTTAACAGAATATATATTCTCACACTCCATAGTGTTTTTGTTTACTTATGAGCTGGAGACGTTGGATATTGCATCTCACACCACGCAAACATGCATATTTAATTGACGCATTTCTACTATAGCCCCGACCATTTTATTCTAGCGACACCATTAGCACTGACTTTTTTTATAAAGATTTTGATATAATAACCCCCATCTTTCAATATTTGGCACCTCTACAAAACAAAGCCTCTGCAAAACAAACTTTATAGTCTCCTCCAATGTGTCTAGTCTCAAACCTAAACATGTAAGAATACACTGCATGTTATGTTCAAACAGCACAAAATAGAATAAGGCAGGGGCGATAATTAGAAGGCATCTTCAGTGGTAAAACCTTCAGTGCTTCATTCAGCCCCAATTCTGCTAACTATATAAGTTGGTCTGCGAAAGAATGAAGATATCGTGTGATCCGTGTGAAGCGTAGGTGCTAACAATCAATATAGAGGGAAGTTACTGCACACAACTACGCCTTTTCGATAGGAAGCTACTAACGATAACCTAACGATGGGCCTCGTCAACTAATGTTAACAACTAATGTAATACTTTACTGCATTGTACCAGCAAACATCTTTCATAGAACCACAACATCATATTGTTAGAAAACATTCTTTTTGCAAAAAATCTTTAATCCTGCTGACAATTTGATCACAGAGTTGCTTATTCTCCAATATGAGTAATCCTCACATATTATTTACGAGGACTTAAATGTCACTGATGGGCAGAAAACAACGAGCATTCCTTTATTGCGATGATCGTCAAACTGTGAACAAAGTGGTGACTACGCTGTCACTATCCCCTAAAATTACTGCTTTCGCATGAGGCCAGTGACGCACCTTGTAATGCCACGTGTCTAAACCTCTTCACGTGATGGCCTTTCACCGACTTGATCTTGTGCAGCAAACAACAACTTTGAATTGGGCCGCGGTTGATTACCAACGTGTTTCAATTATTTGCCCGGGTAACGCCGTTGGGGTAACTCCGGAGCTACCCCAACAAGATGGAGACCTAATCTATTGATTCAAATGTTTTTTCTGTTAATTATTCATATTTCTACTATTAGAATTCATCACCTAATTGGTATGCGTCACTAATAGGTGTGTATAATTGGTTTGTATAATTAAGTTGCACATATTATACACAGGCCAATCTCTTCAATGAGTTCATAAAGCATCATGTTGTGGATAATTCCGGATTTAGCGTTGTTATGTAAACAAACACTTACTCCAAAAAAGGTCGGGAGTTACCCGCAGCATGATGACAAAATTAAAAGCTGCTTTATAAAAACATCCAAGAGTTTGACGTGTGTTCAATATGATGTTCAATCTAACTGTACATGCATAGTGTTGATACATACCTATTAAACCACGAATCTAAGTTCCAGAAATTCAAATAAACAACAGAAAAACATTTCAATCGACAGACTATGCCTCCGTCTTGTTGGGTAACTCCCAACTGCTTTACCCCGGTGAATTATTTGGGGAGAAAGTGACCCTCATATCGAACTAGGAGGGTTTATGGAGTTAGCAGGTTCTAATATGTGGTTCATTTTAACACATATTTAGTATATGAAGGGAGAACAATTTTTCCTGCGGTTAAAGGGGTGCTTGGTGTATGAAAACTCGAGTAAAATGCATACAACTGTATTTGTGTCATTTGTCAATTTTATGGACCAGTAGCAATAATGCTGACTCGTTCCGTTGTATGGACCACTGTGTATGACAGCGTTGTTAGTTAAGTCTATACTCACTCAACATGGTGGATAATGTATAACATTCCAATAATATAATGCACACTATGATATAAAATCTATTTGTTATATAACTGTTTATGTTTTTACCCTTCATCCCCATTAAGACGCTATCGATGATAAGTATTCTAATATTTAGCCTGGATGCGTCACAACACCACTTGTCTGCTTTCAAGGTTACATCACAATTACAAACTTATCGGCAATAATTCTTTCTGACAACTTCACAGCTATTCATAAAGCAGCCAATATAATAGAGTGAAAAGTTGCTCTAAACTGACCAAGTGTTGTTTCACAGCTGGCTCCGGTGAAGAAGGGCGGACACGAGCAGATGTAATCTCCATTGCTGGCGAGGCCGCACGTGCCCGAGTTGAGGCATGGATTGGACATGCATGCATCTGTAAAAGTGATTTATATGCTAATGCATACGGTGAATTTTAATTTCTGAAACATTTTTACCACATAATATCAGCACCGGGTTCACTTTTTAAAAAAAAAAATGTCAAGAGATTTTCTGAGATAGAAACATTTGTAGATCTTCATGTTGGACAAAAAACACTGGTAAAGCAAAGCAACAAAAGAATTATGCAACGTATGATGCCAGGTAGGCTATTATCTTCAGATTGAATACACAGACTGATAAATATTTTGACGGGACTTGCCGATACCTTTATATACCAAAGAGCAAAACTATTTACAAATGTCCTATTTTTTAAAGTTCTTCCTTCCTATGGCATTGCATTTATGTAAGGTGAGTGTATCCCTGATGGTACATATATGGTAGAGATACTTGTTAAATATATAAAAATAATGTAACATAAGGGTGCGTTTTAGTCATATTGTTAAACTTGTTTAAATCATCTTACAAAAAAAATATTTTTTATGTTCAGTGATATTGTTGCATGCCAATGTTTTGGACTTATTTAGATATTTTAGCTCTGATGAGGAATTTATTTATTCGAAAGTACTTAGCCAATAAATTTTAGAAAATCTTATACATATTCAATGGCGGATTAATATGGCGCCAAGGAAATCACCTAACAATGCAGGCATTATATTGCAAGTATGAATTGAAATTTAAAGTTGACCAACGACCAATTCTTTGAATGTATCCATCGGAAAACCTCAACAAAGCATAGTGGGCGGCATCGCCCACTCGAAAGCTATGTAAACTGTAAGTCATTTAGTCTTGAAAAATTTACTGGTGAATTTATCCATTCCACCAGCTGTTTGTATGAAATGTGGTTAAATGGCTAAATTTCCAAATCTGTTAAGGTGACGTCACCACCTATACGATGATATGATGGTGCGACTGACGTACGAAGTCCTATGTGGAGTGAAGACTAGTTGGCACATGGTAGATCTATGCATACTGTGGGTTTTTTTTCTCTCTGAGTTGATTATTATCTACGTTTTGAGAAGCTTATAAGTAATTTTTGTTAGAAATACAGAACAATGATTGCTTGGAAGGTACAAATGGCTTGTGTTACAGAATATCGTCAAACGAATATTTTGTTGCAGAAGAAATCTAATTGTGGAGCAATATCACATAAACAAATTAAATTACACTAGAAAAAATCATTCTGATTAACAACATTCTACCTTTAAACAAACAAAAATCAAATGTCAAACTATCTAACATCATTGGAACTACATCCTTTCAAATAAACGAAATAAATATTTTTACGTAAATGATTGTATTTGTTGATTGCAACACAAAGTTCAAAGTTTTTTATCTCTCACTAATCTATACCATGTGGTCAAAGAGGCACGCTGAGAATCACATTGAATCACTCCAGTTACATAATCTATAAGTAGATCCTAACTAATTCCTTGGTGAGAGCCATTGACTTAGCATCTTAAACTAAAATCTAAGGAAGGAAATGTTAGTGTCCATGTAAATGGGAACACAATGCCCTCCATGGGCATAGAAAAATACATATTTGGTGAGTGTATAAATGTTTTAACAGCATTTTATTTTCAAGCACCGTTGTGCTAACGACACTTGCCCACGTCCGAATAGCACCACCACCCATCCTGAAAGCATCCTGACAGCATCCCCATACACACAACATCCCCGATCAAGCCAAGGCGTCATTCACTGAAAGGCAGATTTGACTTTGTGAACATGGCAGGGTGACCATCCTCTGTAATAGCCAGCGAAAAACATAGGCATTGTGATTTTCCCCCTAAAATTGGCTATAAGTATTTTTATTTATAGAGTACAAACTACAAACACATAGATAAAGACAACACACTAACTACTATTATATTCTTTATATTTGTATGAATTATTTGAGTATTTGGTTTGAACATACTACACATGCAAGTGAGCTACACGTTTATTGAGATAGTAACTAGCCAAACGTACAATGAAAAATTCGTAATATAAAATACATGCACTGAATAGTTTGATACATTCGTAGTTTGAAATAAACATTACAACTACACACCAAACATAAGCATGAAATATGATTCATTGGCGGAGGTTTTCAGAACCAAATAACAACAGTCAATGATGTAAAGAAAGTCAAGAGACCAACCATCCAAAAATGAAGGCCACTCCGCAATGTCCACATTTTGACACCACCAACACACGTCCTGATAGTAGCTGCCAATATCCCCCCCCCCATTTTGATACTTACACACTACACATCTATAGTCCTTTTAATACTTAGGTTCTGCCCATTACATCCAACCATAATCAGGCCTACCAAACCGTCTGCTAAGCTTACTCGGATGTTTTCATTACTTCTTAATGCAATTATTATTTTTTCAGTTGCCACACATGTATCAAATCCTCAGATCAAAACAACATAGTGTTTGCATTTAACGTAACTTCGTTTCCATTGCACCAATAGATATAAGTCAAAATGCACAAAAATGGCACAGGAAACCCATTCCATGGAGGTTTTCACGTAGAGTAATTATTCAGGTATTAATTATGCAATAATATGCCTAACCTCTGTCATTAAAGACTGGTATAAACGTTTATATTCATCACCTATACAAGACTCTAGATTATAGAGATTAACAGTGATGCATGTTCGCGATACTCATAGGTAAATTACTTAAACACAATACACCGCATGACATCATTTTAAAACTGGAAATTGTAATATGTAATATGTGCAATGTTACCCATGCACAGCCCCAAACTAATACATTATTCATTATCCATGTGCTCCATTCATAGAATGTGTTTGGTAGGCCTGTAATAGTAATAAATAATATTAATCTTGCAAGCATCCATACTCCCGATTACTATAGAGTGACTACAGGAACAGTCACTCCATGTACATGTGTGTACAATTAGGTCTCAGCCAAATCATTTTAGTCACAGCTAAGGTAGGAAGAGTTAGTGTATATGTATAATGCCTTCCATAGACATAGAAAAGGGATATATTGAGAAAAATGTATGAAATGAGTACAGCACTCTTTTTCTCCAGTACCCGCCCTTGTGCAAATTGTGGGCATCGGTAATACTTTGTAACGTTGGCTCTGACCACTTTTGTTAGTACATACAAATAAATAATGAATAATATTGGCACACTTCATTGTGCTGACAACTTAGCACCTTTCAAGTATCGAGTATGATATGGAGAAAGAGTGTTTTAGAACAGCATTTAAGACTGAAGGTAAATTGAGATAGGGAAGTTCGTACACCACAATATAGAATCTTTTGCAATGGGCAAGAAGTCAAACAACAGATCAAGCTAAGGATTTCTGAGCTTCGACTTAGCGCAGGCGGAGAACTATCTGGATTAACTCCGACTTGAAGCTCATATAAGTATATCTTAAGTAAGTCATTGATCACTGAAAATGCACTTGATATCTAATATGCAAAAGGTATGGGATGAAAAATTAGTGTCTATGGTAATGGGAACATAATGCTCTCCATCGCACAGATATTCTCACAACTTCAGTAGAACATCCCTATTAATACTGCCCAAGGACCGGCGTCAAGTGGTTTAATATAGGGGTGGTCTCTTTGGGGACATTTGCGGTGGTCTTTTTTATGAGGACTTGGGACTGTTATAAATGATCTTATAATAACGGTGGTGTATTTATAGAGGTTGTCTCGATTGAAGGTTCTAATGTACACATAGCCCGATTGGCAGTCTGGTAATCCCTAGTATTTGAACCCATGTGACGCCTTAGGCGTCTTTATGACATCACACTACTCCACATGATGCTGTCATGGCGGCTGCTGTCTGCTATTTTTGTTATAATAACCGCTAATTAACAACCATTAGGGCCATTTCGACAATGAAAAACATATTCGTGCAAACCTACACAGTTGAGTACCATGAACGATCTCCTGTAGTCAGATGGCGTCCATCTAGTTAGGTTAAGGAGGAGATAGCCGAACAAAGTCCAAAAATTAGGGTATTAATATATAGGATATCAGTGGTTTGTGATCAGTTTTAATAATTGCAGGTCTTCCATAGATGAAGTCATGAAACTTGGTGCATGCAAATATTGATGCAACAGCTCTTTTTGCGTCGCTTCAGCTCAGCTGCTGAAGCAAGCATTGTGTTTCGTTCGTTTGTAACTAACTATGTTTGTATGTATGTATGTATGTCTCCGGACAAGCTAGAGCTTTAACCATTACACCGATTTCGTTCAAACTTTACACGACTATGAGGTATGAAGCGACACCGAAGTGATTCGATTTTGGGCGCTCTGCCAATTAAATTTTGCTTTCTAGAAGCGCTTTTATGACATTTTTAATGATATTCAATGCACTTAGCCAGCAAGAAAAAAATCCATATTCCAACCAAGTGGCAAAATTGATTTATTGGATTTGAAACTGATATTGATTATCATCTTGTTATTCAGTACTATTGTATGGCAACACAAATATCTTTTTGCTGGATATATTGATTCTGATTTTTTCTTATGTTTTCTCCACAAATTCATAAATTTCTTGATTGTAAATATACATTATTTCAGTATATATCTTAATTGCCCATAAGCCAACGTCGTTCTAGCGACGCAGTGTTCTTTGAACACTTTTGATCTAGTACTATTTGTGCATAATTTATCTCAGCTGGTGTTAGTGAGCGCTATGCACAGGTATGTCATCTTGGAGACAGATTTTGACCTGTCTGCTAACAATTTCACTGGCTTTGAGGGGTCAAAGTATTTAAGTATTGGTGATCATAAATCATTCTTTAGTGTATTGAAAGAATCATTTTTAGATTCTCCCCAAATAAAGGCAACATCTTTGTGGAGCAGCTCCCTGAATGGGGTGGTCTTGGCATTCATGTGCTCAGTGAATTTGTGTAAATAGTTCAGGACTCCCAAAATTCTTTGGACACCGGCTTGGTCTAAATGAGCAGGCATGTCCTTGATGGCTTTCACATATTCACTGTCTGGTTTCAACCCTGTGCTTCTTAGTTCATGTCCAACATATTTGACACTGTCAACTCTGAAATCGTAAGTTTGTGTCGTGTTCTTCTATTGTGGATCCCCAGACAAGTAAATCATCAACTACAATGGCACATGGAAATCCAACAAATAGTTGCTCCCTTACACATTGATATACCTCTGATGCATATTTAATATATGTACCAAATGGTAAGCGTAGGAATTTGAACCTACAGTAGGGTGCACAGAACGTTGTCTTAAGTGACGATTTCTTGTCAAGACATATTTTCCAGAATGAAGATTTAGTATCCAGTGCAGAAAAGAATTTCCCAAGATGCATACCACATCTTCTATGGTCCTCGTAGGGTGGTGAGGATGCATAATTCAAATCGTTTGGGTCAATGTATATCCTGTTGTCACCATTCTTTTTCTTGGCAGCAACCATATTAGATACCCACTCTCTTGGTTCGTTCTGGAGTGTGATCACTCCGAGTTTGCACTTGTGATCCTGTTGAACTGGTTTTTCCATATCAAGTGGTACTTTACGAGGAGGTTTCACAACTGGTTACACAGTCGGGTTTATTGTCATTTTGAACTTAATTGGCAATTTTCCAAGCTTGTTATCAAATAGACTCTTGAACTCTTGCTGAATCATTCTGCTAAATGATCTTTCATCTTCATTCACCTCGAACACTGCCGGGTGTAATTGAATGACCTTATGCTTCAATGCATCTTGCAGTCCAAGAATGGTGGGAACATTTCTATGTGAAACACGAGGCAAATTTTCTCAGATGGATAAATATCTCCGTGTAGAGGCAATTCCCGTGGTATGGATGCTTGCAGCACCATAAGCAATTGTAGCTGAGTGGAAATGAAACAATTCCAAGTATAACAGTCGATAAAAAGTTCCGTGTTTCTTTAGCATAGCGATAACCAACCAACAATTGCATATAGTAGAATCATTTTAAGTTTTTTTGTCGGAAAAATCGCAAGAAATTGTTTTATGATTTTTTTCAATTGATATGATGCCACTTTATCCCAGAAAAAAGTCTACCAAAATCACCCTATCCGAAATAGTTTTTTAAACGTTTTTTCAAAATGGCCGCTGGGCATACAATGTACATGATTCGAAAAAAATTATATTTTTTATCTTTTAAGCTACATTGATGTGTAATAAATAAAATTTGTGGTTAGGAGGGTCCATTTCCGATATTATTTAAATGATTTGACCTTATCTTGACCTTCAAATCCAAGATGGCTTCCACTTTGCATGCATAGTTTACATATTTTACTTTAGAGCCTACATCAATGTGTAATACTTAGGCATCAGGGTTTAAAGGCATCACTGATTCCATTTTCAGCATAATTTTAATGATTTCACCTTATCTTGACCTTCAACTCCAAGATTTCTACTACGTTATCTTGAACATTTTATGTATTTTATATCTAAGCAACGTTGGTGTGTAATACTTGCAGTTTTAGCTTTTCAGGGTTACAGATTGCAACTGCAGAGTGCTATTTTACTGGTTTAACCTTATCTTAACTCATTAATCCATGGTTATTCCATTTAGTATTGAAATATTATTACATATACATTGGTAAACATAATTAAAATGGTAATGGAATCTCAGCTTCTTCCTACAGTACCAAATTTTATTCTAATCCAAA
>CM032668.1:8074150-8091278 GCA_019095985.1 Streblospio benedicti
TTCTGGCTTATAAGGGATGTTACTTGGAAAGGGGTGTGATACTAAGTGTATGATTCTATTTAACACAATCAATCCCACCTGTAGTTGATGGTATTACAGCCTGCGGTTTGACAGCAGGCAATTTACCAGTCACTCAGCGGTCCTTCAGGCCCTTGGCGTATATGTTCACAGTCAGAGTAGACGTTTTCATCGTAGGTGCTCACTTGATGCCATACACAATCTGGTGGAAATATTCATTAGATCTCAGGTCATATGTCAACAACACACATACATAGGCATATATTTGCCCCTATTCAACGAGTCTGGCGGGTTTATCTGTGAGATGGCTGAAAAAAACTGGGAGATGGGAGAAAGGCAAGAAAAATTTTTGGAGATGGAGAATGAGGAAAAAATTGGGAGCTGGGAGATTGGCAACCCCTATACCCCCCCCCCAATAGGTTACAACTGAATCAATGAAATTTATTAAATCATGTATTCATTTTGTCAGGCACTACGTATTCCTCATATATATTATATCCTTACCACATGGGGAAGTGCGCATCCCCTTTGTCGTGAGCCAACCGTTTCTTTGTGCATTCTGCTCCTTGAACATTTCCTTTTGGATATCAAGAGGTGATGTAATACCAGAGGCGCCACCATAGAACTGCTTGTGCTGGTTGTCTTCAGAGCAGAGGACAGTGCTTCCCACCCAAAACCCGGGTGCCGATTTCAACGCCCAAAGGAAGCCATTTCCTCCGAGCTGACGGTAGCTGGGTATGGATGATCCGCAAGTGTCCAGAGTTGTATCAAGGACGTAAAATCCATTGATCAGATCTGGCCATTGCTGAGCATCTCTGAGTTCAACGCAGTCAGGCATATCTGAAAGCAAGTTGCCATGGATTTTAGTGCATTACACATAATATAATAATATAACATAATATAAAATTTGTAGCGCACATTTATATTACTATATACACGTACTGAAAGACTAGAACATAATATTCAATTTTAAAACTAAAACACACAATTACCAATATCACACACATTGGAAATCTTATAAAATGTAAACATCATTGCTCTAAGTATAGTTGTAATCGCATTTGCAATGTAATAACTAATGAGTATTTGCCAGGACACATGACTGGCAGTTACAGTTACTTATTGCAGCTGCAGTTAGTTAGAATAAATGCAGGTACATTAATTACATTGGCATTATGTAGTAGCGTATGTGACATGTATGTTTGCATAAGGCACGAACCATTTGATGTTTGGGGGGTGGCCAGGCAATTTAGTTTCAAGTCCAAATATTTTTTTTTCATTTTTTTCAGAGAATATATTTTTTTCTTTGACTTTTAAGGCACAGTTACTTTTATTTCAGATTCAAGGAGGCATGATTATTTTTTTATTTTTTTATTTTTTAGATGTAAAATAAACGTTGTAGTCAAACTTTATTTCTATCTGCATCAAACATTCCATGGTTACAATGTACTGTAAAACAAGAAAGGCTTAAGCATGAGTTAATTTGTAAATTTCGTGGCTATTATCCAGAACTACAAAATAAAATACTCAGCAAATATTAAATATTAAAAACCCTAAGCTAGGTAATTCCAAGATGGACCAAAACCACAAAATTGAAGTCACAAAATAATTTATGGATTGAAACCGTGAAATTTACTAACAACAAAATATCCTGGTTATACAGGAAATACATCAACACAATATTTAATAGATACAAAGTTTAGTCTCTTGCATATATTGCCATACTCCTTTGATATCCAACTTTGGCCATGGGGAACCAGTTTTTTTTACAGATTTTAGTGCCAACCTGCTGATCAATATTCTCACATGCCATCATAAGCATACTAGCTTCCTTTGATAAATATGTCTGCAATGAAATGGCTTCAGAACACTTCCATTCCCGTATGTTATTGTAAGTGCATCTTGCCACAGCAAGGTATCATCTATCAAATTTCATAGATAGATGTGGTCTAATGACCACCTTCTCAGGGGAAGATGTTGCAAGTAGTTTGTAAGAGAAACCAAAAATGCTTCTGCTGTTTGATGATGTCTTCCGAATTTTGTCATTACCAAAGTGGCCAGTTTGTGAGTGCATGCCCAAAATCCTTTCTCTTCCTTTTCCCCAACCTTTTGTTGTTAGTTTAAGTTACGTTTTATTTCTATCATAACAATGAAGTCTATCGTGCAATCATCATAACAATAATAAAATGCATTTCAAATGAAATGACAATGAATATCAAAAAACACTGGTGTTGAATAAGTAGAGTTCACGCAATTGGATTTTCTTATAAATGATTTCGCGAGCGCAGCGAGCGATAAATTTTGAGATATATTGATCCCAAATGAGAAAATTCTAGTTTATACCTATATT
Organism: Streblospio benedicti; assembly: GCA_019095985.1. NCBI lineage: Eukaryota > Metazoa > Annelida > Polychaeta > Spionida > Spionidae > Streblospio > Streblospio benedicti. Next base: position 8,076,519 of record CM032668.1, read on the forward strand.
CAGGCACAAAATTTTTTAGCATTAGGGCATAGATATTTATTTTACTCTTTTCCAAAGATTGATTTTTTTTTTACATTTTGTTGGGGATAAATTATTTATTTCTCAAAATTGGGAGGCGCGATTATTTATTTCAATATTTTGCCTGGCCACCCCCAGGCATCAAATGGTCCATGCCTAATCTAGTGAGTTTGGTTTTGGTTCTCACGGATAGAGATTTCATTTGCCTTCAGTATATATGTAGGGGCAGTATCAAAATGTAAGATTGTATTTTAAGAAACAATGGGACTGCATCAGTTTTTGTAGCGTTTTTCTCGCATACATTTTGTTCATTTTAGAATTATTGATTTTTCATAGAGTACTGTGTTTTGGGGGCTGTGGCCCCCGAGTGTTTCCATCGTACACAATCATAGAACCGTCCCGTTCGTGACGTCACGTTTGGTGATTCCCTTCTTAGGCATCAATAGCAAATTTTACTACTACACGATCGATTAAGAGCATCCTTATCAGCCCTTGTATAAGCATATTGCACATCTTATAACTCAATACACGCACATTGAACTTTCACATGTTTTGTGTGGTTTTGACGGATTTGTTTTAACAGAATATATATTCTCACACTCCATAGTGTTTTTGTTTACTTATGAGCTGGAGACGTTGGATATTGCATCTCACACCACGCAAATATGGATAGGCATAGAAACATGCATATTTAATTGACACATTTCTACTATAGCCCCGACAATTTTACTCTAGCGACACCATTAGCACTGACTTTTTTATAAAGATTTTGATATAATAGCCCCCATCTTTCAATATTCGGCACCTCTACAAAACAAAGCCTCTGCAAAAAGGCATCCTCTATATTGGCAATTTCCCAAGCTTGTTATCAAATAGACTCTTGAACTCTTGCTGAATTATTCTGCTAAATGACCTTTCATCTTCATTCACCTCGAACACTGCCGGGTGTAATTGAATGAGCTTATGCTTCAATGCATTTTGCAGTCCAAGAATGGTGGGAACATTTCTATGTGAAACACGAGGCAAATTTTCTCAGATGGATAAATATCTCCGTGTAGAGGCAGTTCCCATGGTATCGATGCTGGCACCACCATAAGCAATTGTAGCTGAGTGGAAATGAAACAATTCCAAGTATAAGAGTCGATAAAAAGTTCCGTGTTTCTTTAGCATAGCGATAACCAACCAACAATCGCATATAGTAGAATCATTTTAAGTTTTTTTTTGTCGGAAAAATTGCAAGAAATTGTTTTATGATTTTTTCAACAGATATGATGCCCTTTATCACAGAAAAAAAAGTCTACCAAAATCACCCTATCCGAAATAGTTTTTTAAACGTTTTTTCAAAATGGCCGCTGGGCATACAATGTACATGATTCGAAAAAAATTATATTTTTTATCTTTTAAGCTACATTGATGTGTAATAAATAAAATTTGTGGTTAGGAGGGTCCATTTCCGATATTATTTAAATGATTTGACCTTATCTTGACCTTCAAATCCAAGATGGCTTCCACTTTGCATGCATAGTTTACATATTTTTACTTTAGAGCCTACATCAATGTGTAATACTTAGGCTTCAGGGTTTAAAAGGCATCACTGATTCCATTTTCAGCATCATTTTAATGATTTGACCTTCCTTATCTTGACCTTCAAATCCAAGATTCCTACTACTCTATCGCTTTATGTAGGCCTATTTTATTTCTAAGCAACGTTGGTGTGTAATACTTGTGTAAAAGATTTTCAGGGTTACGGATTGCTGCTGCACAGTGTTATTTTACTGGTTTAACCTTATCCTGACTCATTAAACCATGGGTATTCCATTTAGCATTGAAATATGATAACATACAAATTGATAAACATAATTATAATGGTAATGGGATATCAGCTTCTTCATACCTTTAATCATGAGAGAGTTGTGCACAACGATTAGTACAGTACCAAAATTTATTTTAAATCAAAGAATGTTATATACAACAGATACATACAGATACATACATGATATATAAATATATATATAACAGATAATATTCAAATATGATTTCCGTGAGGAAAAACCATAAGCCTCCCATATTGAGTGGCTAAAAATCTACGGTCCATATGCTTGGGAACCTCCAGTGTCTATGGTTCTTCCTTTACATCTTCCCAATCATTGTTGTTTTGATTGTGACAATTTGTTAATTGGCAAGGGCCACATGCTAATGTACATGCCAGTTTGTACAACTGACAGCTACATTTCTTTGAATGACAATGGATTGTGGAATTGCAGGGTGTGACATTAATCAGACACTGGTGCAACCTTTATATTATTCATTTTAGAGCAGTAATGTCGTTACCGTTCCCTCTCCCATTTAGAAGGATCATCTGACATGGTCATTTTCCATCCCAACTAATACTTTGTAGTAGACCCTACAAGAATGATATTTACTGGAAGATACTGTAGGCAATAACGCTCTCATGTGACAAATTGTTTAGAAGATGTCACTTTCTGAAAAGGCCCATGAGTTTTAACCAGTTCTTTTAAAGCGTCTTCACGAGAGAGGATGATGGCCCACTCCTCTACCCACCAGAGCATAGCTTTACGGATGAACTTACAGACTTCGTCATCACCATTGAAATGGTCAAGAAGCAATTAAATAGCCTCCACACTGGAAAGGCATCAGGTCCAAACGGCATGCCAATACGTGTCTTGTCACAAGCAGCAGAAGAACTTGCAGAGCCCTTCACCCACCTGCTCCGGCTTTCCCTTGATATAATGGACAACATGGAATATCATGTGGCATTTGACTCTGTCCAACACCACCGTCGCCTGGCAAAAATACACGCTTTTGGGATTAGAGGCTGAGGTGGATGAAAAATGTCCTCACAGTCAGACAACAAGTCCTTTAACTATCTGATGAAGAAAACCTTTGTCCATGTGTGCAAGAGTGGCGAGACACATCCTGGAATATGCCCCTTCGTCTGGCAACCACACCTGAAAATACTGTGCAGTGATATAGAAACATTTAAGAGCAGACTTGATGACCACTGGAAAAACTTATCCTCCCTCCATGCACCAGAATGTCAGAATATGTAAATACATAGCTTAGCAACGCATGTCGCAAAGTGAAGTACCTTTTTTCTACCCCTGGAACGATGAAAAGACCTACACATATTCCCTACCATTGAGACTAGTCAAGGTCAAGTCAAGTCATATAACACAGGATCATTAACATTCCCAGTTGGAATGACAGAGCTTTCTGTTCTCTCAATGGCCAAAGGGTCTAACGTACCTGCCTTATGCAATATAGTCTTTGTGAAGAATCTTGTTAAACACATACTAATTAAAAGAAACGTGGCATCAATAGCAGCCAACTTGGATTTGAAGGTCAAGATAAGGTCAAATCGTTAAAATGACGCTGAAACGGAATCAGTGCCCCTCTTGAACCCTAAGGCCCAGGTATTACACATCGATGTAGGTTAAAAAAAAGTAAACTACATGTCATAATTGGCAGCCATCTTGGATTTAAATGATGCTGAAAATAGAATCAGTGACCCCTCTAAACTCTAAAGCCCAGGTATTACATACACATCGATGTGGGTTCAAAAATAAAAAATGTAAACTACATATTGTAAGTGCCAGCCATCTTCGATTTAAAGGTCAAGATAAGGTCAAATCATTAAAATGATGCTGAAATTGAACTCAGTGACCCCTGTAAACCCTCAAGCCCAGGTATTACACATAGGTGTAGGTTCAAAAATAAACAATGTAAACTACATAGAGTGAGAGGCCGCTATCTTGATTTTGAAGGTCAAGATAAGGTCAAAACATTAAAATAATACTGGAAATGGAATATCAGTTACCCTGTTAAACCCAAATGCCATATATTGCACATCAATGTAGCTTAAAAAATAAAATAAAAAACATAATTATTTACAATATGCCCAGCGGCTATTTTGAAAAAAACGTTTAAAAACCTATTTTGGATTGGGTGATTTTGGTAGGCTTTTTTCTGGGATAGAGGGGCATCATATCTATTGAATAAAATCATATAATAATTTCTTGCAATTTTTCTAAAAATTGGGGTGTATTTCACCTAGAATGACTACTAATACTCATACTGCTAGGGATGAGGTACAGGAGCCTCATTAGGTGATTGAAGACATATGCAATATTGGTGACCGTCCGTTACAGATACATGTACTGCATTATCATAGAATAGTGGTGGTTTTGTCACAAGAAAATGGAAAGGACGAGTGCCTTATGTTGTGAATGGAAGTAACAGATATTGTGTCCATAATATGTGCTGTGAAAGATGTTAAACTGAAGTACACTGTAGTGATGCTCATTAAAATGATGTTCTCTATTCATATTTCTGCAGAAGATTATTATTAAAGTTATGGGTGGTGTTTACTTCAGAAAAAGGGCATGAGGTTTGATTGGTTGCAAAGTGTGCCCACTAATGAACTCTGTGTATGGAGTAATTTCCCAGTCAAAATACGATAGTGCACATATCATATTTGTAGAGGGTGGGGTTGGGGGGGGGGGGGGGATGGTTGATGGGATGTTGTATTCCCAAAGCTATCGTATCACCAACCCTATCGTACTGTTGAAGCTATCATATCATTGCATCATATCTAGCACAGGCTACTAGTAACAAAGTCGTCTGCACTTCTAGGATTACTGGATGCATTATGTTTTGCAAAGCTCAATTGTGGAAATATACATATACGTATACTAATTTTAATGGACGATTGCCTGTTCTGACAGGTGCTCAACGTAGGATTGGAGGATGTGAAACAAAAGTCAGTGATATAGACTCGAAAGATTTGAAAGGCCATGGAATCGAACTCACGGCCTCCTGCTAACAACAGACCAGTCATTATGTGTCAGACAAGCGTGGACTAACCTTTCCCACGAGGGATAGAAGTGTTCACACTTCGTCTATATCATATTGCGCAACAGCCACTTCGCCTATGATCGATTATTTTATTGGGCAAGTTCTTGGGGCGTATCACGGCTCGCCCTTCGGGCTCGCCGTGATACGCCCCAAGAACGAGCCCAATAAAATAATCAATGTTAACAACTCACTTGGTTTTGTATTTATCAGTCTTTTCTAAACAATTACAATACAGTTTCATAGATTACAAAATGCAATAATGTAGGAATACGCTGTATAATCATAACAAAAACACGGAGCAGTCACTCAGACATATAGACGCCAATGGTTGGACTTCTGCACTACAATTACGTCAGCCGTATGACAGCTACGCACGCTGTACCGTGCGATCTCTTTGATGTTCATTGATTTTGGAGGTTTTCCTAGAAGTAGCAGGTGTGCTAGATTATTGAATATATTTGAAGTGGGGTAAAAAGTAGTCTGGTTGACAACTACCCATATACGGAATCCGTATATGGACAGTCCGCACGGCAGTTCTGGAGGTCGATATCAACTGAAAATACATGCAAAAGACTGATAAATAGCCTAACTAGCCTCGCAGGCTCTATACACTACACATCATCACTGAATGCACGTTGTAACCTATGCAGGATGCATTGTGTATCTCTTTTACACATGTATTTATATACATGTATGTACTATTATAAAGACAATTTATATTCTTTTACAAATCTATTTCATCCATTTGATTATGGAATCATGTTTGCAAGGTTTAATATTTGAGCTGCAGCAGGTCCTCCCATACTTATTTAATATCAATATACAGTTCTTTATACCCGCTTTATTATCCAATCCAGAGTCCTAAATATTTTATTCTAAAATTTCTAAAATTATGCAGTTTAACATTTCGACAATAAAATGTCCTCTTCAGAAACTATGAGTTTCTGACATAATGCACTTAAAAGAAGTAGCAACTGATAAACTTTTAAAACTTTAGAGAAGCCCCATTCGGAGCCCCAATAATACATTATTCATGGAAATACACGCATGAGCGGCTCTTCTCAAGCTTCATGCCAGGCAGGTGTGCACTTGTACTGACGGACAGTTACAGATTCAGTGCATGTAAAATGTACATAGTATCTTGCACTCACTATCCACGAGCTTGTAGCACAACTGGAACCTTGTTTGAAAGGTAGTGCCGGGCGTGCTGAATGATCCGTCAAAGTGGGCGACCACGGTGTCCGTTTGGGAGGTGACCGCGTCCATAGGATGGGAGGTGTAGCTGCCGCAGTATCTGCAACACATCCACCAGACACTCTCAGTGGCACAGGTCTAAGACTAACAGTGTTTCTAATTATGCTAAGTGATGTTGATCCTGTCATGCTAAATGCGTTACTGTTAGAATAGAACGACTGTTTTAGGACCAAGCTTGGGGACCAGTGTCAGGTGGTGTTAATAGAGATAAGGTCTCTATAAAGAGGTTCAGTTTGATAATTTTATGAAGGTTTGGGACCCTGACAATTGGTCTTATTATGGAGGTTGTCTTAATTATAGATGAGTGGCCTTAATTGGGGGTTCTACTGTATATTGCTCTGTATGTTTGGGGGCTATTTACCGTTTTCCACGGAGTGTGAGGTCGGTGCCATCCTTGATCTCAAACCAGTGATCGCACAGGTTAAAATACCAATGTGCCTTTAGCACATTGAAGTAACCCTTGAAGTAATACTCTATTCTGTTGTCCGGGTGATTGGCCTGGAGGGGAAAACAAAGATATACAATGTACGTTTGTGCACTTGTGATAGTTGTAATTATGCGTCGTTTTCCACGAGCACATTTCATACAAGCGCCACTTATAGAAACGTGTTTGCAACTATTTTGACTGTCACGTGCTACTTTTGCAGGAATACTCATAGGCAGATCAAGTGGGTGGGGGGGCGCAGATGGCGCCCCCACCCTTTTTTCCCACAAAAATACTTCATTTTCATAGGGTTTTTTTACAATTCCGCCATTGATCCCGCATATGAAACCCATGAAATCCATTACCTGCGGTCCCCCTTTCCAAAAACCTGGATCTGCCATTGATACTCACCCTGAGTATCCAATTGCAGAAGAAGTTGCTGTTGGTGTTGTAGAGGCTGGGGTAGTTGGGGCTCTTGAGGCACTGCTCCGTGGTGCTGGACACAATGATCTCCCCTGTGGTCGGTGTGCAACCTGCCGCATGGAAACACTGTCTTATATGGTATTACAGTAAAACCTCTCTATTAGGACCACCGTGGGGATCAGTGTTAGTTGGTCTTAATACAGAGGTGGTCTCTATACAGAGGTTCACGTTTGTAGCTTTATGAAGGTGTGTGTTACTATAGAGGTGTTCTCAAAAGAAAGGTGGTCCTAATTGGAGGTTCTACTGTACCAATTGAGCTTTCATTAGTAGGCTTACGGTATACTATATCCTGTATTGCTGCATAAGTACACTCGTGGTCCTGCATAGAATCTAGACTGCCAGTATCCAGCCAGCTATAGGTCAGCATGTTATCAAACTGAGTGCACAACACAGCTGATGAAACTGTGCAAATGAGCTAAACTCTGTTGGTTCCAGTAATACAGCTCATCCAAAATAGATTAAATACTAGCATATTAAAAATAACTACAAGCAATGTGTGATACAAATGTAGTCTATATATCTATATATATATATATATATATATTACAATATATATATATATATATATATATATATATATATATATATCCTTGTATATATATATTAATCATATATATATATATATATATATATATATATATATATATATATATATATATATATATATATATATATATATATATATATATATATATATATATATATATATATATATATATTGCTATGTTAATATAGTCATGTGCTATCCTTGTCCTCTACCTGCATTGGGTCCGGCTGTCTCGCAAAACGTTCCTCCAAATCCCTCTGGACAAATGCACGAGCAGCTGTTAGGGTTGGGGATACCACGATTTTGGCATGTGAGTCCTGTACAACTGGCTTCTACAATATAGAATAATGTCTGAATTATTAGTGCCACCCAAAAAGTCTGCAGAATGGTGGAGCGCGTTGTGGTTTCAATATGCCACAGTTAGATAGAAGTTGAATCACATGGACCATCAATCCACGGGCCCATGCATTCCCCCCCTTTCCATAAAAAATACCTTATTTTTGTATGCTTTTTGGCATTTTCGATATCTATCGGTACGAAACCCATCAGATCCCTCAAGTGTGCCCCCCGCTTTCTGAAAACCTGGATCTGCCTATGTATACTGAAACGAAAGTCAGTCTTACTTGTAAAGGTGATTTGGAAGATCGTGGAATCGAACTCACAACCTCCTGGCTATGAATCAGACCGGTCTTATATGTCATAGTCAGGTGTGCAGACCACTACACCAACCTCCCTAGACGAAGGAATCACACTTCAACTTCGCCTATATGCTGTATGCTGCGTTGCGCAATCACACTGTCTGACACCTTACGCTATATTTAGCTTCGTGCCAGCCTTAATCGACATGCTTTCTACTGACTTCGTTTGTTGGGCACTTTGTCAATCTGCAGGATGCATTGTGTCCGAGCCACTTTTGTGACAGACTCCCCCAACTCCCTACTCCATCGACAACCCCCATACCACGCCAGATTCGATCCGGGCAGTAGAGACTCGCGGGCAGTAGAGACTCACGGGCAGTAGAGACTCGCGCAGACAGCGCCTCTCTTCTCACATCCCGCCTCTCTTCTCACATCCACCGGGGTGAATCTGGAACCACTGCATGGCTCGCACGGCATATACTCGCAGTATAGCCTAGCTCGAACCAGATCATATCCGGGATACTTCCCGGGATCGATCCGAGCCTCATACAGTGGCATCAATGGTTCATAGGGTTCTTGGAGATAGCGAGATAGGGAGTTCTATCCTACAAGGGGCGCCACGGAACACAATTTACGGAACACTATTATCAGATCAGGAATTCTCCCAGTGGCGAGCCTTCCCATAGTCAGCTTCCCATAGTCATAAGCTTTTCGGTGACCGAGGGACCTGTAAGAATTCTCAGATCTAACTTTTCCATCATCCGTCAGATTACACTACCCATCTACCTGAGTTCGAAATTCCCGGGCGGTAGCCCCCTCCCCCAGTGTCTTACACACGGGGCCAGCCCCACAGTCAATGGACTAATGGTAGGGCGACTACCCGGTGGTTTCTACCGAAGCACCCGGGTCCTTGTCTTCCACCAATTGAAACGAAAGTCAGTCTTACTTGTAAAGGTGATTTGGAAGATCGTGGAATCGAACTCACGACCTCCTGGCTATGAATCAGACCGGTCTTATATGTCATAGTCAGGTGTGCAGACCACTACACCAACCTCCCTAGACGAAGGAATCACCTTCAACTTCGCCTATATGCTCTATGCTGCGTTGCGCAATCACACTGTCTGACACCTTACGCTATATTTAGCTTCGTGCCAGCCTTAATCGATATGCTTTCTACTGACTTCGTTTGTTGGGCACTTTGTCAATCTGCAGGATGCATTGTGTCCGGAGCCACTTTTGTGACAATACATATATTAGAGTTTTCTCAATCTGGCACCAATGATATGAAAGAGCAAGGAAAGGTTTAGGCTTTCTGACAGACTGATATTGTGTAGATAATACAGTGGTAGATCCACTGTGTCATGATTTTGACCAGGCTTTGGAATGAGAGGGTTATTATTGCAAAATTGTGATTAGTGATATGCTGTAAATCTTTATTGTGAATTGTGAACTGTCTTTATTCAAGTGTGTGAAATGTGATGGAGCCTATGACTGGTGACTGATGATCTGCTAATTACAACGGCGGTGATTGGTGATTTGTCATAAATCTTGAGAGTGAACTGTGAACTGTCAGTATTTAAGTATGTGAAATGAAATGTGATGCAACCTATTCAGTTACAAATCCTGATTATTGGTGAAAGACAATTGGCGACTGGTGAATTAGGAAAACAAATGTTGGTGAATGGATTTTCATCAAGGCCATGTACCCCCGCTAGAATCGCTGTGTTGTTCAATGCGCCTTGGGATGCATGTGATCAGGCTTCCATTCCCAAGTGTCTCCAGAAAATCCCAAAACTGCCTGTGTACTGTGATTTTTCCACGTAACTTGCTTTGAGCAAACTCCAGGAATACGGAACTTATTGTCTCCTTACCAAACCTACCTGCTTATCGCACTGGAAAAGAAGGCATATATGATAGGGTATACAATGGAATCCCTCTACAAGAACAGCTGCTAGTCTAGCTCAAAGTGGTCAAAAGGCTAAAGACCACAACAAATTGCGTTATAATAGAGGTGAACTCTTTAGAGAAGTGGTCTCTATTGTAGGTTTGTAGTGCAGCTGATACTTGATCTCCTTACCACAACTGTAGGCAGCATTCATGCTGGCCACATCGAAGAAGCTGCCCCTGACGAGCTGGCCCATGCTGGAAAACATGTCTGGGTCCACTGTTTCTAGAGTCCTCTGTCCATTAAATCCCACAATTCTTATAATACACTAAAGTGTTGTCCATCATAGAAATTCAGAGGTTTCTTAGTTGAAATGACATGCATAGTGTTGTACATTCAGAACCAAGTAGACTGATACATCCGTGACTTGGCCTGGATGGGGTTCAAACCCCGGACCTCTTCGTTGACTGGACTGCAAAGCGACTAGCCACCAAGGCCAACGCTATACCAACGCCACATCCACAAGTCTAAAAGACTAGTTTCAAATGACGTATTGATACCCACTGCTAGCCTTAATGTCATGTCTTAGGTCCTGTGATTGTGTAGTCCTCTCCTATGTGTATTGAATAGTGAAGTTTGTTGTGGAAAAATGTCATTTCAACTCTAAACCATACTAAATTTCATGTAAGAACATGCGTTTCTCCACAACAAAATTCATTCATTGTTCATTAATGCATTGTTAGTTGGACCCCCTAGACCCTCAGTTGATTCTTCATGAGTGGACTGTAATATGCATTTGTATTTTTATTGCCATTTTGAAAAGGAGCCGAGTGTGTGTTCGTAAATGTTTTGGAAATAAAAGTTTATTCGTTCAGAAAACAAAAACGTTTCTATGCCCCTGCAAAGACAGACATTTTGGTAGCACTAATGTGAACTGAAGAAGAAATCAATGAGGACGCAATGAGACCAAGCAAGTAGTATATTGAGTGAAATACCAAGCATACAACCATGTCAGCTGTATGACAAGAATTGCCTCAAAAAGTAGTTGGCCCATGACCTGGACAGGGTGGACATTTACTAAGTTGGATTTAGCATGGATAACATAGAATTAATCCAAGTGGATACATTATGGAAGGTTTTATTTAGCATGTGTGTATCGTGGTAGTTAGCAACCTTTACATGTAGGGTGGGGTATGTGAATCTGGTCTTACACAAACTGATTATTTGATTCAATCCTTATGTGCAGTCACAGATCCACCTACATAGCTAAACCACTCCTTATGTCAATATCCTGGTCAACAATCTGGCGGAGTGCTGAGTAATATATACTGTACATAATCAATGACTAATTTAAGAAAGCTATAGTGATGAGGACGAATATCCCGTAAGCCACTCTACAGCCACAGTTATGGCTCTGCTATTTTGAGGAACTACTTCTGGGTATTGCGTGGCACTTAGACCTAATGTTTGGTTGTAATTTTGATTGCCGTTCAATTCTACTCACTGATTCACCAAGTATTTGTGGTATAAAGTGAACAGCACCATGTGTGGTTCAGACTATAACATATAGACTTACGTAAGCAGGGTAGTGCATGACAGATCCTAAGTCATAGGGCACGTCGAACGTAAGGGCGTCCATCCTTTGGTAGAAATTGTGGGTGTACTCGGCCATGATGTTATCGGAAAGCACGTTGATGTAGCTGTCGCGGTCAGGGCGTGTGTGTTCGTGCCACGTGCCCAATGCGTGCGCCAGCTCGTGCATGATGATTCCACGCTGTTAGGGAAAAAACAACACGTGAAGAGGAGGCACGTGCATCATGGACATGAGTGGCCATTCTTTCTTTTCTCTTTATTCATTTTACTAAAGTAACGTAAGTACAGCAGAACCTCGAATTAAAGGTGTTGTGAGTACTATTTGACCTAGTTTTCGGCCTGAAATAGGTCAATTTGGGAAACCCGCATTGTGACGTCACGAACGGGAAGGTGGATTTCGAATAGCGTGTAAACATAGCATATTTTTTTATCAAGATTTACTTGTGTTTTTGCTGCCAATATGAGTGATTCAGAAAATAGTGTTGACAGTGGCGAGAGTACACGTTTTTCCTCTGACGAAGACACGGAGGAAGCAGTGGGACTAATGGTTGCAGGTAAATATGGATACTTAGTAACTTACTGTCATGCAGTAAGCCAAATCAGTCGGACCGTTGGTGCTGATCGATATAGTCTAATTTTGACTCATGTCCGACCATTGATTCATCATAGTCGGTCCTGATAACCGGGACAAAATCTACACACCCATATTATATATCAAACACCATCTTTTATGCATATTTTCATACTTTCGTCCCCCAAAGACACACCAACGTCAACCTACCCAAAACAGGGAGAATTTATAATAATTGGCTAGCCTTTTAGCAGAAAAACGATGTTGACGTGGGTAGGGACAAACACTTTTGCGATAAAGCATTTATTGACCAGGTTACGTCTTTTTAATGACCAGGTTACGCCTGACGCTCGACAGATATGATAAGTGGGTGAGTGCACGCAAAAAAAAGGTACAGACGCACAAAAAGGTACAAAAGTAAATGCGTTGGTATATTTGCATTATGAATAGTTGATCTGCATAAAGCGGGTATGATGTAGATAAGAGGTTAGGTAATGCATCTCAAACATTTCAAGATGTATGATCAAGTCGTTTTAAAGTTATAGCTGTCTAAATTGCCCCATATTTCAGTGCATTTCTGTCGGTCTGATTGGGGGAAATACCCGTTTCTTACGTCACATAGATCTATCTGGTTTCCGTCAAAGATAACAAAATGATAACAAGAGCACATGGTGCCAAATTTTATTTATTAATCGGTTTTACTCACAAAATACATTATCTTAATATGTATGACGTATGTATAGGTCAGAAATGATGAGTTGTTTATTCTGATACTAAAATATACAGAGAAATATTTTTTAAAGAAATAGACTGAATAGAGTATAGGACACCTTTAAGACCACCTCTATCCTGAAACCACCTCTATAATAAGTCCACTTTTCACGGTCCACAACCTTCAGAAGCTATTAAAATGAATCTCTGTATTGAGACCACATTTCTCTTGAGACCACCTAACACTGGTCCAACAGGTGGTCCTAATGGAGAGATTCTGCTGTAAACAAAATTTTCTTTAAAAGTCTTGACTTACCTTTCTGCAGTCGATTCCAAGGTTGATCATCGTACTACCTGTTCTAGTCGCTACGCCAACATACGACCAGCACCTACAGCAATAAGTCGAGGTAATACAGGTATGGTGCATGTAGCAGGATAGGGTCTGGTAGAGGCAACCTGAAAATGTGCCGCTTCTACGGCAAACCACACATGCAAAAAGTTAGGTAAAGAGAGGAAATCAAATAGAAATTCAACCTCTCTGATGATTCTGACAATGACAGCCTAGAAATTTAGTGTTAGCAACATGTTGGAAATGCTAAATGCTTAACAGACTTGTTAACATGTTGTTAACAGACATGGAAACGGTTTGTCATCTGTTGGTTTACAATGTAGTATTCAACTAACTCGTTATCAGTCATCACCAGTTACCAAGGATTGTGAACTTGACATTATCTCTTGTGTTCGACAAACACGTATTTGAATGGCAATCATAACGTCCCCCGCTCACCCTGACTCCCCGGACTGGATGTACATATGCGCCTTGTCTGTAGGTGGGGAGGACAGGGGGGTACTGCCTGGAACTCAGGCACGTGTTGTCCCTCCAGAAAGCGATAGCGGAGTCAATTTCATCTAGTTCAGTTTGATCTGTAATAGACAACATATTATTAATATATATATTTTCAGCTGCTAGTATTAATAGTGTCTCAAGTCTTAATTGTATGTCATGCTCAACATGTGCTTTAGGGTATAGCTGTATTTTAATGAAGTATTTCCAGTGCCAACACTGTTGTTTGCAACCATGTTAACTGACCCTGTGCGTCTGTACATAGTCTGTCTCGCCATTGGGGGGACCCATTTCCATGTCACAAAGTTTGAGCTCAGCAACTCACTGCAACAGGCATATTTATGTTCAATGCCGCCTCCATCGCCAAGTTGGAAACATAAAAGTAATTGCGGTGGCTGCGTTGCAACGGTTCGCCTCACGACGCTAATATGTAACACGGGTTTTTTGGGTGCCATGAAAAAGGCATTGCTCACCGAACACGGTGGTGTTCACGTACGGCAATCGCAGAAGGTTCCAGCGCACAGGATATCTTGCATTTTCTTCAATGATGCGCAGCGTTTGGCCCGCTGGCGCCGCCTCTACGCGCCTGCACCATCTCTACAAGGCTCGGCCTGCTCCGGGTCAGGGCAATGTCGCGAACAGCGTGGATGTGGCAGACTCGTTGATCTATCAAAAATATATATTTGCAATGTGTAGAGATGTATACAAGTCGGGTTAAAGGTGTTGTGAGTACTATTTGACCTAGTTTTCCTGCAAAATAGGTCAAGGGAAAACCCGCAGGTGACGTCACGAACGGGGTTTCGGTGAAACATAAATTTTTTTTCGTTTCGGTTTTTTGTGCCAATATGGGGACAGTAGTTTGCATGGGAAGTTAAGTTTTTTTTGACAAGACAAGGGGGGGAAAATTTTTATTTTTT
>CM032668.1:8091378-8114970 GCA_019095985.1 Streblospio benedicti
TAAAAAGTTTTCTTCATTCCGAACCTCCGGGTGTAATTAAATGAGCTTATCTTCAATCTTTTTGCAGCCCAAAATTGGGAAACTTTAAAAGGGTTTTTGGAAAAACCCGGAGGGCATTCCCCTTTCGATGGGAAATAAAATTTCTGGTGAAAGGAAAAATTCAATGATCGATGTTTCCTTTTTCTTTAAGGAAAATAAAAAAAATTTTTTAAGTAGAAATTTTTTAAAAGTGGGGTTTTTTTTAAAAAAAATTTTAAAAAAAATTGTTTGTTTTGGGGGTCAAAAAAATTTCAAATTTTTTTTAAATTTTTTCAAAATGGCCCCTTTTTCAATGTTTTTAAAAAAATTTTTTTTTTTTTTAACCACATTGATGTTAATAAAAAATTTTGGGGTTAGGGGGGTCCATTTCAAAATTTTTTAAATGTTTTGATATCTTGATTTAAAATCCAAGATGGCCCCCTTTCTGCATAGTTTAAAATATTTTATTTTAGAGCCTACATCAATGTTCCACTTGGGTTTTTAAAAGGGGCACCCTGATCCCTTTTTCAGCATCATTTTAATTTGACCTTATCTTGACCTTCAAACAAGATTGCCATCTTGAACAACGTATTTTTTCAAAAGCAACGTTTGTGAATCGAGTTTTAGTTTTTTGGGGTTTAAAGATTGCAACTGAAGAGTTTTTTTACTGGTTTAACCTTATCATAACCCATTAACCCATGGTTATTCCTTTACATTAAATATTAAACAATACATTGGAAAACATAATAAAAAATGGTAAGGGAATTTATTTCTTCCACCTTCGATCCAATCATGAGAGAGTTATAAAAAGATCATTACATCCAAATTTTATTCTAAACCAAAAAATTTACATACAACAGAAAAAAATACAGATACATACATATATAAAATATATAACAGATGATATTCAAATATGATTTCCTTTAGGAAAAACCAAAGCCTCCCATATTGAGTGGGTAAAAATCGGCTCTTGGCAACCTCCAGTGTCTTGGTTCTTCCTTCATCTTCCCCAAACATTTTTTTTTTGATTGATTGTTTTTGTTAATTGGCAAGGGCTGACATGTTATCGTACAGCCAAGCCACAACTGACAGCTACATTTCTTTGAATGACAATGGATTGTGGAATTGCAGGGTGACATTAATCAGACACTGAATTGCAACCTTTATATCATTCATTTTAGAGCAGTAATGTCATTTCCGTTCCCTCTCCCATTTAGAAGGATCATCTGACATGAAGGGTCATTTTCCATCCCAACTAATACTTTGTAGTAGACCCTAAAAAAGAATGATATTTACTGAAGATACTGTGAACAATAACGCTCTCATGTGACAAATTGTTTAGAAAGATGTCACTTTCTGAAAGGCCCATGAGTTAAAACAGTTCTTTTTAAAAAGCGTCTTCACGAGAGGATGAAGGCCCACCACCCACCAGGCATAGCTTTACGGATGAACATACAGACTTTGTCATCGCCATTGAAATGGTCAAAAAGCAACTAAACAGCCTCCGCACTGGAAAGGCATCAGGTCCAGACGGTATGCAAACACGTGTCTTGTCACAAGCAGCAGAAGAACTTGCAGAGCCCTTCACCCACCTGTCGGCTTTCCCTTGTTATAGGACAACATGGACTATCATGTGGCATTTGACTCTGTCCAACACCGCCGGGCCTGGGGCAAAATAACACGGGGGATTAGAGGCTGAAGTGGCTGAAAAATGTCCCTCACAGTCAGACAACAAGTCCTTTGACTATCTGATGAAGAAAACCTTTGTCCATTTGTGCAAGAGTCTGGCGAGACCCATCCTGGAATATGCCCCTTCGTCTGGCAGCCACACCTGAAAATACTGTGCAGTGATATAGAAACATTTAAGAGCAGACTTGATGACCACTGGAAAAACTTATCCTCCTCCATGCACCAGAATGTCAGAATATGTAAATACATAGCTTAGCAACGCATGTCGCAAAGTTAAGAACCTTTTTCCACCCCTGAACGATGAAAAGGCCTACACATATTCCCTACCATTGAGACTAGTCAAAGTCAAGTCATGTAAACACAGGATCATTAACATTCCCAGTTGGAATGACAGAGCTTTTTTGTTCTCTCAATGGCTAAAAGAGTCTAACGTACCTGCCTTATGCAATATAGTCTTTGTGAAGAATCCCTGTTAAACACATACTAATTAAAAGAAACATTGGCATCAATAGCAGCCATCTTGGATTTGAAGGTCAAGATAAGGTCAAATCGTTAAAATGATGCTGAAATGGAATCAGTGACCCCTCTTGAGCGCTAAGGCCCAGGTATTACACATCGATGTAGGTTAAAAAAGTGAAACTACATGTCATAATTGGCAGCCATCTTGGATTTAAAATGATGCTGAAAATAGAATCAGTGACCCCTCTAAACTCTAAAGCCCAGGTATTACATACACATCGATGTGGGTTCAAAAATAAAAAATGTAAACTACATTTTGTAAGTGGCAACCATCTTCGATTTGAAGGTCAAGATAAGGTCAAATCATTAAAATGATGCTGAAAATGAACTCAGTGACCCCTGTAAACCCTCAAGCCCAGGCATTACACATCGGTGTAGGTTCAAAAATAAACAATGTAAACTACATAGAGTGAGAGAGGGTGCTATCTTGATTTTGAAAGGTCAAGATAAAGGTCAAAACATTAAAATAATACTGGAAATGGAATATCAGTTACCCTGTTAACCCCAAATGCCATATATTGCACATCAATGTAGCTTAAAAAAAAAAAAAAAACATAATTATTTACAATATGCCCTTGGCGGCCCTTTTTGAAAACGTCTAAAAAACCTATTTTGGATTGGGTGATTTTGGTAAATAGAGGGGCATCATATCCTTTAATAAAAAATCATATAACAATCTCTTGCAATGACACCTACTGACTACTAATACTCATACTGTAGAGATGAATGAGGTACAGGAGCCTCATTACCATATTATTGGTGACCGTCCGTTACAGATACATGTACTGCATTATCATATAACAGTGGTAGTTTAGTCTAGTCATTGAACCTTAATTTAGGTTGGACAAAATGGCCTACAAAGGTTTCTCAACTGAAATGACCTACTGTTTGATTTTTTTTTACCATTAAAAAAATGTATTTTCAAAATTTTTTTACTATTATTTTAGGGCACTTAGAGGCATGAACTTGGTGTCCACAACCATGTTTTCAGGTACAAGGAATTTGAAAGTGCTATCTAAAATTAAGTTAAGGTGTCGGCCATCTTGGATTTTCAAAATGGCCGCCACAGTTGATTCTCTCAACAGTTTTTATAACCTTTCATTTGAAATATTACTTGTTGTACTTAAAAAATGCCATATATTTTTTTACATTGTTTAAAAATAAAAATAGGCAGGTAATCATGCCATGTATTATAAATAGTCCTTTGGATAGCATTTATAATAGGCTGCATTATGAATCATTAGTACATATGTTGCATCTATAATCAGTGGTAACATTGTATGGTGACATTTATTTATATAGTATCACTCTCTGAAACATATTTTAAATATCCAAGTAGATTGTAAAGATTTCACACCATATATATTTTTTGACAGTACAATGATTTGTTAACAACATGTTAATGTACAAAATTGGGAAATATACAACTAAATTGAATATATGATTGATTATTCATCATCTGTGCTGTTAATTATTTCAACATTGGTGCAAGCTATCCCTTTACATATATCACATGCTAAAAGTACACTTCAGTAAGTTCTTCCTGCAGGTGCATGTCTTTCTATCACATAGTCCGCTGCATTTGCATCTGATAACTTTCAACAAAGATGCTGGTGCAGCAGCTTGTTCCATTCTTTTTAGGTCTCAATCGATTAGCTGTCTCATCCTTAATCCAACCCCATTCTTCTGGATCCATGTTGTTGCCTTTCCATGCCTGTACCTGGTGGTACACTCGCCGACAGTGGAGCCCACTTCATCTGCATCTGGATACACATTATCATGCTTCTTCATGCATTTAATTTTTCTCCGAATGTTCTCTCCTACTGTTTCAATAAGAGCATCCATGTTATTCTCAGTGGATTCAGATGCATTCTTGTGTGCCTCTTGAATGATTGTTTTCACATTTGATGTTAGTGTAACAACTGTAGGCTGCTGGTTTTAGTTGTCATAGACACTTTGTTACCATAGTGATTTTGAAGTTCACGCTTGAGCTGACGAGTGCTGTAAAGGTCATCATCAGGTAATCCACTTTTATTCTTCATAACCGCGTATAGGTGCTCAATGGTTACAGTCTCATCATCATTTTCTTCTAGATAACCAACTGCTAGCTTGAAAGCATCAACTTTAGATGGAAGCTTTGGCCTGCCCAAAAGCTTTGGCTTCTTGCATGGTACAGGAAGGTTGTTTTGTTTGTCTCTGGGAATGTCTTTACCATTTATAAAAAGCTCGAAAGCAATCCCTACAGTATATTGCTTCTGCAGCTGGTAAGTCATTAATGGTCAATAGCCTTGCATTCACTACTTCAGCCCAATCATCTTGGCGTTTAGAACAATGCTTCTCCAACGTATCTTTCACTTCCAAGCACAAAACACAGCTATACTGAAGGCCAAGACGGTCTGGATATTTCTTGGATTTTGCTTTATCCACAAAAATGCCGCACAATATACAGCATGTTTTATGATCAAATGGCAATATTTCTGACCTTAGTGTCCTTTTTTCTTTTTGTAACTTTACTCTTGTTCTTCAGCTCCAGTTTAATGTATTTTGAATTTGTATGTTTGTCTCTACATTTACTATGCACGAATTGCGGTTCATTTTCAGAGAAGACAAGTTGAATCCTCTCCTCCCCACGCTCACTAGTAGCCTTGTTGATGCTTGCACATCCCTTTTCAGTAAGTTTTGAATGTGTTTCAGGGTTGTTGAAGTCTATGTCTTTGTTACACAGAACACAGCAAAAGAGTATTACTGATGTGTGGTAAATAGTCAGACATCTCTGTTGTAAAGTCTGTGGATATGTTTTTGAGTATCCAGATCCAAATACTATTTTAACAAGATATGATTCCTGGAAAGCCACAGTATTGTATTCATGGAAATCAACATCAATAAATAATCTATATTCAGATCAATAAATAGATCAATAAATATTCTAAACCTGATTAAGCCTAAATTCCTTATACCTGAAATCATGGTTGTAGACACCAAGTTTGTGCCTCTAAACCCTAAAATGTACTTTAATGGTAAAATATGGTATTTCGGCCATTTGAAAATCGCCATTTTTCACAACTTTGCCAGGAAAAAATGGTAAGTTTTTTTTCTACTCAAACAGTTTAAAGAGTAGAAATCAGTTGAGAAAAATTACAATTTTGTCCAACCTAAATTGTTCGTTGACAGTTTTGTCACAAGAAAATGGAAAGGACGAGTGGAATACGTTGTGAATGGAAGTAACAGATATTGTGTCCATAATATGTGCTGTGAACGATGTTAAACTGGTATACACTGTAGTGATGCTCATTAAAATTATGTTCTCTATTCATATTTCTGCAGAAGATTATTATTAAAGTTATGGTGGTGTTTACTTCAGAAAAGGGCATGAGATTTGTTGGTCGCAAAAGTCCGTCCGTTACAGATATTGTACTGCATTATCATAGAATAGTGGTGGTTTTGTCACAAGAAAATGGAAAGGACGAGTGCCTTTGTTGTGAATGGAAGTAAAAGATATTGTGTCCATAATATGTGCTGTGAAAGATGTTAAACTGAAGTATACACTGTAGTGATGCTCATTAAAATGATGTTCTCTATTCATATTTCTGCAGAAGATTATTATTAAAGTTATGGGTGGTGTTTACTTCAGAAAAAAGGGCATGAGGTTTGATTGATCGTTGCAAAGTGTGCCCACTAATGAACTCTGTGTATGGAGTAATTTCCCCAGTCAAAATACGATAGTGCACATATCATATTTGTAGAGGGTGGGGTTTGGGGGGGGGATGGGGATGGTTGATGGGGATGTTGTATTCCCAAAGCTATCGTATCACCAACGCTATCGTACTGTTGAAGCTATCATATCATTGCATAGGCTACTAGTAACAAAGTCGTCTGCACTTCTAGGATTACTGGATGCATTATGTTTTGCAAAGCTCAATTGTGGAAATATACATCTGTATACTAATTTTAATGAACGATTGCTTGTTCTCACAGGTGGTCAACATAGAATTGGAGGATGTGAAACAAAAGTCAGTGATATAGAATCGAAAGATTTGAAAGGCCGTGGAATCGAACTCACGGCCTCCTGCTAACAAAAGGCCAGTCATTATGTGTCAGACAGGCGTCTTAGACCTCTAGACCAACCTTTCCTACGAGGGATAGAAGTGTTCACACTTCGTCTATATTATATTGCGCAACAGCCACTTCGCCTATGATCGATTATTTTATTGGGCAAGTTCTTGGGGCGTATCACGGCTCCCCTTCATTTTTATGATACTGGCAAGAACGAGCCCAATAAAATAATCAATGTTAACAACTCACTCGGTTTTGTATTTATCAGTCTTTTCTAAACAATTACAATACAGTTTCATAGATTACAAAATGCAATAATGTAGGAATACGCTGTATAATCATAACAAAACATGGAGCAGTCACTCTCGCAGACATATAGACGCCAATGGTTGGACTTCTGCACTACAATTACGTCAGCCGTATGACAGCTACGCACGCTGTACCGTGCGATCTCTTTGATGTTCATTGATTTTGGAGGTTTTCCTAGAAGTAGCAGGTGTGCTAGATTATTGAATATATTTGAAGTGGGGCAAAAGTAGTCCGGTTGACAACTACCCATGTACGGAATCCGTATATGGACAGTCCTGATACAACATATTTTTATACGGCAGTTCTGGAGGTCGATATCAACTGAAAATACATGCAAAAGACTGATAAATAGCCTAACTAGCCTCGCAGGCTCTATACACTACACATCACTGAATTCGCGTCGGGCACGTTGTAACCTATGCAGGATGCATTGTGTATCTCTGGCCCACTTTCTTCACACATGTTTTTATATACATGTATGTATCTATTTAAAGACAATTTACATTCTTTTACAAATCTATTTCATCCATTTGATTATGGAATCATGTTTGCAAGGTTTAATATTTGAGCTGCAGCAGGTCCTCCCATACTTATTTAATATCAATATACAGTTCTTTATACCCGCTTTATTATCCAATCCAGAGTCCTAAATATTTTATTCTAAAATTTCTAAAATTATGCAGTTTAACGTTTCGACAATAAAATGTCCTCTTCAGAAACTCTGAGTTTCTGACATAATGCACTTAAAAAAAGTAGCAACTGATAAACTTTTAAAACTTTAGAGAAGCCCCATTCGGAGCCCCAATAATGGAAATACACGAATGAGCGGCTCTTCTCAAGCTTCATGCCAGGCAGGTGTGCACTTGTACTGACGGACAGTGACAGATTCAGTGCATGTAAAATGTACATAGTATCTTGCACTCACGTTCCACGAGCTTGTAGCACAACTGGAACCTTGTTTGAAAGGTAGTGCCGGGCGTGGTGAATGATCCGTCAAAGTGGGCGACCACGGTGTCCGTTTGGGAGGTGACCGCGTCCATAGGATGGGAGGTGTAGCTGCCGCAGTATCTGCAACACGTCCACCAGACACTCTCAGTGACACAGGTCTAAGACTAACAGTGTTTCTAATTATGCTAAGTGATGTTGATCCTGTCATGCTAAATGCGTTACTGTTACAATAGAACGCCTGTATTAGGACCAAGCTTGGGGACCAGTGTCAGGTGGTCTTAATAGAGA
Source organism: Streblospio benedicti (assembly GCA_019095985.1). Lineage (NCBI taxonomy): Eukaryota > Metazoa > Annelida > Polychaeta > Spionida > Spionidae > Streblospio > Streblospio benedicti. The sequence goes on from CM032668.1 coordinate 8,099,203, forward strand.
TAAGGTCTCTATACAGAGGTTCAGTTTGATAATTTTATGAAGGTTTGGGACCCTGAAAATTGGTCTTATTATGGAGGTTGTCTTAATTATAGATGGGTGGTCTTAATTGGGGGTTCTACTGTATATTGCTCTGTATGTTTGGGGGCTATTTACCGTTTTCCACGGAGTGTGAGGTCGGTGCCATCCTTGACCTCCAACCAGTGGTCGCACAGTTTCTTACTATGCTGTCCCTTTAGCACATTGAAGTAACCCTTGAAGTAATACTGTATTCTGTTGTCCGGGTGATTGGCCTGGAGGGGAAAACAAAGATATACACCGTACGTGTATGCACTTGTGATAGTTGTAATTATGCGTCATTTTCCACGAGCACATTTCATACAAGCGCCACTTATAGAAACGTGTTTGCAACTATTTTGACTGTCACGTGCTACCCGTGCAGGAATACTCATAGGCAGATCAAGTGGGGGGGGGGGCGCAGATGGCGCCCCCCTTTTTTCCCACCAAAATACTTCATTTTCATAGGTTTTTTTTACAAGTCCGCCATTGATCCCGCATATGAAACCCATGAAATCCATTACGTGCGGTCCCCCTTTCCAAAAACCTGGATCTGCCATTGATACTCACCCTGAGTATCCAATTGCAGAAGAAGTTGCTGTTGGTGTCGTAGAGGCTGGGGTAGTTGGGGCTCTTGAGGCACTGCTCCGTGGTGCTGGACACAATGATCTCCCCCGTGGTCGGTGTGCAACCTGCCGCATGGAAACACTGTCTTATATGGTATTACAGTAAAACCTCTCTATTAGGACCACCGTGGGGATCAGTGTTAGTTGGTCTTAATACAGAGGTGGTCTCTATACAGAGGTTCACGTTGGTAGCTTTATGAAGGTGTGTGTTACTATAGAGGTGTTCTCAAAAGAAAGGTGGTCCGAATTGGAGGTTCGACTGTACCAATTGAGCTTTCATTAGTAGGCTTACGGTATACTATATCCTGTATTGCTGCATACATGTAAGTACACTCCCGTTCCTGCATAGAATCTAGACTGCCAGTATCCAGCCAGCTATAGGTCAGCATCTTATCAAACTGAGTGCACGACACAGCTGATGAAACTGTGCAAATGAGCTAAACTCTGTTGGTTCCAGTAATACAGCTCTTATCCAAAATAGATTAAATACTAGCATATTAATAAATAACTACAAGCAATGTGTGATACAAATGTAGTCTATATATATTGCTGTGTTAATATAGTCATGTGCTATGCTTGCCCTCTACCTGCATTGGGTCCGGCTGTCTCGCAAAATGTTCCTCCAAATCCCTCTGGACAAATGCACGAGCAGCTGTTAGGGTTGGGGATACCACGATTTTGGCATGTGAGTCCTGTACAACTGGCTTCTACAATATAGAATAATGTCTGAATTATAAGTGCCACCCAAAAAGTCTGCAGAATGGTGGAGCGCGTTGTGGTTTCAATGTGCCACAATCAGATAGAAGTTGAATCACATGGACCATCAATCCACGGGCCCATGCACCCCCCCCCCCCTTTCCATAAAAATACCTTATTTTTGTATGCTTTTTGGCATTTTCGATATCAATCTGTACGAAACCCATGAGATCCCTCAAGTGTGCCCCCCGCTTTCTGAAAACCTAGATCTGCCTATGTATACATATATTAGAGTTTTCTCAATCTGGCACCAATGATATGAAAGAGCAAGGAAAGGTTTAGGCTTTCTGACAGACTGATATTGTGTAGATAATACAGTGGTAGATCCACTGTGTCATGATTTTGACCAGGCTTTGGAATGAGAGGGTTATTATTGCAAAATTGTGATTAGTGATATGCTGTAAATCTTGATTGTGAATTGTGAACTGTCTTTATTCAAGTGTGTGAAATGTGATGGAGCCTATGACTGGTGACTGATGATCTGCTAATTACAACGGCGGTGATTGGTGATTTGTCATAAATCTTGAGAGTGAACTGTGAACTGCCAGTATTTAAGTATGTGAAATGTGATGCAACCTATTCAGTTACAAATCCTGATTATTGGTGAAAGACAATTGGTGACTGGTGAATTAGGAAAACAAATGTTGGTGAATGGATTTTCATCAAGGCCATGTACCCCCGCTAGAATCGCTGTGTTGTTCCATGCGCCTTGGGATGCATGTGATCAGGTTTCCGTTCCCAAGTGTCTCCAGAAAATCCCAAAACTGCCTATGTACTGTGATTTTTCCACGTAACTTGCTTTGAGCAAACTCCAGGAATACAGAACTTATTGTCTCCTTACCAAACCTACCTGCTTATCGCACTGGAAAAGAAGGCATATGTGATAGGGTATACAATGGAATCCCTCTACAAGAACAGCCGCTAGTCTAGCTCAAAGTGGTCAAAAGGCTAAAGACCACAACAAATTGCGTTATAATAGAGGTGGTCTCTTTAGAGAAGTGGTCTCTATTGTAGGTTTGTAGTGCAGCTGATACTTGGTCTCCTTACCACAACTGTAGGCAGCATTCATGCTGGCCACATCGAAGAAGCTGCCCCTGACGAGCTGGCCCATGCTGGAAAGCATGTCTGGGTCCACTGTTTCTAGAGTCCTCTGTCCATTGATGCCAGCACTCTGAAATACGTAAATCCATCATATCAGATTCTTATAATACACTAATAGTGTTGTTCATTAAAGAAATTCAGTAAGGTTTATAGTTGAAATGAAATGCATAGTACATTAGTACATTCAGAACCAAGTAGACTGATACATCCGTGACTTGGCCTGGATGGGGTTCAAACCCCGGACCTCTTCGTTGACTGGACTGCAAAGCGACTAGCCACCAAGGCCAACGCTATACCAACGCCACATCCACAAGTCTAAAAGACTAGTTTCAAATGACGTATTGATACCCACTGCTAGCCTTAATGTCATGTCTTAGGTCCTGTGATTGTGTAGTCCTCTCCTATGTGTATTGAATAGTGAAGTTTGTTGTGGGAAAATGTCATTTCAACTCTAAACCATACTAAATTTCATGTAAGAACATGCGTTTCTCCACAACAAAATTCATTCATTGTTCATTAATGCATTGTTAGTTGGACCCCCTAGACCCTCAGTTGATTCTTCATGAGTGGACTGTAATATGCATTTGTATTTTTATTGCCATTTTGAGAAGGAGCCGAGTGTGTGCTCGTAAATGTTTTGGAAATAAAAGTTTATTCGTTCAGAAAACAAAAACGTTTCTATGCCCCTGCAAAGACAGACATTTTGGTAGCACTAATGTGAACTGAAGAAGAAATCAACGAGGACGCAATGAGACCAAGCAAGCAGTATATTGAGTGAAATACCCATCATACAACCATGTCAGCTGTATGACAAGAATTGCCTCAAAAAGTAGTTGGCTCATGACCTGGACAGGGTGGACATTTACTAAGTTGGATTTAGCATGGACTAACATAGCATTAATCCAAGTGGATACATTATGGAAGGTTTTATTTAGCATGTGTGTATCGTGGTAGTTAGCAACGTTTACATGTAGGGTGGGGTATGTGAATCTGGCCTTACACAAACTGATTATTTGATTCAATCCTTATGTGCAGTCACAGATCCACCTACATAGCTAAACCACTCCTTATGTCAATATACTGGTCAACAATCTGTCAGAGTGCTGAGTAATATATACATAATCAATGACTAATATAAGAAAGCTATAGTGATGAGGACGAATATCCCGTAAGCCACTCTACAGCCACAGTTATGGCTCTGCTATTTTGAGGAACTACTTCTGAGTATTGCGTGGCACTTAGACCTAATGTTTGGTTGTAATTTTGATTGCCGTTCAATTCTACTCACTGATTCACCAAGTATTTGTGGTATAAAGTGAGCAGCACCATGTGTGGTTCAGACTATAACATATAGACTTACGTAAGCGGCGTAGTGCATGACAGATCCTATGTCATAGGGCACGTCGAACGTAAGGGCGTCCATCCTTTTGGTAGAAATTGAACCAGCCATGATGTTTTCGTAAAGCACGTTGACGTAGCTGTCGCGGTCAGGGCGTTGGTGTTCGTGCCACGTGCCTAATGCGTGCGCTAGCTCGTGCATGATGATTCCACGCTGTTAGGGAAAAAAAGATAACACGTGAGGAGGAGGCACGTGCATCATGGACATGAGTGGCCATTCTTTCTTTTCTCTTTATTCATTTTACTAAAGTAAAGTAAGTACAGCAGAACCTCGAATTAAGACCACCTCTGTATTGAAACCACCTCTATAATAAGTCCACTTCTCACGGTCCAGAACCTTCAGAAGCTATTAAAATGAACCTCAGTAGAGACCACATTTCTATTGACTGGTCCCACACGTGGTCCTAATAGAGAGATTCTTTAAAAGTCTTGACTCACCTTTCTGCAGTGGATTCCAATGTTGACCAACTGACTACCTGTTCCAAGTCCTTTGCCCACATACGACCAGCACCTATAACAATAAGTCGAGGTAATACAGGTATGGCGCATGTAGCAGGATAGGGTCTGGTAGAGGCAACCTCAAAATGTGCGGCTTGTAATGCAAAACACACATGCAAAAAGTTAGCTAAAGAGAGGAAATCAAATAGAAATTCAACCACTCTGATGATTCTGACATTGACAGCCTAGAAATTTAGTGTTAACGACATGTTGGAAACGCTAAATGCTAACAGACTTGTTAACATGTTGTTAACAGACATGGAAACGGTTTGTCATCTGTTGGTTTACAATGTGTTATTTAACAAACTCGTTATCGGTCATTACCAGTTACCAAGGATTGTGAACTTGACATTATCTCTTGTGTTCGACAAACACGTATTTGAATGGCAATCATAACGTCCCCCTGCTCACCCTGACTCCCCGGACTGGATGTAGATGTACGCCTGGTCTGTGGGGGGAGAGGACACGGGGTACTGCTGGAACTCCAGGCACGTGTTGTCCCTCCAGAAAGCGATGGCGGCGGCAATTTCATCTAGTTCAGCTTGATCTGTAATAGACGACAGATTTATATATATTTTCAGCTGCCAGTATTAATAGTGTCTAAAGTCTTAATTGCATGTCCTGCTCAACATGTGCTTTGGGGTATAGCTGTATTTTCGTGTCAACACTGTTGTTTGCAACCATGTTAACTGAGCCTGTGCGTCTGTACATCGTCTGTCTCGCCACATTGCGGGACCCATTTCCGTGTCACAAAGTTTGAGCTCAACCACTCACTGCAACATGCATATTCATGGTCAATGCCGCCTTGATACGCCAAAGTTGGAAACTTACAGTACTTTGTTGTGGGCTGCGTTGCACGGGTTTGCCTACGATCGCTAATATGTAAAGCGGGTTTTAGATTGCCATGAAAAGACGTACTCACCGAACACAGTGGTGTCCACCACGTACGGCACCGTGCGGGGCCAGCGCACATCAAAGTATGCATTTTCGTCAGCGTATGCGCCGCGTTTGGCCGGCTGGCCGCCGCTCCCCACGCGCGTCTGCACCATCTCTACGAGGCTCTCGGCCTGCACCCGGGTCAGGGCAATGTCGCCGAACAGCGTGGATGTGGCAGACTCGTTGATCTATCAAAAATATATATTTGCAAATGTGTAGAGATGTATACAAGTCGGGTTAAGTACAGAGATGAAATACTCGAATAGGATAGTATATATAATAGCTAAAGGTAAATATTACCGTCCTCCAACAAGTAAACAAAGTACGGTTGACTTGGAATTAAGACTCAACAATTCATCATCTGCGGTTTTTTTGCAGAGAATGGGAGTAAAGTCACTGTCGAATAGCAGTTTGGGCCATGGGTCTAAATATAAAAGTTTTACTCATTTTGCTCAATTTTGTAAAGTCAAATACACACCTAGAGCCATTCCAATTAACATGAGCTGTGAAAGAGGTCTCAAAAGGGCCGACGTCTCTTTATTGAAGTGAAGATAAGTTGTGGTTGTCGTCTGCTAGTTTGACCTACCTTCATTCCGCGAGCTTGGGCAGCTATTGCAGTTGCCTTGTGCACCAACCTCTCCACTTCCCGGAAGTCGTCGCAGTTTATCCCCCGGCAGGGGATGAACTTTCCTTTGGCGTTTCCCTGAAACACAGAAACAATGAGGTCATGTGATTAGATTTAGAGGTACACTGCGTAATGGAATTTGTATGGGATCCTATGCTTACTGTCATGTTTTCCCGATCAAAATTGTAGATAAAAAATTAAGGCTCATACAATGTATACGTTTTATTTTTAAATCAAGACTGGTCCTGATAAATGAAATACATACAAAGTGCATATGAAATATATATATTTTTTAGGCTTAGTGAGAGTCAGTCAGCACGAGGAAATTATAAAAGATAAACACTGCAGACGGAAAGCCTATAGACCTGAAACTTTTTATTGTCCTTGTACTTTTGTCATACGTCAAGAACGTGACGTCAACATACGGGGTTCTGAATGTTCTAGATGTTTCTATAAAACAGTGTTCCAAAAACGACTTATTTATTTCTTTAAAATAAATACTAAATATAGTCAATTATCAAACAACACTCGAACAACAACATAATACAACATGGTGGCAGCTTAGCGGACTTGAAAAGAAGCCCAGCCAACAACAACAAGCAGAGTATTGCATGATTTTTTTCTGACGAACTACAACGGTCATAAAAGTGTCCACGTGGCAACATGGCAGGCGAGGATGACGCTCCAGCAGCTCAAGGTCCAGAACAACCACAACAAATCCAAGTACCGGTACAACAATCTATTCAATACGTTTATGCATCTGACAACATCAAACCCCCACACTGGATTGGGACAGCAACGACATGCCACAACAATACAAAAGTTCAGAAGATACTGTGAACTCATGTTGTCGACACCCGCATTTTCTAACAAAAACGGCAGTGAAATTGTAAGTTACATTTTGTTATGGATGGGCCCTCAAGCTGTTGAAATTTTTGACAATTGGTCAAACATATCAGATGCTGAAAAGAATGACCCAAAACGCATATGGGATCTCTTTCAACAATATTTTGAACCCAAGGCTAATTTTAGATTGGCTAGATTTCAACTAAGAGACCTCAAACAGCAGTCCCATGAACCAATTGACAAATTTCTCATACGTCTACGTGCACAAGCAGTAAAATGCAATTTTGCAAACCCAAACAACACTGATGATAATATTCTAGATCAACTGATTAAAGGTACCGCACATAGCCAAGTAAGAAAGAAGTTATTAGACCTTGACCCCGCAACACTAACTCTCGACAGGGCAGTAGAGATATCTAGAACATTTGAAGCAACAGAAACTCAATTACAACACTTTAACACTGAAACAAATGTGAGTGCCATAAAAAAACACACTGGACAAAAGAAACAAGCGACACATCAAAACAAAAACAAACCCAAGGAACAATTCAACAACGACAAAGATAAAAAATCAGGTTGTTTCAACTGTGGACGTTCACATGACAGGAAAGAAGACTGTCCGGCTCGTAAAAGTCAATGTCACAAATGTAAACGTTTAGGACACTGGGCATCAGTCTGTCTTAATCCCAACAACCCTCTTAAACAACAACCAAACAATCAGAAACAACAATCTCATAAAAAATCAAGAAACTTCCATGCTATTGATCACAACAATCATGAATCTTCAAGTAACCAAGATCCAACATTTGAAACTCTCACTTTTGAAGTCATACGTGTCAATGTACATAGCAATCAAACAAAACAAAAAACAGAAGCAAAAGCAACAATACAAATTGAGGTAGCAGAAAACATTACTACAAATCTAAGAGGAAAAATTGACACTGGAGCTGAAGGAAACATCCTACCAATGCGTATATACCAACAAATGCAGAAAAATACAACCATTTCAAGCAAACATCAGGCATTCGAACGCCATACTTACTGATTACAATGGAGGAACAATCCATCACCATGGAATCATCACCTTCCCATGCACATTCCAAGACATAAAACGTGATGAAGAATTTTACCTAGCAGACACTAATGGTCAAGTGCTGTTTGGTTTGAATACATGTGAACATCTCGGAATGGTCAAATTGCAATGTTCAGTAGAAACAACACCTCAGTGTATCAAAAACCTTGATGATCTCATCAAACTATATCCAGATCAATTTAAGGGTATAGGACATTTTCAGAAGCCTTATCACCTGACACTTGAAGACAATGCTCAGCCAGTCAAACATCCACCACGCAAAGCACCAATACAATTACGCGAAAAGATTCAAGCAGAACTAAAGAGAATGATTGACCTTGATGTCATCAGACCTGTGAATGAACCAACAGATTGGGTTTCGTCAATAACCTATGTCATGAAAGAAGATGGTTCTTTACGCATATGCCTCGACCCTCTTGACCTCAACAAGGCACTTAAAAGGGACAACACCATACTCCCACCATTGAAGAGCTATCACACAAGTTTGCAGGTGCAACAGTATTTAGTAAACTGGATGCAAGATCCGGGTACTGGGCCGTACCTCTTGACCAAGAGAGCCAAGTACTGACAACATTTAATAGCCCCTTTGGAAGGTTCTGTTTCAAAAAGACTACCTTTTGGTTTAAAAACAAGCCAGGATGTATTTCAACATGCCATGGATGAGATTCTACAAGATCTACAATGAGTTGTTTCAATTGCTGATGACATAACAGTATTTGGAAACACTGAGGCAGAACATGACAACAACATGAGTCAATTGATGAAAAAGAGCTCAGAAGACAGGCTTAGTTTTCAACCCTGGAAAGTGCAAGCTCAAAGCATCAGAAGTGAAATTCTTTGGCAACATCTACAGCAAAGAAGGAGTAAAGCCTGACCCAAAAGAAAGTTGAAGCTATTGTCAAACTGAAAGAGCCCTCAAACAAGCAAGAACTTCAAACATTTCTCGGGATGATAACATATCTCTCAGCATACATTCCACGTCTTAGTGATCACACACATCACCTCAGACAGCTACTGCAGAAAGATGCAGAATTTCAATGGCACAACGAACAACAAGTAGCGTTTGATAACCTTAAACAACTCATCACCAATGCTAGTGCACTACAGTATTTTGATCCAACAAAACCATCAGTGGTACAAGTAGATGCCAGCTTGAATGCATTGGGAGCAGCTTTGATACAGGATGACAAAGTTATTGCTTATGCAGCAAAAAAAGCTTGACAGAAACAGAGACTCGTTATGCAAACAATGAACGAGAACTTTTAGCGTGTGTCTTTGGCGCAGAAAGATTTCACACTTATCTGTCTGGCACACCATTCGTTATTGAATCTGATCATCAGCCTTTGGAGATGATTACAAAGAAGAGCCTTTTGCTGCAGCCCCGGCTCGTCTCCAACGCATGCTTCTTAAACTTACAACGATATGACTACTCCATCAAATATCGACCTGGAAAAGAAATGATACTTGCAGATGGATTATCAAGGCTACCAACCTCGATTGAAAGTCCACAGATTCCTTTAAACATCCAAGTTTGTTTTGTTCAGTTCAGTGGACAGAAACTTGAGGAAATAAAAGAAGCAACAAAACAAGACAACACACTACACCAGTTAATGAAGTACATATTTCAAGGTTTCCCACCAAGACAACGTGACCTTCACAAAGACATAAAGCCATACTGGTCATTTAGAGATGAACTGAGTCTGGAAAATGGCATGATTTTGAAAGGAGAGCAAATTATTATCCCAGCCAAGTTACAAAAAGATTACTTAGAGGCAATTCATAGTGGACATCAAGGCATCATACGATGTCAAGGAAGAGCTAGAAGCAGTGTATACTGGCCGGGAATCAACAAGGATATAGAAGAACTTGTTACAACCTGTCAAAAATGCCAAGAATATCAGGCCTCGCAGACTAAAGAAGCGCTAATGCCCATAGATTATCCACCAATACCATGGCACACAATAGGAACAGACCTATTTATGCACAATAATCAATGGTATTTAATAATAGCAGATTACCACTCAAAATATCCAGTAGTTGAGAAACTTTCATCACTATCAAGTAAAAATGTGACAGAAATTACAAACAAGGTATTTTTGTATGATGGGATACCCCCACACCATCATTTCAGACAATGGCCCACAATTCATCGGACATGAATATAAAGAAATGACTAATGAAAACGGCATCATCCACCAGACAAGCTCACCACATCACCCCAAATCACATGGATTCATTGAAAGAATGATTAGGACAGTAAAATGCATATTCAATAAGACAAATAAACAACAGCCTTCACTACTAATCTACCGCACCACCCCAATTGGTCCGAAATTACCATCACCAGCTGAAATATTATTTGGTCGCAAAATTCAATGTAATTTACCAGTACACGTGAAGTCAAACACTACTGAGGAGCAGAGAATACAACAGGAGGCAAGTAGGAGCTATGGTGAAAATAGATACAACTTGCACAGCAAACCTCTCGATGAATTAGAAGTTGATGACAAAATCTACTACCAAGATGTGGCAAAACGAACATGGGCTCCAGGAACGATAGTAGGAAAAGGACCCGAACCACGATCCTACACCATCAGGTGCAAAGATTCCGGACGTTTCTTAGCACGCAATCGTGTGTTACTTCGACCCAGAGCTGAAGAGAACCAGATGCAGCCATGTCAGTGGAGCCAGCCAGTTCAAGATCTGGACCCTCCAGTACCATCGCAGATGTCAACACCACCAACCGTCACACCAATGGTGCCAGCAACCACTTCACCATCGGCACCCACTGAAAGCAGTCCAACACCAAACCCTCCAGTGGCAACTCAGAGCAAGGACAATGCATACCGCACAAGATCTGGGAGAGTGTCACGACCTCCTCAGAGACTAATTGAACAGTAGAACTTTGTTTATAACTTAAAGTAGTATGTCACATAATTGTTAGATTGTTAAGACAATTGTTCTGCATTGTATTTACTTCATGGCCAACAAGGGGAATGTTGTGTTATGGACAAAACTTTTTATTGTCCTTGTACTTTTGTCATACGTCAAGAACGTGACGTCAACATACGGGGTTCTGAATGTTCTAGATGTTTCTATAAAACAGTGTTCCAAAAACGACTTCTTCATTTCTTAAAAATAAATACTAAATATAGTTAATTATCAAACAACACTCGAACAACAACATAATACAACAATGACAGCCTAGAAATTTAGTGTTAACAACATGTTGGAAATGCTAAATGCTTAACAGACTTGTTAACATGTTGTTAACAGACATGGAAACGGTTTGTCATCTGTTGGTTTACAATGTAGTATTCAACAAACTCGTTATCAGTCATCACCAGTTACCAAGGATTGTGAACTTGACATTATCTCTTGTGTTCGACAAACACGTATTTGAATGGCAATCATAACGTCCCCCGCTCACCCTGACTCCCCGGACTGGATGTACATGTACGCCTTGTCTGTAGGTGGGGAGGACAGGGGGTACTGCTGGAACTCCAGGCACGTGTTGTCCCTCCAGAAAGCGATGGCGGAGTCAATTTCATCTAGTTCAGTTTGATCTGTAATAGACAACATATTAATATATATATTTTCAGCTGCTAGTATTAATAGTGTCTCAAGTCTTAATTGTATGTCATGCTCAACATGTGCTTTAGGGTATAGCTGTATTTTCACGAAGTATTTCCAGTGTCAACACTGTTGTTTGCAACCATGTTAACTGACCCTGTGTGTCTGTACATAGTCTGTCTCGCCACATTGCGGGACCCATTTCCGTGTCACAAAGTTTGAGCTCAGCAACTCACTGCAACAGGCATATTTATGTTCAATGCCGCCTCCATACGCCCAAGTTGGAAACATAAAGTAATTCGTGTGGCTGCGTTGCACAGGTTCGCCTACGATCGCTAATATGTAACGCGGGTTTTAGATTGCCATGAAAAGACGTACTCACCGAACACAGTGGTGTCCACGACGTACGGCACCGTAAGGTTCCAGCGCACAGGAAAGTATGCATTTTCTTCAATGAATGCGCCGCGTTTGGCCCGCTGGCCGCCCCCTACGTGCGTCTGCACCATCTCTACGAGGCTCTTGGCCTGCTCCCGGGTCAGGGCAATGTCGCCGAACAGCGTGGATGTGGCAGACTCGTTGATCTATCAAAATATATATTTGCAAATGTGTAGAGATGTATACAAGTCGGGTTAAGTACAGAGATAAAAGACTCGAATAGGATAGTATATATAATAGCTAAAGGTAAATATTACCGTCCTCCAACAAATAAACAAAGTACTGTTGACTTGGAATTAAGACTCAACAATTCATCATCTGCGGTTTTTACAGAGAGGGTAGGGAAGGTTTACTCATTGCTCAATTTTGTATCAAAGTAGAGCCGTTCCATTAACATGACCTGTGAAAGAGGTCTCAAAAGGGCCGACGTCTCTTTATTGAAGTGAAGATAAGTTGTGGTTGTCATCTGCTAGTTTGACCTACCTTCATTCCGCGAGCTTGCGCAGCTATTGCATTTGCCTTGTGCACCAACCTCTCCACTTCCCGGAAGTCGTCGCAGTTTATCCCCCGGCAGGGGATGAACTTTCCTTGGGCGTTTCCCTGAAACACAGAATCAATGAGGTCATGTGATTAGATTTAGAGGTACACTGCGTAATGGAATTTGTATGGGACCTTATGCTTACTGTCATGTTTTCCCGATCAAAATTGTAGATAAAAAATTAAGGCTCATACAATGTATACGTTTTATTTTTAAATCAAGACTGGTCCTGATAAATGAAATACATACAAAGTGCATATGAAATATATATATTTTTAGGCTTAGTGAGAGTCAGTCAGCACGAGGAAATTATAAAAGATAAACACTGCAGACGGAAAGCCTATAGACCTGTAAAGATTGTGCGAAGCTATGCTAAGAACAAGCCGGTCATTCCTTATAACTGAAACACAGAAGACGCTTTTGTAAGCAGAAATATGAATAAAGCTATTACCTTGTTCTCTTGGTCTCCAAAGGGAGGTCCTGGTGCGTCCACGGGAGGTCGCGGGGTATCCATGGGCTTTGCCTGTGAAGAAGGAAGGTACCGTTGCACGTCGGTGTATTCACGGGAAACTTCCCTACATCTTTGTTTGCTCTAGTAGTCTCAATGCGCAAACTACAAGCTATATCAATATAGGAATGGTGAATTCATAATGCGAATGCAAATTATATGAATACCGTAAAAAAGGAGGGTCTAGTAACTGTCTAGCAACAGGTCCCGTTACCCTTAATTTGTGTGTCCTCTATGACATATTGCATTGCAGACAATTTAATGTCGATCCTTGAAGCTTTGGTTAATGGAAAAACGGTTGGGTGTGGCATCAAAATGGTTTTATTAATGACCTTTGTATTGCGACGTTGGTTGAAAAGCAAAATTTCCATGATAAAATTCAGTAAATCTTGCAATGGAAACCTTTCAGTGATCGGAGAAATACAAGCATTACACTTCTAAAATTAATTGAAATAAAATTAATGGCGAATGGCGTTGGCTCAACTCGCATTTTATCACACCGAATCCCTTTTTGCAAAGTAAAATGTGTTCAAACCAAAACGTGACAAATACTCTAGATAGTAACCACTTGTGTACAGAAACCACCAGAGTTGGGGCGAGATTAGTTTTAATTGATTAATCAATCAGAATTTATGTAATTTAGTTTAGTTTTAGTTTATCAGCTAACTTAAAAATTTCACTTTAGTTTTGTTTAGTTTAATCATAAATTTACATTTTAATCGTGATTAGTTTTGATTTTAAAAATCCGCCAAAACATGTTATCAGATATAATTCTTACAGAGAGCTTAATTTATAGCCATCTGCTTATCAGTGAAATTTTTTTCTAAAAGTGACCGCTGTGATGTAATTGGGTTAATGGCTTGCAAGCTCTCGTTGTGTTCAGCTATAGAAATAAGGCAATTTCCTGTAAGCTTTATTCCAATGGCTTTAGTTAAGATATGATAATTAGTTTCTATTGACCATACAATTAACAGTTTCTTTGTTTCTGCCTTGAAATAGATTACTTACCATTCTTGATTCAGTAATAGGATGGTAGATTGTGTGTTTTCATTTATGATGTACTGGTTAGCAAAATAGAGTGCTTGATATATGCCTTGTTTGAATTGAAACTAGTTGAAATAGTAGTGCTTGAAAACAATATGGTTTGTTTGAATATTTTGCAAAATTTATTACAAGAATACAATATTATGTATGCATGTATGATATGTATATTTACCTTAAAATAAGTTTAGTTAAAATAGAAAACAAAAAATGTGTTATTTCATTTCGTAAATCCTTCATTTGCAAAATTTAGATTAGTTTTAGTTAATCAAGCGATCATTAAGTTTAGTCTAGTTTAATCATAACATTTGGCCAAGTCCCTTTAGTTTAGTTTAGTTTAATCATGAAAATTGTCATTTAGTTTAGTTTAGTTTTAATTTAAAAAAAATAGTCGCCCCAACTCTGGAAACCACTGAAAGCCTGGTGCTTGCAACAATAAATAAATAGATAGATAATAAAAAAAAAACACACACACACACACACACTTTTTTCTATTAGGTTTACATGACCAAGCCACATTCACATCACCAATGGGATTATTGCTGATCTAAAAATGATTTTTGACAATACAACAGTTGCCAATCTTGAGCACAAAATGAAAATACTTTTGTTTTGTGAAATAATGTGCTAAGTCTACAAACAGTTGCGTTTTCAAATAATGCGAATTAATAACCGTTTAAAATTCCACAACATAGTTTTGACCCGTCTCTTCCAATAAACACAATGTCATGTTTATTAACCGTATGTACTACTCCCTGTATTTAATGCCATTTATCTTTCAAGCCTTTCTATTGAAAAGGGTTTAAATCAAAATTGATTGAAATAATGCCATTTTCTGCAACCAAACATTTTTAGAGGGCGATCATTAAATCTGAATCTTTAAACATTTTGGTAGCTATGTATTCATAATTGTATTTACTCAATTTTATTCACAATTATATATTCTTTTTAGAATAAACTCATTTAAGAAGCATTGCAAGCTTTGATTTAACACGGGTGGACCTATCACCATTTTATTAAAATTATCATTGACATTAAAGCATCTTTTTACAAATCTATTGGGCTATATCACAATGGACTCGAACCTTGGAATCCTATTCACCAAGCACTTACGGCAGGCGCATTAGACCCCCTACTGACACAACTGAATTAGTTACAATATATCCATGTGTAACATTATTGCGCCAGATAAGCGAGCTCACCTGCACGTTCAGAACGCAGATCGCCAGGCACGGCACCACCAGAGCTGCCGGGACCAGCATTCTCAAACAACCTGCGGCGAAAGTATTCTTTAGGTCTTTACTTCCTTTCTTTTTACGATCAATTCAGATAAATAAAGTGATTCCCATTCTAAAATGTGTGTTAAAGAACACGCACACGCACAAAATAATTACAATTAGAAGGTTTGCTAGGCCTGTATCACGGCAACCACAGAAGAAGAGTGAACCTTAACAGCCAAAAAGCGGACCTATACACGGCAAGGAGACGCAACGTCTCGTGACGAACGATGATGAAGTCGATTTCTCCCTTTGAAAAGGGCTCTCCAGATTCAATGTATAGAAATGGACCTGTTAAAATGGCAACCTCCAACTATTGTCAAGCCGGGCACTTATGATTTGCATGTCGTCATCGGCTTTATAACCGGAAGCGTGTCTTGTTACTTATTATGACTAAATGTTTGCGCGTTTTTTTTTAATCAAGGGGTTGACCCTTGGTCAATTAGGTGCGAGATATGGCCGC
>CM032668.1:8120750-8134763 GCA_019095985.1 Streblospio benedicti
TTTTTTTAAAAAAACCCCCAATTTTTTTGGGTTTTTTCCCCTTTTTTGGGAAAAAAATTTTTTTTAAAATTTTAAAATTTTTAAAAAAACTTTTTTAAAATTTTGGGAAAAAAACCCCCTTTTCCCTTTTTTTTTCCCCCCCTTTTTTGGGAAACCCCCCTTTTTTGGGTTTTTTTAAGTTTTTTTTTTTAAAAAAAAAAAAAAAATTTTTTTTTAAAAAAATTTATTTTTTAACCCCCCCAAAAATTTTTGGGGGGTTTTCCTTTTAAAAGAAAAAGGGGAAAAAAAATTTTCCCTTTTTTTTTTCCTTTTAAAAACCCAAAATTTCCTTTAAAAAAAAGGGGGGGGGTTTTTAAAAAAAAGGGGGGTATTTTTTTTTTTTTTAAAAAAAAAATTTTAAAAATTTTTTCCCCCAAAGGGAAAAAACCCCCCAATCCCCCTTGAAAAATTTTAAAAAAAGGGTTTTTTTTTTTTTTTTTTGGGGTTTTTTTTTTTAAAAAGTGTTTTATGATGGTACTAATGTGAAATAGTATGATCCATTTTGAGATATATGCTATAGAATCACGGTATGTATGAAATTGAACTGCGTTTGAAAAGAGTTGCGATGGCCATTAAATTTTGTTTAGTGTGATGTACGGAATATTGATTGATATGGTTATGAATGCATGTGACATGAACAGAACATGTTTGAGATTATGTGTGGTGTATGCATGGGAAAATAATCAGTCACATCAATATTTAAATATCCCTGTTATTTTTATTTTTCAATATATTTTAAAAGTTTTTTATTCATTTTGTTGTAATGTATAATTTTGGAAAAGAACATTAACAATAGTGTTGAGATAATTTATTTCAATATCTGTAAAATTTAGCTTCGCTTTTATTCAGGTTGAATATGTGTGAAGCATATATATGTAAATTCACATTGAATAGTGTCACTTTCATAGTGATATTAATACAATGTACTTTTTACCTTGGTAATTCTTGTAAATTGAATGAACAAATTTTGTGTTACATGTTTTGTATTTTAGTAGTACTGTAAAACTAGAAATGTTTTAGGTGCACGATTTAATTTGCAAACATTAATTTCGAGAGTAGGTGAAAAAAACGCAATCTTAAATAGTCAGCAAACATTAATAGCCTATGTAAAAGTAGGTGCAGCAAGTAAGTCTAGTTTTTCTACAACACATAAACCTATGTGACTGATGATTAAAATGTTTTCTGTTAATAACAATATGTTCAAAATGTTGAATGTTATGAATTGGTCTCTGTTAAACTTCTATCAGTATTGTGTGTAATATATGTTGTATCATTCAAATAAAGCTTACAAAACAGATTTTTTTTTTTTCTCTCTTCAAATTATCAAAATTTTCATATGGGATATTTCAGTCTCGGCCATATAATAAATGCAGTATTCTTTCCATTACATACAGTACAGTTTGGATTTATAATAATTATTCTTGAGCTGTAAGCTCAACTGTCATGATGTGCTATTCAGGAAAAACAGAATACTAGTTTGCCAGCAAATTATCATTTATATTCTTCTCACTTTGCTTTGTTTATCCATTTTAAAAAAAGAGGTAAAAATTTGAAAAATAACTTCAAAGAAATCTTTCAAAATCTTTAAATCGATCAAACCTAAATTTATTTTTAAACAGGCACTAATTATTCCTCATTCAGAGGGTGTGGCCTGGCTGCCCAGTCTGGATCTCAACCGTCCCCTCCAAGCCTTTAGGTCATTTGGATCTACCAAACTCATTCCCAAACTTGCACGATCTTTCTGCAAGACTGCATCCCAAGTCTGTTTCGGTCTTCCCTATATATGTTATACAATTTCATATGACTATGTTATTAGGATGAAATGGGATGCTTGTGTGTGTTGGGGGGTAATTGAAATGTAATTGAAATTTGATTTTAATGTTTATCCGTTAATAAATGCAATAAGTGTTAATAAGTGCGTGTTCATTAAGTGCAACTTCAGCGGTAGGGCTGATGGCCAAGTCATTTTGTTATAGGAATGAATTAAATGTTTTTTTCATTAGTAATTGTATTGTAATTTAATTTTAATGTTTATCAGTTAATATATGAAGTGATTGTAGCGATTGAAAATTAGAAGTTAAACAAAAATACGGTTTATATGGTTTATTAGGCAAAACAACCCAAAAAGTGACAATGAGTAGGAAAAGCACTGTACAACCATTATGAAATTGAATTACAACCATTTTTTGAAATATTGAAATTGTATTACAACCATTTTTGAAATAATGAAATTAGTGATACCAACATTGGAAAATAAATTTACACAATATCAATATTAGTACTAGTGAAGTGCTAAAATAAAATAACTATTTTATATGTGTTTCCCAATGCTTATGGATATATATATATATTTTTTATACTTCTCTCTCTCACACACGTCTTTTTAGCAAGCATATTTCTACCAATGATAGATATAGCTGAAGACAGGTTTTACAACCCTAAGCTTCCATTTAACTATATCAAGTGGCCCTGGCGGGACTCGAACTCACGACCCCAAGGTTGTGAGACCAGAATGATACCATCATCCCAAGCAGCGAGCTGTTAAAAGGTTACTCGGCTGAACCGATGTCTCTGTAACCCCAGCATACATCCTTGGTCAATTATCATCTCAACCCAGAGGTCCGGGGGTTCGAATCCCACTAGAGGACCAAATTTTGGGAAGGGTCTTATTAGCATTTTTAGTGCTTTTGAATGATATATATGTGTTTCCCAATGCTTGCAGATATATATATATATATTTTTTATACTTCTCTCTCTCTCACACACGTCTTTTTTTTAGCAAGCATATTTCTACCAACGATAGATATAGCTGAAGACAGGTTTTACAACCCTAAGCTTCCATTTAACTATATCAAGTGGTCCTGGCGGGGACTCGAACTCACGGACCCCAAGGTTGTGAGACCAGAATGATACCATCATCCCAAGCAGCGAAGCTGTTAAAAGGTTACTCGGCTGAACCGATGTCTCTGTAACCCCCAGCATACATACTTGGTCAATTATCATCTCAACCCAGAGGTCCGGGGTTGAATCCCACTTGAGGACGAAGTTTTGGGAAGGGTCTTATTAGCATTTTTAGTGCTTTTGAATGATATATATGTGTTTCCCTAATGCTTGGGCGGATATATATATATATATTTTTTATACTTCTCTCTCTCACACACTTCTTTTAGCAAGTGGGATTCGAACCCGGACCTCTGGGTTGAGATGATAATTGACCAAGTATGTATGCTGGGGGGTTACAGAGACATCGGTTCAGCCGAGTAACCTTTAACAGCTCGCTGCTTGGGATGATGGTATCATTCTGGTCTCACAACCTTGGGGTCGTGAGTTCGAGGGTCCGGGCCACTTGATATAGTTAAATGGAAGCTTAGGGTTGTAAAACCTGTCTTCAGCTATATCTATCGTTGGTAGAAATATGCTTAAAAAGACGGTGTGTGAGAGAGAGAAGTATAAAAAATAATTATTAATGTCAGGCAAAAAAAAAGAACTATTGATTCAAAGGAAGTGTTTTGTTAAAAGTACCTCAAGGTAGATCAAAACAAGAAAAAGAACTATTGATTTAAAATATTGGAAAAGTGTTAATGTTTAAAAAATGTCTAAAATTAATGTTTAATCAAATTTATTACTAAAATTGGTTGTCCCTACACCCAACTATCTCAAATTTTACCTATATCCACTGAGTAATGATCCTACCATCAGCAGAAAGTATAACATCACCAACTGCAGCATACTTCTCCAAGACGCTGGGCAGGACCAGAGTCTTCACTGTCTTACGGTGCACAGCGGGCACAGTCCTCAGTCTCATAGGCACAGTCTCCAAAGAGTCATCAGCAGAAACAAGTGGCATCATGTCAAGGCGGGTATCTTGATTCTGAAAGGCTTCCTTTCTTCATGCCAAAGACAATGTCAGTGTCTCTTCTGAAGTAGATCTTCACTGAGGTGAATGCGGATCTCACTGCATCAGTGGCACGGGCCAAGGTCTTGCGGATAGACTTCCCAGTATCTCTTAAAAATCTCACAACACGCCTCATTGTGTTTCTCGTACCCTCCATCATCAAAAAACAAGGCAAGAAAAGGCAAAAAACTCCAAGGTAGATGTACAAACGTCAAAAAACGCTCAAAAAAAAGTGGAAAAGTGTGTCGTGAAGTACTTGGCAAGTCAAAAAACCGTCCAAGTCTGGGAAACGTCCATGACAACAACGTTATATACCCCCAACAAACTTTTGGTCATGAAAGCAAACTTTTGATTGGTTAGATATTTTGTAAAACCAATTTGGATTGGCTCTAAAAGTAGGTCATAAACGTTCAATGCCCTAATTAAGTTAACGAATCAAATTCCGCAGCACACTTTCCTAACATGATATCACGACATTGTTCATTGGCTAACTCCAAAGCTGGTTACTAAACCCACGTTTGACGTAAAAATTGACAAAAGTGAACACTATTTCATACTTCTCTCTCTCACACACGTCTTTTAGCAAGCATATTTCTACCAACGATAGATATATGAAGAACAGGTTTTACAACCCTAAGCTTCCATTTGACTATATTAAGTGCCCTGGGGACTCGAACTCACGACCCCCAAGGTTGTGAGACCAGAATGATACCATCATCCCAAGCAGCGAGCTGTTTGCTAATATATTTGCTGTATATATGCTTGCTAAAAGACGTGTGTGAGAGAGAGAAGTATAAAATGTATCCAAGCACTGGGGCTTATATAAGAACAATATTTCATTCAAACCTTTTTTAGATTCACCAGAAAGAAATTTTACCTTTTTATTTTAGTGATTCATATGGCTATTCCATCCATCCAATATGCCTCTGCAATCAACACGTATATTGTACTAATATATATTGGTTATATAAACTTTTCTTCCACTTTCATGCGAATTTATGAATGAACCAGCAGTGGGAGATTTTCTTATTCCCACGGTTGATTTTCTTATCTCCCACTGTTGGCGTGGGGAAAATAGCATAAATTTACTATGTTTCATAGAATCCAGAGCGTGAACGTGAAGCCATACGTCTGCGTTGAAAGCATACGTAAAACGTACTCATCCTGATGTCTATCTTGCGGACTACGTAATGGTGCATACGTTTGGAAAACAAACAAGCACAATAAGATTTACTTATTTCATATTCAAATGCACCAAAAAGTGGGAGAAACAGGGTATTGCATTATGTTGGTGTCACAGAAATAACAATAATGATTATTGATTTATGACATTGCAAGGCATTCCATACTCTACATCTTAGTATGTACAAAATATATGCTGAATAAACACTTCCTGTTATGGCAGCCATACTGTGTCACTGATTCTTTACATGGTGTCAGAAATAAATCAGCAAAATGGAAGTATGCAAACCTCCAAAAGCATTGAGTATAGAAGGCAACACTGCACAAAATTGGCGGGATTTTGAAGATCAGCTGCAGATATTCCTAGACGGATCAGAATCATCTGAAAAGGCAGGAAAGGTGAAAGTGGCAATTTTGCTTAGTCATGCTGGTCCTGAGGCTCAGAAAATTTACAAGACTTTCAAATGGGAGAAAGATGAAGATAAAAAGGACTTTGATAAAGTAGTAAAGCAATTCAAAAACTATTGTGAAGGAAGAAAGAATGTTATTTTTGAAAGATTTAATTTCTGGACAACAAACCAAGAAGAAGGAGAACCCATAGATCACTTTCTTACTCGTCTGAAAACAAGAATTGCTTCATGTGAATACACAAAGGGGGAAGAAGATGATGGTTCTCTAGCCACAGAGATGGTAAGAGACAAGCTGATCATAGGCCTGTATGATGATAAGCTGAGAGAAAGACTACTAAGATCAGATAGACTGACTCTTGAGAAAGCAGTGGAAATATGCCGTGCCACAGAAATCAGCAGGATTCAAGCTCAAGCAATGGGTGGGAGCAGTACCACTGTTCATGTAGTGAAAAGAAAAGCAGAAAAGAAAACAGAAGCTCCCATACAAGAAAGAAAGGAAAGAAAACCATGTGGATTTTGCGGAACATATCATCGACCAAGAAACTGTCCAGCATGGGGTAAAACCTGTCCCGCTTGTGGCAGAAACAACCACTTTGCGTCTGTATGTAGAAATAAAAGGCAAGTCAATAGCATAGACGTTAGTGGGGATGACAATCAAGAAATTAGAGGGTTTGATGATTTCTTCATTGGTGCCATATCAAGAGAAGGGCAAGATAATGAATTATGGGAAGTCAAGATGAAGATAAATGACAAAGTCATTCGTTTCAAGCTTGATACAGGAGCACAAGCTAATGTCATCAGCAATGATCTCTTCCAGAAAGTAAGAAGAAATGAAAACATGAGAAGCACAAATGCAAGATTGGAGACATACAGTGGCGAAAAAATAAAGCCCTTGGGTGAAGTAGATATGGCCATAGAAACTAAGAATAAGTATGCCGTGTTGACATTCATCATTGTAGATTTGAAACAAGCACCTATTATTGGCCTATCGGATTGCACATCGCTAGGTCTGGTGAAACGCGTTGATGCTTTAAAGAATGATGACATATTGAAGAAATATCCTGATGTGTTCAAGGGTATTGGATGTATTGAATCACTGGGAGAACATCATATTCACATTGACAAAAAATGCAACACCAGTAGTTCATGCACCTAGAAAAGTACCAGTGGCACTCAGGGGAAGAATGAAGAAGGAACTTGATCGATTGGAAAGTCTGGGCGTTATAGAAGCCGTTAAGTATCCAACCAAGTGGGTGAATTCAATTGTCAATGTTCAGAAGCCTAATGGGGACTTGAGAATATGCCTGGATCCAAAAGATTTAAATAAGGCGATACAAAGAGAGCACTTTCAGTTGCCAACCCTGGATGAAATAACACCCAAGCTATCTGGAGCAACTATGTTTTCAAGTTTGGATGCAAGCTCTGCCTTCCATCAAATTAAACTTGATAAAGAGAGCAGTGATGTAACTTGTTTTAACACTCCCTTTGGCAGATATAAATTCCTACGATTGCCGTATGGAATTTGTAGTGCTTCAGAAGTATTCCACAGAGATGCAAAGGAGTTATTCAATGATATTGAAGGGGTAGATACCTTCATTGATGACATTCTGATTTGGGGAAGCAATGAAGAGGAGCATGATAGAAGACTGGAGCAAGTTCTGAAAAAGTGCCAAGAAGTGAACTTAAAACTGAACAAAGACAAGTGCAAGATAAAGATGAAGAAATTGAAATACCTAGGTCACACTCTGACCAGTGATGGATTAAGACCAGATGAGTCCAAGATTCAAGCAATATTAGAGATGCAAACTCCGAAGTGCAAGAAGGACCTGGAGAGATTCCTAGGCTGTGTAAATTATGAGGCCAAATTCATCCAAAATCTGGCAGACATCACAGCACCATTGAGAGAACTGCTGAAAGATAGCAATGCTTGGAGCTGGGATGAACCACAGGCCAGAGCTTTTGAAAAGCTGAAGAAATTACTGACAGAGGCCCCCTTACTACAGTACTATGATATCACTAAACCAGTGACATTACAATGTGACTCATCCAAAGATGGGGTAGGAGCGGTGTTGAAGCATGAGAAACCTATCGCATATGCATCAAAAAGCCTGACTGAATCCCAAAAAAGAGATATGCCCAAATAGAAAAAAACTATATGCAGTAGTGTTTGGGTGTGAACACTTTCATCAGTTTGTTTATGGCAGACACATAACCATTCACACAGACCATAAGCCATTAGTCTCAATAGTCAAGAAACCATTGGCATCTGCACCAGCAAGATTACAAAGACTATTGCTAAGGCTACAAAGATATGATGTAGAAGTGGTGTATGTCCCTGGCAAGCTACTGTACACAGCAGACATGCTAAGTAGAGCATATGTAGATAATACTCAAGATACAGAACTTGATGAAGAAATGGAACTTCATGTCAATATGGTGATTTCAAGTCTCCCAGTGTCTGACAAGAAGCTTAAAGAAATAAGGGAGGAGACCGCTGAAGATGATGAATTGCAGGCAGTGAAACAGATGTGCATGAGTGGCTGGCCAGAAGAAAAAAGAAGTTCTACCTGCCCTTGTGAGACCCTATTGGAACATGAGAGACGAAATATGCGTTCTAAAAGGCTTAGTTCTGAAAGGTGATAAAATCATTATGCCAAGATCACAAAGAAGAGAGATGCTTGACAAAGTACATGCAAGTCACATGGGCAATGAAGTGACAAAACGCAGAGCTAGAGATGTGATGTTTTGGCCAGGAATGGCATCACAAATAGAAGATATTGTACAAAGTTGCTCAGCCTGTCACAAATTTCAGAGGTCAAATATCAAAGAGCCTATGATTGTGAAAGAAGTCCCATCACTGCCATGGAAAGAAGTAGCGACCGATCTATTCTATTGGAATGGAGCAGATTATATTGTTGTTGTGGACTATTATTCAAAATATTTTGAAGTGTCCAAGCTGGAGAATACAAGATCAGAAACAATCATTCATCACATGAAGTCCATCTTTTGCCAGACATGGAATACCATGTGAAGTGAGGTCAGATAATGGGCCACAGTATTCCAGTTCTGAATTCAAAAGTTTTGCCAGGCAGTGGGGATTTAGCCACACAACAAGCTCGCCTGGATATGCTCAATCCAATGGTCTGGCAGAAAAGACGGTTCAAACAGTAAAGTCAATTCTGAAAAAAGCAAAAGAGGATGACAGTGATCCATATTTAGCAATTCTTGAATATAGGAATACTCCTATATCCAGCGACATGCCATCTCCAATGCAGCTATTGAATGGGAGACGAGCCAGAACTATTCTTCCAGTTACAGAAGAGCTATTAATGCCAAAAGTGATGGATTCAAGGAAAGTGAGAGACAATTTGAAGCACATGAAGGAGAAACAAAAAGAATTCTATGATAGAGGGGCTTCACCTCTTTCAAAGCTACATGTGAATGATCCTGTGAGACTGCAAATGGGAAAGGAATGGATACCAGCAACCATAGTAAGTAGTGAGGTAGCACCAAGGTCTTACAAAGTGAAGACTGATCAAGGAAGCATACTGAGGAGAAATAGAAGAGTGATAAACCCAGTGCCTACAGAAAAAAGAAAGAATCCTGACATGAATAATGAATACGATTATCAATATCTGGAGGAAGGTGATACCGGAACAATCTCAGAAAAGGAAGGCAGTCCATCAAAGGTGGATTCCAGTGAAACTGTATCGCAGGAGAGTGCAGATATTCACAGATCACGTTCTGGAAGGGCAGTGGTCAAACCAAAATGGTTGAAGGACTATGTAGAGTAGTTTGAGGATATGATGTCAGCATTTGATTGAATTGCAATTGCATGAACACTTGATGCTTATATTGTATACATGTACATATGTTAGTTTGTTGTTATGCTGC
Organism: Streblospio benedicti; assembly: GCA_019095985.1. NCBI lineage: Eukaryota > Metazoa > Annelida > Polychaeta > Spionida > Spionidae > Streblospio > Streblospio benedicti. The sequence continues at coordinate 8,130,171 of CM032668.1, forward strand.
ATAATTCAATTTGCGAATGAAGTTCTATGGAGTGTGTTTGGTTCTAGTATTTCAGCTCAGTATTTTCATATTTGTAACAACAAATATTTGTAAAAGTAAGATTATTGAACATGCATTCCATACTCTACATCTTAATGATTATTGATTTATGACATTGCAGTTATGAATCTTGGTTGGTGGGCATTCCATAGACTACTCATGGAAAATTTGGAGTTTATGCGAAGAAGATTCAATCAGATGAAAAAAACAAGTTTATGCTGACTGTAAATGTCTGATATTAATCCAAATACATTTGAAGCGACCATTTTGGACCAATTAACGGGTGTACAAAAGTACATGGAAAAACTGGATAGGCGAATCAGATCTATTGAACATACTTGTAATACTCAAAATGACAGGAATAGTGACTCTAGTTTGCAAGATATGCCACGTCATGCCCCACCCAGTCACAGGATTTTTTCAGGTGTGGATACCAGCCTAGATCTAGATTGATTTTATTAATTAAAACCATGAAGAGGCAGCACGCATCGGTAAGATTGGTAAGTACACCACAGACTCAAAGTTAGCCTCGTTCAACCAGGCTCTGTATTGAGCGCCGCCATTACAGAGTCTGGTTGATCGAGACTAACTCAAAGTAGTATTTGTCTTTGATTCAACGTTCACGTGGAACGTCAAGCGTTTGCCGTCGGAAATCCCAGCAGTATGTCGAGTAAGTTCAAAAGGTCAAATCCTACGTCACGTCGGGCAATTTGCATATGTAATTACTATATTTGTATATTATTAAAATATTTATTATAAAAAATCTGGATGAACAAAAAATAAAACAAGACACATTTTTTAAATTTATTTATTAGTTTTCTACTCTTAGGCAAACGCCTTGCTGGAAGAAAAAATTCTTTGGCTGCTAGATAAAGCTCCTTTAACAAACTCGTTATCGATCATTACCAGTTACCAAGGATTGTGAATTTGACATTATCTCTTGTGTTCGACAAACACGTATTTGAATGGCAATCATAACGTCCCCCGCTCACCCTGACTCCCCGGACTGGATGTAGATGTACGCCTGGTCTGTAGGGGGAGAGGACACGGGGTACTGCTGAAACTCCAGGCACGTGTTGTCCCTCCAGAAAGCGATGGCGGTGTTAATTTCATCTACTTCAGCTTGATCTGTAATAGACGACATATTAATATATACATTTTCAGCTGCCAGTATTAATAGTGTCTTAATTGTATGTGGGGTAGAGCTGTATTTTCACGAAGTATTTTCAGTGTCAACACTGATGTTTGCAACCATGTTAACTGACGCTGTGCGTCTGTACATCGTCTGGCTCGCCACATTGCGGGACCCATTACCGTGTCACAAAGTTTGAGCTCAACAACTCACTGCAACATGCATATCTATGTTCAATGCCGCCTCGATACGCCCAAGTTGGAAACTTACAGTATTTCGTGTGGCTGCGTTGCACGGGTTCGCCTACGATCGCTAATATGTAAAGCGGGTTTTAGATTGGCATGAAAAGACGTACTCACCAAACGCAGTGGTGTCCACGACGTAAGGCACCGTGAGGGGCCAGCGCATATGCTCCTCGAATGCACCGCGCTTGGCCCGCTGGCCGCCGCCCCCAACGCGCGTCTGCACCATCTCTACGAGGCGCTCGGCCTGCTCCCGGGTCAGGGCAATGTCGCCCATCAGCGTGGATGTGGCAGACTCGTTGATCTATCAAAAATATATATTTACAAATGTGTATAGATGTATACAAGTCGGGTTAAGTACAGTGATAAAAGACTAGAGTAGGATAGTATATAGGTAAATGTAAGTATTACCGTCCTCCAACAAGTAAACAAAGTACTGTTGACTTCTTGCCGTCAGCACTTCCTCAGGTCTTAAAAAATAATGTCACTACTACACATTTGGTATGTACCTAGAGGGTAGGAAAGGTTAACTCATTGCTCAATTTTGTATCAAAGTAGAGCCGTTCCAATAACACCAGCTGTGAAAGAGGTCTCAAAAGGGCCGACGGTCTCTTTATTGAAGTGAAGAAAAGTTGTTGTTGTCGTCTGCTAGTTTGACCTACCTTCCTTCCGTGCGCCTGCGCAGCTATTGCATTTGCCTTGGCCACCAACCTCTCCACTTCCCGGAACTCGTCGCAGTCGATCCCCCGGCAAGGGATGTACTTTCCTTTGGCGTTTCCCTGAAACACAGAATCAATGAGCTCATGTGATTAGATTTAGAGGTACACTGTGTAATGGAATTTGTAGGGGACCTTATGCTTACTGTCATGTTTTCCCGATCAAAATTGTAGATAAAAAATTAAGGCTCATACAATTTATACGTTTTATTTTTAAATTAGGACTGGTTCTGATAAATGTAATACATACAAAGTGCATATAAAATGACACACTTTTATCGATTTCGTGAATCAGTGGGGAAGTAGGAAGGCACCTTTTCAATTATAAATGCGAAATAAAGTGTGTAAAATGATTTAATATGCAAGCCAGTGGTAACAAGAGGTATGTGTAAAAAACAATATTGACACATAGTATTCGATTATAATTGATATAAAATTTCAAAATTATCTTTTTAATTTTTGCTCTCACGTTTTTAGGCTTAGTGAGAGTCAGTCAGCACGAGGAAATTAGAAAAGATAAACACTGTAGATGGAAAGCCTATAGACCTGTAAAGATAGCCTATCTCAAGGCCTTTAAATGGTCTGACATTAAGGCCTATTCTAAAAGCCTCTGAAGTTGCAAAATGTTTTGCTAATTTGACGTCATTTACTAAAAGCACATGGCTTCTATTTTAGAAGCAGCAGTCCAGCTGTAGTTGGGGTATTTTCCCGTTTAAGCACGTGGTACTGTTTATTTGTAATATGTTTCTGGTTGATTAATTCACACATAAGTAACAGAAGCTTTAGCATGTGGTACTGTTTATTTATATTGGAGAATGTTTGATGACGTTCTGTTTTGTAATAGTTTGTTTATTTGATACTCTTGTTATCTGATCATGGATATTGAAGCAATTAGACATAGCTTGCAAAATATTGGGATATGAAGCTGTTAGACAACATCAGAAAGAAATATTGGAAAATGTATTGCAAGGAAAGGATTGTCTTTTTGTTGCTCCAACCGGTAAATATCAAGATTACATATTTAATATCTTGGCTGACCCTTACCTGATCACCCATGCATGGAGCTGCAGTGTCTTGGCTGACCCTTGACTGATCACCCATGCATACATATTCTGCTGCTTCTGCAGCTGTTGCTAGTAAACACTCTGGTTTTAAAGGCTAACAGGGCAGGATGTTTGAGGCTGCATATTTAATATCAGTGGAATTCCTAGGGTTCTGTAAAAGACCTTATATCTATTAGAGCTAGAGGCTGTCACAATTGCACTTGCTCTTTATCTTTGCATTTAATATATGGTTGTTAACGAAGGGTTTATATAATAATAGAAATAAACACTATTAGGGTAATGGAAAAAGGTTGGGTGTGGCATCAAAATGGTTTTAAATAAACGTTCTAAAGCAAAATTTCCATTGACCAAATTCAGTAAATCTTGCCGAAACCTTTAAGTGATTGGAGAATTACAAGCATTACACTACTAAAATTAAATGCAATAAAATTAATGGCGATTGACGTTGGCTCAAGGCATTTTGCCACCGAATCTCTTTTTGCAATGTAAAATGTGTTCAAACCAAAACGTGACAAATACTCTAGATAGTAACCACTTGTGTACAGAGACCACTGAAAACCATTGGTGCTTGCAACAATAAATAAATGAATAAATAAATAAAAAAAAAATACACAAACACAAAATAACACACGCTTTTTTTATTGGGTTTACATGACCAAGCCAAATTCACATCACCAATGACATTATTGCTGATCTAAAAATGATTTTTGACAATACAACAGTAGACAATCTTGAGCACAAAATAAAAATACTTTTGTTTTTTTTTAGATAAAAGTCTACAAACAGTAGCGTTGCAAATAATGCAATTTAATAACCGTTTAAAATTCCACAACATAGTTTTGACCCGTCTCTTCCAATAAACACAATGTCATGTTTATTAACTGTATGTACTACTCGCTGTATTTAATGCCATTTATCTTTCAAGCCTTTCTATTGAAAAGGGTTTAAATCGAAATTGATTGAAATAATGCCATTTTCTGCAACCAAACATTTTTCAAGGGCGATCATTAAATCTGAATCTTTAAACATTTTTGTAGCTTTAAATTATGTATTCATAATTGTATTTACTCAATTTTATTCACAATTATATATTCTCTTTAGAATAAACTCATTTAAGAAGCATTGCAAGCTTTGATTTGTACGGGTGGACCTATCACCATTTTATTAAAATTATCATTGACATTAAAGCATCTTTTTACAAATCTATTTGACTATATCACAATCGACTCGAACCTTGGAATCCTATTCACCAAGCACTTACGGCAGGTTCATTAGACCCCCTACTGACACAACTGAATTAGTTACAATATATCCATGTGTAACATTATTGCACCAGATAAGCGAGCTCACCTGCACGTTCAGAACGCAGATCGCCAGGTACGGCACCACCAGAGCTGCCG
>CM032668.1:8134863-8151536 GCA_019095985.1 Streblospio benedicti
CGATTTTCAGCAAAACGCACCGGATGACCCCGTGTTAGTACGGGTGACCCCGAACGAATGGCGTACATCACGTTCAGATAACTACGTCACACGTACGTTGATAAACGTGGTGGTTGCACCTACTGTACTCAATTATGGATAACGTAACACTTTCATATAAGCTACGGATAAGTAATTACACGAATAAAAACAATGATGCTTCTATTTCTCAAAGTTTAAATAGAAATGTCAAGGTACATTTAACAGTTTAATGAGGATACTAGCTGTCATTATCCCACTGAACGTTGCCACTTGAAATCCCGTGGTCTGTCTGCGAATGTACGTTTATCAACACGGGAATAGTTCAATGTTTAAGGTTGTGGAGCTTATAAAACTGCGTAATTATTCATGCACATATGTAAAATTTACTACTGAAACCGATTTCATACATAATAGATGATTACTTACATTTCTGAGTGAAAACGTTTAAAAATTGGTTGTTTTTTCCCGAGATCGGCAAAATATCTGCGTAGTTGACACCATCATTTATTCGTTTTCAAAGAAACACACGATATACGGAGCCTATGCAGCTTTCATAAGACTGCTGTCAAACACCTTTTCTGTGATCCGCCATTTGAATTGTCATCAAATATCCATTTTAGAAGACACAAACCAAATATCTGTCCGTGTGCTGTGTGAGCATCATTGTACAATTTTGATACTAAATATGAGCTTACGAGGCTGGATTTTGCGGCCTATGTTCCTCTGCTGGTATTCCCATAGTGACTAACATTTTATTAAAATCACGAATCATGTCCAGTGAAGTGAACTTGCGCACGTGGACTTACATCAGCCATCATTAACAGCAATGAAAGTGTGACAGACAGATGTTATATAGCTCTGTACTTATCATTCAACTTGTGTTTCATTTTTTTTTTCTATTGTACAGGAGCGTTTTTAAAAAGAAGATGTTAATGGAGACAGCCACTATTGGCTTATAGTGTCTAGAACTATATAGAGTTCTCTCTATACTACTTGTGTGCGTCCTCATACCAATATTTTCTTTAAACTCTATGACCATATTTCGTATTCATTTATCATATTCATTATCATAATAAAGAATCATTCATAATAATTCTTTTTCCTTAAATTTTCTGCACGTGAACAAGACATAATATGAGGGGTTTGGGTCTTAAGCAACTTGTAACATCCATGGCAGATCTTACCAAAAACATGTGTTTGTCGCAAATTTCCGGAAAGCGGTCTTGCATGCATACCTCAGGTCTACTACATCCACACTGTCTTGACACTCCCACACCTTGTCCTGAGATCACCCACCACTGTTCTACCAGTAGCCCATTCTGACAGGTTTTTGTGTGTGTGTGTGTGTGTGTGTGTGTGTGTGTGTGTGTGTGTGTGTGTGCGTGCGTGCGTGCGTGCGTGCGTGCATGTGCGTGTGTGCCTCTGTGTGTGTGCGTGTGTGCGTGCGTGCGTGCGTGTGCGTGCGAAATTGTCTTATAGGATATGTCTTAAATGTAAATGTTCTGCACATCAACCAGACATAACATGAGGGGTTTGGGTCTTGAGCATATGCTTATATATACATATTAGTGTCTTTAGTCTTAATTGTATGTCATGCTCAACATGTGCTTTGGGGTATAGCTGTATTTTCACGAAGTATTTTCAGTGTCAACACTGATGTTTGCAACCATGTTAACTGACCCTGTGCGTCTGTACATCATCTGTCTCACCACATTGCGGGACCCGTTTCCGTGTCACAAAGTTTGAGCTCAACAACTCACTGCAACATGCATATTTATGTTCAATGCAGCCTCGATACGCCCAAGTTGGAAACTTACAGTAATTCGTGTGGCTGCGTTGCACGGGTTCGCATACGATCGCTAATATGTAAAGCAGGTTTTAGATTGCCATGAAAAGACGTACTCACGGAACACAGTGGTGTCCACAACGTACGGCACCGTGAGGGGCCAGCGAGCGTCCGCGCTGTCCACGTATGAACCGCGCTTGGCCCGCTGGCTGCCACCCCCGACGCGCGTCTGCACCATCTCTACGAGCCTCTCGGCCTGCTCCCGGGTCAGGGCAATGTCGCCGAACAGTGTGGATGTGGCAGACTCGTTGATCTATCAAAAATATATATATTTACAAATGTGTATAGATGTATATAAGTCGGGTTAAGTACAGAGATAAAAGACTAGAGTAGGATAGTATATAGCTAAAAGTAAATATTACCGTCCTCCAACAAGTAAACAAAGTACTGTTGACTTAGATTTAAGACTCAACAATCTATCATCTGCGGTTTTACAGAGAATGGGAGTAAAGTCACTGTCAAATATAAGTTTGGGCCATGATACGTCTAAATATAAAAAATAATTCAGAAAGGCCCCTTGTGGTTCAATTAGTCTATTTTGTGACTTCTTGCCGTCAGCCCTTCCTCAGGTCTTAAAAAAATAATGTCACTACTACACATTTGGTATATACCTAGAGGGTAGGAAAGGTTTACTCATTGCACAATTTTGTATCAAAGCAGAGCCGTTCCATTAACATCAGCTGTGAAAGAGGTCTCAAAGGGGCCGACGGTCTCTTTATTGAAGTGAAGAAAAGTTGTGGTTGTCGTCTGCTAGTTTGACCTACCTTCTTTCCGTGCGCCTGCGCAGCTATTGCACTTGCCTTGTGCAACAACCTCTCCACTTCCCGGAACTCGTCGCAGTCGATCCCCCGGCAGGGGATGTACTTTCCTTTGGCGTTTCCCTGAAACACAGAATCAATGAGCTCATGTGATTAGATTTAGAGGTACACTGTGTAATGGAACTTGTATGGGACCTTATGCTTACTGTCATGTTTTCCCGACCAAAATTGTAGATAAAAAAAAACTAAGGCTCATACAATGTATATGTTTTATTTTTAAATTAAGACTGGTTCTAGTAAATGAAATAAATACAAAGTGCATATAAAATGACACACTTTTATCGATTTCGTGAATCAGTGGGGAAGTAAGAAGGCACCTTTTCAATTATAAATGTGAAATAAAGTGTGTAAAATGATTTCATATGCAAGCCAGTGGTAACAAGAGGTATGTGTAAAAAAATAAAAATAAAATAATACAACAGATAGCAAATACAGTAAGCCCCTTCATACAAGTTGAAGTAGATTATCCGTCAAACCACCCCGAAGGAAGAATGCCAATACTAGATTTATCTGTAGAGATGAAAAATAATGACATCCACTATAGGTTTTATAGAAAAAGTATGGCAAATCAATACCTACTAATGAACAGATCAGCCATGCCAAGAAAAATGAAGGGAGTATGTCTTGTACAGGAGGTAGTTATGATTCTAAGAAACACAAGCAGGAAACACAACAACACTATCAGGATAGATTTCCTTAGTGAATTTAGCTTGCACATGAAATATAGTGGCTACACGCCTAAATTCCGTCTTGAAGTCATCAAAAGTGGAGTAGAGTCATATAGAAAACAACTACAGAGAGATGAAGATGGAACATGCCCAGTCTACAGACCTAAGCAATACAATACAATGAAGAGAATAATAAGGAAGGAAATGAAAAAATCAGCATGGTACAAGCCACAGGACACTGTGTTATTCATTCCTCCCACCCCTAATAGTATACTCGCTCAAACCATAAAGAAAATAGCTGAAGAAAATTTCGATGATATAAAATAAAGGCCGCATCCCACTGCTAGAACGTAAGCTCGACGCATGAATTCCAGGAGATTTCCTGGTAAAAATGATCTTTACGTCGAGTCTATCTGAAAAGTGGATCCATTTTTATGGCCGGTTGTTGTTTTGTTTTTTCTCAGCGCTAAGCTAGCGCAAAACAAAGTTGGCGCCAGTCTGAGCAAGTGTGGATGAAGATGTTAGTCATACGTCACTCATACGTCAATGACCCTTTAAGTTAAATGTCCGTACAACGCCACAGAATAACATGCGTCTATAACGCTGGTCATCAGCCGAGTTTACGTCCATAAAAATCGCCACCCTTACGCCATCTTACGACCACCATGCACCTACCCTACGCTACCCTTACGCGGCGTACGGCCACTGAGCAGCGTATGATTGGCGTAGGCGGGCGCCACTGCGGGCATTCAAAACTCGAGGCCTGATGGGTCGGCGTATGGAATTTACGCTGCTCATACTTTGAGCAGCCCTCGTAAGAAACCATGATCTTCCTAGAAATCTGAGGCCGGCGTACTGGAAGAAAATTTCAAAGAATGCGCATACGCAAGGTTCGGCAGAAAGACCAATTTTTATGGAACGGTCTTCAGCTGCCACTACGCTCCCGTTAGTGGGACGCGGCTTTTAAGGTTAAAGTTATAGAACGAGCTGGGAGAAAATTACAAACTATGTTGCCACAACTTCAAGAGCATGAGACATGTGGTAGACAGGAATGCTTTTTGTACCAGAATGGAGGAAAGGGTGATTGCAATAGAGAAGGGGTTGTATACATGGGACAGTGTGAGGTATGCAGGAACCAAGGAATAGTCAGCAAATACATAGGTGAAGCGAGCAGATCTCTTTTTGTTAGAGGTAAACAACACAACGCAGTCATAAGATAAAACAATGTCAAATATATTATAGAACTATAATATCTTTGACAATGTTAACAATGCTTTCAGAAAACATATAAATGAATATCACCCAAATGAAACCACAGGAAATGATATATTTAGAATGAAAGTTCTAAAATCGTATCAAAGACCCTTAGAAAGGCAAATTGCTGAAGGTGTGATTATACACAATTTAGATGCAGATATAACCATGAACAGCAAACTTGATCATTATCAGCCCGCCATCAGAAGAGTAACATTCACTAATGAATTACTATAGATATTTTATCATTATTATTATGAGATCTGGTTGTTTCACCTGTGTATTCTTATTTTTACTTTTCTTCTTTCATTATTATGTAAATGTATTGTTCTTAGTATTGTTGATCTTTACTATTATTCTGTCACATACATGTACTGCAAAGTATAAAATCCCCTTTCTAAGATGTGTTAACTGTTAGGTGTCTTTTGAGTACTTATGTTTTTATTGTATTCTGATGAGGACAACAGTCGAAAACAGTTCAATAAATAATTTTTAGAGATATTTAGTGATTATATGGTTTTAATTTTGGAATTTAGCATATTTATAAAGAACGAACTCAAAATGATACATGTAAAAAACAATATTGACATATAGTATTCGATTATAATTGATATAAAATTTCAAAATTATCATTTTGATTTTTGCACTCACGTTTTTAGGCTTAGTGAGAGTCAATCAGCACGAGGAAATTAGAAAAGATAAACACTGTAGATGGAAAGCCTATAGACCTGTAAAGATTGTGCAAATCTATGCTAAGAACGAGTCGGTCATTCCTTATAACTAACCCAGTGTTAAACAGAAGATGCTTTTGTAAGCAGTAATATGAATAAAGCTACTACCTTGTTCTCTTGGTCTCCACTGAGAGAGTTAAAGGGTGGCCAAGGCCTTCCCTCAGGAGGAGGAGGTCCTGTTGCATCCACGGGAGGTCCTGGAGTATCCATGGGCTTTGCCTGTGAAGAAGGAAGGTACCGTTGCACGTCGGTGTATTCACGGGAAACTTCCCGACATGTTTGTTTGCTCTAGTAGTCTCAATGTGCAAACTACAAGCTATATTAATATAGGAATGGTGAATTCATACTGTGAATGCAAATTATATGAATACCGTAAGAAAGGAGGGTCTAGTAACGGTCTAACAACAGGTCCTGTTACCCTTAATTTATGTGTTCTCTATGACATATTGCATTGAAGATAGTTTAATGGCAATCCTTGAAGCTTTGGTTAATGGAAAAAAATGGTTGGGTGTCGCATCAAAATGGTTTCATCAATGACCTTTGTATTGCGACGTTCGTTCAAAAGCAAAATTTCCATTGATCAAATTCAGTAAATCTTGCACTCGAAACCTTTAAGTGATCGGAGAATTACAAGCATTACACTTCTAAAATTAAATGCAATAAAATTAATGGCGATTGGCGTTGGCTCAACTCGCATTTTGCCACAATGACTCTCTTTTTGCAAAGTAAAATGTGTTCAAACCAAAACGTGACAAATACTCTAGATAGTAACCACTTGTGTACAGAGACCACTGAAAACCTCTGGTGCTTGCAACAATAAATAAATAAATAAATAAATAAATAAAACAAAAAACAAAACAAAATAAATACGCTTTTTATTGGGTTTACATGACCAAGCCAAATTCACATCACCAATGACATTATTGCTGATCTAAACATGATTTTTGACAATACAACAGTTGACAACCTTGAGCACAAAATAAAAATACTTTTGTTTTGTGAAATAAAAGTCTACAAACGGTAGCGTTCCAAATAATGCGATTTAATAACCGTTTAAAATTCCACAACATATCTTCACCCGTCTCTTCCAATAAACACAATGTCATGTTTATTAACTGTATGTACTACTCGCTGTATTTAATGCCATTTATCTTTAAAGCCTTTCTATTGAAAAGGGTTTAAATCAAAATTGATTGAAATAATGCCATTTTCTGCAACCAAACATTTTTCAAGGGCGATCATTAAATCTGAATCTTTAAACATTTTGGTAGCATTAAATTATGTATTCATAATTGTATTTACTCAATTTTATTCGCAATTATATATTCTCTTTAGAATAAACTCATTTAAGAAGCATTGCAAGCTTTTATTTGTACGGGTGGGCCTATCACCATTTTATTAAAATTATCATTGACATTAAAGGATCTTATTCCAAATCTATTGGTCTATATCACATTGGACTCGAACTCTGGAATCCTATTCACCAAGCACTTACGGCAGGCGCATTAGACCCTCTACTGACACAACTGAATCAGTTACAATATATCCATGTGTAAAATAATTGCGCCAGACAAGCGAGCTCACCTGCACGTTCAGAACGCAGATCGCAAGGTACGGCACCACCAGAGTTGCTGGGACCAGCATTCTCAAACAACCTGCGGTCAAAGTATTCTTTAGGTCTTTACTTCCTTCGTTTTATGATTACTTCAAATAAATAAAGTGATTCCCACTCTAAAATGTGTGTTAAAGAACACACGCACACAAAAAATAATTACAATCAGAAGGTTTGCTAGGCCTGTTTCGCGGCAACCACAGAAGAAGAGTGAACCTTAACCGCCAAAAAGCAGACTTATATGGGACAAGGAGACGCGACGAGTCGTGACAAACGATGATGAAGTCGATTCTTCACGACTCCATTTATTTCCCCCTATGTAAAAGGCTCTCAAGATTCAATGTAGAAATGGACCTGTTAAAATGGCGACCTCCAACTTTTGTCAAGCCGGGCACGCGTGATTTACATGTCAGGGTCATCATCGGCTTTATAACCGGAAGCATGTCTTGTTACTTATTATGACTAAATGTTTGTGCAAATTTTTCATTCAAGGGGTTGACCCTTAGTCAATTAGGTGCGAGATATGGCCGCTTTGTCACTAATGACGTACTTTGTTTATTAGTGCATGGGTTTGGCCTAAAAGAGGTCCTTAGTTTACCCCCCCCCCCATATGGGATACAATGTATGCATGGACTTTTGGCGACTGTAATTGATTGACGGATACAATGCTTCAATTAGCGAAACAATATTTGACACCTTCTGTTGTTTGGGTGTCTGTGTGGGGTTCGCATCATTTGCATTATTTGTTGCATCATTTGTTGGGACACCTTTTCTTATTTTGGGGAATGATCGTATGAAATATAATTAGAAAGTAAAGAGTTTAAGAGTTCTTTATAGTATTACGAGGGTGTTTTCAGAAAGGTTGTCGACCCATTAATTCTCGAGATATGAGGAAAATAACGTCCACGTGAATTTATGAGTTTATGTTGGAGTAATATATTTCGTTTGAAAGCCCTGAGAAGCTTTTCAGATACAACTGTTTTGATTATTTTTTAAGTAAATAGTTTATGTGCTATATTTACTTTCTAATGGCTTTCCCGGTCTAAGGCAGTGTTGACAACCATGTTAGATCTTTATGCTCACACTAACTTGTAATAATGAAAATGATAATATATAAATATTTATATGGCGCAACTTTCCAGAAAGTCAATGTTAAAGTTCACCGTATCTTGAGGAAATATCCTTGGCCCTCGATGAACAAATGTTCATTTCTCTTATGAAGCTACAACCTATCGTTTGTTTCTCTGATAGTTATAATAGAAAGTGACCACAAATCACGGGAAGATGGAACTGGTACACAACATACTCAGTGTGGAGTGAAAAGCATGATAAATAAGTATGATATGATAGCACACAGGCAGTATGATAAGTTAAGACGTTACTGTGGCACGGTTATCCCAGATACGAATCCTATCATATGCTATACTGCTAACGCTCATAGTTTGTTTTCTATCACTGAGAACAGCTTCCACATAAGAATATTTGCTGGCCTTGTGGCAGCTGATATTAGCCAGCTATGGCTGATTTATTTAGCTCATGCACAGGCTGCTACTTTAGGGTTAACATGTTAACATAATTAGAGGGCAGGCTCATCAAGAGTTGCCATGGTGACAGAGAACTTATAAGTCACATCTACAGGCCTCGCATGACCTACAGATCACCACACATCACACGGGATTTTTGTGATATACAGAATATTGCTCAACATGAGAAATGAAAATGAACATCCTGATTGATATTAGCATAGAAGAAAATATTCATTTACCTGAAGCAATTGTGGCTGCAGCAGGAGCAGTTGTGGCAGGAGCATCAGGAGCAAGAAAATAAAGTGCGTTATTATCTAATATCTGAACATGACATACTCGAACTCATCACCCTCTCAAATACATCCACTAGATCTAGTGTTATAATCAACTTTAGAAGAGCTTTAGTACTGAGAGGAACTCCATTTGTTGTTTCTTTTCATCTCGTTTTTGTATTGTTTCTTTTCTTTTTGTTTTTATCTTCAAAATTTACTTATTACGTTTTAGTGGAATGACAAATAAAAAGGAATTCTCTTACATTTTAAGCAAATGGAAATTCCAAATAGATATCATTTTCTAATGTTCTTGCTCTACTGTCACTAGATACGATTATTTCCAAAAACTCACAGTAGAAAAATAACTATTTCATTGAAAAACATTTTTCTTTTGCATTTTACAATGACCACCGACCTTCGTTCTTTTGATTGTGGAAACGTTTTCGGAATTTACATTTCACTGGGTACACTGTGAATACTAGGTAATGTTTCCCATGTAATTATCTAAGCAAGATAATAAATTCCATTCCTAAATCCATTTTACGAATCCGATTTTACATGTACAGAATCACTTACAAACACTGCAACAAATGGACTCGAACCTTCAATTATATTTGAGCAAGTGTGAAGAGTTCGAAGAAAATCTATTTCGAATGAATTTTACCAATTCCGAAAAAGAAAGCAAAAAACTTACACCTTGACTTCGTTTATCGAATTTTTATGAAATTTCAGCATATATGTAAAACAATTTGCAAAAGGCAAGTGAAAGTAAAGAAGGTAAAACGAGAAGCTTTGAAAATTGTTCTCCTGCTATGTTTATTTTCTCTATAATTCTTTACTCCGTTTTTAGTCCAAAGAATGAGCCGAAAAAGCGGGTAGACCCTTCACTATCAGTACTGTAGATAATGACATCGCATGTTTTATCCATATCATTAGTTTACATCATAATGATTTTGTCTCTAGCTAAGCTTCAAAATTTTAATCAAAAAGCTAAATCGACTTATTAATATCAATGAGTCGTATTGTACTCACCAGTGGCTGCCAAACCGAGGGTGAACAAAGCCAGCACGTGCATGTTGCGGGTTGTGATGATGACTGCCCTGTGGTGTCGCTTATATTGACACAAGCTTCCTACGCAGAGCTGTAAACATTAGGGGGAAAAATGCAATTTATGGACACAAGCAACATTTGAGTAATCAACATTAGGCCTTGTTTTGTACATGTCGCTACGTAGATCAATAGTCAATTTTCAGTGTTTACCAGCTGACCAAATGTGCCCAATAGATATTGTGAAAGTTTTTTTTGTGCTCCAGTATCATAACTATTTAACTATTTCTAAATTATTCTAATTCATGGGCAAAGATCCGGGTTAGACAAACTGGTGGATGAGGAAAGACCCATAGACACATACAGGCCTCAAATAAATGATTTTTTTTTAATTTTCTCATGTTTATCGTTGTAACAACCAAAATAATACACATACTCAAAGGTTTGGCTACAGTAACATTTTTGTATCTAAACTGTGGCTAGACTGACGTGTTGGACATGGGAGTAATTAACATTGAATTAAAACATTCATGTCAAACTTTAAAGAAATACTAAGATGTATGAAGACTTCATGCCTGTGTCATTGTTAGCTAGTTCTCAAGTATGTGCAATGTAAATACAACTAATATAGCACTATATTATACATATAGTATACACGATTTTATACACGTTTTCTTGAATTTCTGATTGGAATAAAGTGTATATGTCCACATTGAGTGCTCTTGGATACTCTTACAAGAGTGGATAGAACTATAATCTGTACCTGTGTACCATCAACCCCCAGTCTCATGTTACCCAGTGTCCCATCTACACCCAGTATCCCATTTACCCTCAGTCGTCTCTACTATATAACTATTTATTATATTATTTCATCACTACCAATCACAAAATCATATTTCGGAAAAGTGCAATGTTTCTGGAACAATTTCACGGCAGTGGTACAATTTCAAGGCTCAACAATGGTGCCCCCTCCCTTGAGGGAGCTGTCCCATTCCAGAGTAGTGCCCGTGGTGGAGGAGGGAGAATGTAGGTACCATTTGCCTTGTGGCTGCTGAACCAGTGCAGGTCACGGCAGAAGTCGTCGTCCAGGAGAACGGTTCTCGTGCAAGCATGGCGCCTCAGGGTGGCGAGCATTCTATTTAGGAGGAGTCCGGTGGGGTGGGAGCAGTACTGGCTAACGTGGAGAAGTTTCCTAAGGAGGGATTGCAGGTGCTCGACCGTTGTGTGACACGTCTCGAGTCATTCTACTTTTTTGTCAGACATGCCAATAATGCGGGCTATTGTGTCTATAGTATTATCATTGGTGCCCTGACTCCTATTGTATTATCATTGGTGCCCAGAACCCTCACTTTGAGGAATAAAGAGTTCGCAACATCGCCATCTTGTGCCTTTGTCAGATTTCTCACAAATAACCAAATATCCACCCACAAAACCCTTCAGTGTCGAACTGTATTCCGAGTCATATGATGGAGCGGTTGTTGGGGGGGGAGGCATCGCCGTAGCTTTGTTGAGTGCAGCCCACAGATGTCATAGATAGTTATTTAATTTGATCGATTTTGCACAAATATTACATTGTAGGCAATCATGGAAAATCAATTGTTTTATAATTCTTACTTGAATAATGGACTAGACCTGTGACTCCAACCTATTTGTTGTGTCCTGTTTTTGTATATCATCGATAGTTATTTAATTTGATCGATTTAGCACAAATGTTAATTGTAGGCAATCATGGAAAATCAATTGTTTTATAATTTTTACTTAAATAATGGACTGGACCTGTGACTCCAACTTATTTGCTATGTCCTGTTTTTGTTGGTGTTGTACAGTTTGTATGTCACATTACACCATGTGTCCACACGGCCTCTGACCTATTAGCATCATTATGCAATAAAAGTTTGACGTTTGAACTGCAATGGTCGTAATAGCCATGTGTTATAAGGGCATTTACAATAGCATTTAATGCTATTTCATACAACGTGCGTATTGCACATAACATTGGAGGCATTAGAAAACGAAGTAAATACATCTATTTGAGGCTTGCATTCTTCAGGATAATGACGTTCGCAAGTTTACTCCAGGCATTGGTCGTCTGCAATTTTGATTAAGACCGGTCTTTTTCCCATGAACTGCGTCAATTTCATTGCTAACTAAATATTGATTTCAGATTCATAATCCTCACTAAAAATCCCACCGATAGAGTACTTTCCACGCAAGGCATACGATAAATGATACTTGAAATTGACCTTTAAACATTTAAAGTCGTGTAAGTCTGGAGCAATGGCGCCTTACCCGGAACTCACAACGACCATTTCGATAGTGGTATTGCAGAGAAATATTTAGTTTGTTCGCCTTCTTGAAAGTCATGAATGGATGAGGGGATAGTGAGATTGATTCGTGACAAGAATGTCATGATTAGTAGAGTCCCCACTTGGTCTATTTTCTACAAAGCATTGAATCAATCTATTGACTCATTATGATACACTCTCAAACTTCTGATTACTGTTTCAAACACCCAGCAGGAATTAGGAACTATTGTAGAGAGAAAATATATTCAAGGCCAATTTATGTTAAATATTTTAATGTTTGGGTATTTATTGAGCTACAGAGAGTTGTTTTGATTTTTACTAATGTATTATTTCTTGATCACTAAAACAGAGCCCTACACTGGATCCACAAATCAGTGCTGCTTCCCTGTGTCCATTTTTAAGACATTCCATAAAGTTCCTTTGTCATTTTTCATTTCCAAGTTGTGCAGAAAAGCTGTGCACTTGTTCCCTTTTTATTTGATTTTGGGACACAAAAGTCCATAGTTACTTCCGGTATGTGTTATAAGGCCATTTACAATCGCACTTAATGCTATTTCATTCAAAATATGTATTGCATATAACACTATCATGCTAACTAAAATTCGATTGCAGATTCAGAACACTCACTCGGAGAGTGCTTTCCAAACGTGGCACATGATAAATGATACTTGAAAATGACCTTTAACGATTATTTTAATTCGTGTTAGCACAGACCTTACATTGTAAGGTCTGTGGTGTTGGTATATAATTACCCGGAACTCACAGTGATTTTGATGTTGGTGTCGCAGGTATATTTACAGCACATTTTCCTTCTTGAAAGTGGTGAATGATGGGTGTTTCTCACATCAATACAATAGATTATCAGTGTAATGGTCTGTTTTAGTGTGGAGATAACACTAGCTTGCACGACTGGTGCCTAAGCCTGCTCGAGTGAGCGTTAGCCCGGGGCGTTAGCGAACGAAAGCAAGCTAAGACACCACAAGTGCATAGCTAGTGTTATCTCAACACTAAAACAGACCATTGCCGTTTCATCTCCCCAGTTTAACATAATTATTTAACTTGGTGGTGTTTACGGTTCACAAAGTAGGGAGATAATCTGATCTCCTACGGCTCTTAACCAATCAGAATCAAGAATGAACAGCAAACTGGGGAGACAAGGATTTTCAATGTGTCGCTTCAACAGGTTAACATGGCTAAAACAAACAACCGTGTGCCTGTGTCACTTTTAACACATGTAGGGCCTTTAAAACCTACCCTTATACCACTATATTATCGCTCTAGGTGGAATATTAAACACCACGGCAATTTTGGGGTAAGGAAATGTTATTTAAGGTGACATGCATATAACACTGATAAGACTGATGTTATTCAATATATTTCAAATAAGACTTATGTGTAGCGTAAAGCAATATTCAGGGACAATTTATATTTATTGTGATTATAATTGGGAATTTTATTAAGTAAGTTCCTGCGTGTTACATTGACACACATCTCTTAACTGAAGCGTTTTCGGGGACAAATCTCAATAACAATTGTATCAATATCATAATTCGGCCATAGGTGGTATAAACACCAAAAATTGTCCAACCTAGTCTAGGGTTCATTCATGGAGACATCCGAAAGTTTAGGGTCATAACATTGTGTAGTTTTCTTCAAGTCGTCGAACATAGGTTAATGCATGTCGAAAAACAGATAGTCCCTGTA
This sequence comes from Streblospio benedicti, assembly GCA_019095985.1. Classification (NCBI taxonomy): domain Eukaryota; kingdom Metazoa; phylum Annelida; class Polychaeta; order Spionida; family Spionidae; genus Streblospio; species Streblospio benedicti. The sequence goes on from CM032668.1 coordinate 8,148,669, forward strand.
CCAGCTAATGCTGTTGCTGGAACTAAAAACTCAAGCAGATCGAATGCATTTATATTTAGCATTACTAGCTGACCCGTCTCCTACGGACGCTAGTTTGTCTATGATGGAAACGAAAATGTGAAAAACGCTGTCTAGATTCGTCTGTCTCACTCAAAGAGGGTCATCAACACCCGGGCATCAACACAACCCGTACAAAACCCGTGGAATTGTACACGTGGACGATAATAGAAGATATTAACGAAATACCTTGTGGAACAACTCACACAGGACTTTGGGGTGCAGTTATATATCGTAAACCAATATTCCTATGATGATAATTTGATTACATATCATTTTATCACCTGTGAAGTAGGTGTAGTGCTCTAATTTACCTATATTCTGGGATAATATTGATTAAAACATACGATGTTAGTCATTGGGTCTAGTCTTAAAAATAATTGGAAACCACACTGAGGTCCCTCTTCACAAATACATGTACACTCCACGTTTGCATTTGTATCAATGTGATTGTTTTTTTTCTCCATGTAACATATGCAATATATGAAGAACAACAGATAGGAATTTAAATGGATACTTCCAGTGTCATATTGGATATAGCAGTCCTTTGTTGCCATTACAAACTGGTACCCATGTGCGACCGCCATTAATTGTAGGACTTGACCTGTAAGTTAGTGCGAACGCCACGCAAAACCCCATTTGTTTGTCCGCAAAAAAAAGCTTTTCAGAAGTCAAATTTGTCGCTTAATACTGCATCTAGAAATATGTTTTATGTGTTGTTTTGAAGCTTAGTGTTTCCTCTATCTTGTGCGCCGTCTCATGATAGTGTGAGCCTACAATCCTGGTCACGAAAATTATCGTCAAATGGTACAGGCATGTGAAAACACAATGCAATCGGCTAAACATTGGAAACACAGTGCAATCGGATAAAGCAACAAATGGCTGCTTCCTTTTATCGTGCATGTTATTTTTTGACCATTTCAAAACAGTTTTTTTCCATAGATAATGACATAATTGAATATGTGCGGCTTGTGAACGCATTTCTACACTACTGACGCAGCTCAAGTTGAAGTTTTTAAGTGACAAAACTGTAGTGGTGAGCGCCAGGAGAGGAATAATGTCACATGTTCGTGGAATCAGCATTGCCAAGCAGGTCCAGTGAAGCAGTGGCCTAAATGAGTAGAGAATGAAAGGTATGGTGCATATGGCAACATGCACACAGTAGTAAGGCAGTGAGCGGGTCTAGTTTTGAAGCCCCGAAACGCCACTGATAAGAGCAAAGGGGGATAAATGTCCGAGATTCGTAGGGGTTGGTGGCCAAAAGTAGGTAACAGCCGGTTTCCATAATTATATATTAATGCTCGCATAAACTTGAATAAAAATGACAGAAATGAAATGGCAATTATTAATATGGCAATTCGGGAAAACCAATGGCCCTTTGTGTGTGTCAGGAGTGAAATTACATATTAAATTTATACATGTCTCAAAATTATACTATAGACGCAATACACATCCCATTCAGATTCAGATTCAGATTCAGATATTTATTTATAATAACATTGTACATTGAAGTATTACATTAAATAGATAAAACAAGATAATATAATAGGAAAAATAAGATATAATAAAAAAAATAACCAATAAAATTAAACATTAGAATAAATAACATACGAAATAAGGTACTAGTACTATGAGATTATAAGTAGGAACACCAAAAGTCTTTGCTTTGAACAAAAACTTATTTCCATAGTGGACCACATTATATTATCACAGTGACAAGATGACTAGTGAACAAAATTAATACAACAAATACTGATATAATAATATTACATGAGAGGTATTTACGTTACAAATTCGCTATCTTCAGTGGATACCATTTTATTGAAAAGGAATAATTTTCATTTACTCTTGAATGAGCTTTTACTTTCTTTTTTAGGAATTCCATAATTTAGCATCATTATACATAAAAGAAGTGAGACCTTGGCTATTGACATGAGTAAGTACATAGGATTTAAAGCTCTTTCTGGTGTTGTGTTGATGCACTTCTTCGATTTTGTTAAAATTACATAAGTATTGTGGTGACTTTCCATAATATATAATGTGCATCATGTTCAGTGTCAGATATTTAACCCTAGACTCAACATCCAAAAAATTAACTTTCCTAAAATGTGAGGTTGTCAAATGAGGTCTGCAATCAAAATCTAAAATAAACCTTATAATTTTGTTTTGTGCTGTCTGTAACTTATTCTTTACACATTTTGTTATATTTCTATAATAAACATTGTAGCCATAGTCAAATCTGGACTGCAATAAAGATATACACAGAAGTATGCGTTCTTTAAATTTCAAAAATTCCTTTTTTCTAAACATGAATCTTAAACCAGAATTTATGCGTTTGATAATAGAATTTCCCATAGTTTTACCTGACAAATCTTGATCTATCATTACGCCTAAATATTTAACATTTGACTTAGATTCAATTTTATATTATTACAATGGACATTTAAAGATGATACCTTAGAGTCTATTAAGTTTTCTTTTTGAACCAAAAACAATACTTTCGGTTTTACCAAGATGTAACGAGAGTTTATTCATGTCTAACCATTTTTTAATTTTGTTCATTTCTTCTGACAATTTTGATTCTATTATATTTATATATTTACCGGTTACCAATAACATGGAGTCATCTGCGTATAGACATAGATCACAGTCAATGGCTTTTTCCATATCGTTAACATAAATAGAAAATAACAAAGGACCACGTAAATGTAAAAAAAACGCTATAAACATGAGCTACACTAAAAGGTTAATATAATCACCTTTTATTCCCATTTGTATAAAGAGATTTATTGAAAATCATTGTAACAATTT
>CM032668.1:8151636-8163363 GCA_019095985.1 Streblospio benedicti
GGACCAGCATTCTCAAACAACCTGCGGTGAAAGTATTCTTTAGGTCTTTACTTCCTTTCTTTTTACGATCAATTCAGATAAATAAAGTGATTCCCATTCTAAAATGTGTGTTAAAGAACACGCACACACACAAAATAATTACAATTAGAAGGTTTGGTAGGCCTGTATCGCGGCAACCACAGAAGAGTAATATAAACCTTAACCGGCCAAAAAGCGGACCTATATACGGCAAGGAGACGCAACGTCTCGTGACGAACAATGATGAAGTCGATTCTTCACAACTCTATTTATTTCCCTTTGAAAAAGGCTCTCCAGATTCAATGTATAGAAATGGACCTGTTAAAATGGCAACCTCCAACTATTGTCAAGCCGGGCACTTATGATTTGCATGTCGTCATCGGCTTTATAACCGGAAGCGTGTCTTGTTACTTATTATGACTAAATGTTTGCGCGTTTTTTTTTATTCAAGGGGTTGACCCTTGGTCAATTAGGTGCGAGATATGGCCGCTTTGTCACTGATGACGTAGCTTGTTTATTAGTGCATGGGTTTGGCCTAAACGAGGTCCTTAGTTTACCCCCCCCATATGAGATACAATGTATGCATGGACTTTTGGTGACTGCCATTGATTGACGGATACAATGTTTCTTTTTCTTCCCATGTAATATCAAGAAATAGTACGAAATTTGTTTTCCAACTAAAGTTTGCCAAAGGTTCATTTTCAAACTGTTTGAATAGGAGCCTTGGTTTCTATATAATTTCAATAAATACTTTCTATGGAAAAACAACTTAGGCTATTTCTTTGATATAGTGAAAAGGTTTATGTGGCAAGTGTTTGATGCAGTTGTTTAAAAAATACCAGATATTGTGTGCAGTTGAATAACATGCCATTTAAATGACATCATAAATTTATCTCCGTTTGAAATATTCTTGCACAGATAGTGTACTAAAAAGAGCTCATCAATTGACTCGAGAATTTGACTTGAAATTTTTGTTTTCTTGGTTTGGTTTTCTTTAATATTTTAAACATTTGCAGTAGTATACAGTCCATTCCTCAATGGATTGTTTATTGTTCTGCCCTGTTGTTTTTAATTTGATTTTTAAAAGTTAAGAACAGCAAATCATCGCAGTGTAAATACTGACAAAATATCTACTGCATTGTACTTGTGTTTTTCGTGCACAATCGGGAGATTCACAGCTGAAATTTGTTTAGCTCGGGCAATATTTAACAAGTTCTGCCTGTGAATCTCGATAGTGCATTTTGTATTTTGTTTAACACCAACATGTGCTACATGTAAGGTTGCTTGATTTTGAACATCTGTCGAGTACGGTGGGCTTGCGTTTTCTATGCGCATTCTTTGCGTCTAGCGTAGTGGCGCCGCCAGTACGCCGGCCTCAGATTTCTAGGAAGATCATCGATCGGGGCAGATTTTTACGCCGCCAATACTTTGGGCTGCTCAAAGTATGAGCAGCGTAAATTCCATACGCCGGCCCATCAGGCCTCGAGTTTTGTACGCCGCAGTGGCGCCCGCCTATCGCCAATCATACGCTGCTCATGCGTCTGCCGTACGCCGCGTAAGGGTAAGGGTAGGCGCATAGTGGTGACCAGCGATTCTCGGCGTAAGGGTGGCGTAATTCGGGCGCAGTATGGACGTAAACTCGGCTGATGACCAGCGTAATATAGACGCATGTTAGGCGTGTGGCGTAAGGCGGACGGACATTTAACTTAAAGGTAGCGTAACATTAACGTATGAGTGACGTATGACTAACGGACTTACGCCACACTTGCGCCAGACTGGCGTCAACTTTGCGCTAGGTGTGCGCTAGCTTAAAGCGCTGAAAAAAAAAAAAAAAAAACAACCGGCCATAAAAATGGATCCACTTTTCAGCGTAGGCTCGACGTAAAGATCATTTTACCAGGAAATCTCCTGGAATTCATGCGTCGAGCTTACTGAATTATTTTTTTCTAGCAGATCGTGGATGAAATTGCGTAAAAGGCTCTTTCTAAAAATGTTTTCAGAAACAATATTGATCAAGTAGTTTTCAAAGTATAGACAAAACAATATTTGACACTCACCATCTGGAGAACCGTTCCTTTAATTGCATTGCAACAAAGTAGCAAATTCGAGCGTCGGCAGTGGGTCTTGCCTTTATATTGCAACAAAGTAGTAGTATAGTATTTTGGTAACTAAAAGGGGTGGAGTTGGTCGAGCTACATACATTTCCCAACTTGCCATCTGTTAGACAAGGCCGGACAATCTTGAATCATCGGCTGTATCATAAAATCACTACTTTGAGACAACCTGATTCACTCCCCTTCCCCCATGTCTTTGGAATAAATCGAATGAAATATAAATGTTATACATTGCTGATGGTTGTACCTATTAAGGTCTAATGCATTGTCTAATAGTCAAGATCAGAACGCGTCACACATCCATTGAAAAAGCGTAAAAAGCTCTCTCTTAAACTGTGTTGAGAAAGAATATTTATTCAGTACTTTTCAAGCAATTAACGAAACAATATTTGACACCTTCTGTTGTTTGGGTGTCTGTGTGGGGTTCGCATCATTTGCATTATTTGTTGCATCATTTGTTGGGACACCGTTTCATATTTTGGGGAATAATTGTTCGTATGAAATATAATTTGAAAGTAGAGTTTAAGAGTTCTTTATAGTATTACGAGGGTGTTTTCAGAAAGGTTGTTGACCCATTAATTCACGAGATATGAGGAAAATAACATCCACGTGAATTTATGAGTTTTTGTTTGAGTAATATATTTCGTTTGAAAGCCCTGAGAAGCTGTTCAGATACAACTGTTTTGATTATTTTTGAAGTAGATAGTTTATGTGCTATATTTACTTTCTAATGGCTTTCCCGGTCTAAGGCAGTGTTGACAACCATATTAGATCTTTATGCTCACACTAACTTGTAATAATGATAATAATGATAATATATAGATATTTTTATGGCGCAACTTTCCAAAAAGTCAATGTTAAAGTGCACCGTATCTTGAGGAAATATCCTTAGCCCTCGATGAACAAATGGGTCATTAAAGAAGGTTTGAATTAATCCAAATTGTTCATTTCTCTTATGAAGCTACAACCTATCATTTGTTTCTCTGATAGTTATAATAGAAAGTGACCACAAATCACGGGAAGATGGAACTGATACACAACATACTCAGTGTGGAGTGAAATGTATGATAAATAAGTTGACACATATCTTGCAGTATGATAAGTTAAGAAGTACTGTGGCGCGGTTTTCCAAATACGAATCCTATCATATGCTAAACTGCTAACGCTCATAATTTGTTTTCTATCACTGAGAAAAGCTTCCACATATGAATATTTGCTGGCCTTGTGGCAGCTGATATTAGCCAGCTATGGCTGATTTATTTAGTTCATGCACAGGCTGCTACTTTAGGGTTAACATGTTAGCATAATTAGATGGTGACAGAGAACTCACAAGTCACATCTACAGGCCTCGCATGACCTAAAGATCACCACACATCACACGGGATTTTTGTGATATACAGAACATTGCTCAACATGAGAAATGAAAATGAACATCCTGATTGATATTAGTATAGAAGAAAAATTAATATTCATTTACCTGAAGCAATTGTGGCTGCAGCAGGAGCAGTTGTGGCAGGAGCATCAGGAGTAAGAAAATAAAGTGCATTATTATCTAATATCTGAACATGACATGTAATCAACTTTAGAAGAGATTTAGTACTGAGAGGAACCCCATTTGCTGTTTCTTTTCATCTCGTTTTTGTATTGTTTCTTTTCTTTTTGTTTTTATCTTCAAAATTTACATATTACGTTTTAGTGGAATGACAAATAAAAAAGAATTCTCTTACATTTTAAGCACGCAATAATTCGAGAATAGATATCATTTTCTAATGTTCTTGCTCTACTTTCACTAGATACGATTATTTCCAAAAACTCACAGTAGAAAAAGAACTATTTCATTGGGGAAAAACATTTTTCTTCTGCGTTTTACAATGACCACCGACCTTCGTTCTTTTAATTGTAGAAACGTTTTCGGAATTTTCAGTTCACTATATAAGACCTGAGGGTGGTTGACCTGGACATAATCTTGCGGGTACACTGTGAATACTAGGTAATGTTTCCCATGTAATTATCTAAGCAGAATAATAAATTCCATTCCTAAATCCATTTTACGAATCCGATTTTACATGTACAGAATCACTTACAAACACTGCAACAAATGGACTCGAACCTTCAATTATATATGAGCAAGTGTGAAGAGTTCCGAAGAAAATCTATTTCGAATGAATTTTACCAATTCCGTAAAAGAAAGCAAAAAACTTACACATTGACTTCGTTTATCGAATTTTTATGAAATTTCAGCATATATGTAAAACAATTTGCAAAAGGCAAGGGAAAGTAGAGAAGGTAAGACGAGAAGCTTTGAAAATTGTTCTCTTGCTATGTTTATTTTCTCTATAATTCTTTCAAAGAATAAGCCAAAAAAGGGGGTAGATCCTTCAATATCAGTACTGTAGATAATGACATCGCATGTTTTATCCATATCATTAGTTTACATCATAATGATTTTGTCTCTAGCTAAACTTTAAAATTTTAATCAAAAAGCTAAATCAAGCTATTAATATCAATGAGTCGTATTGTACTCACCAGTGGCTGCCAAATCGAGGGTGAACAAAGCCAACACGTGCATGTTGCGGGTTGTGATGATGACTGCCCTGTGGTGCCGCTTATATTGACACAAGCTTCCTACGCAGAGCTGTAAAAATTAGGGGAAAAAATACAATTTATGGACAACATTTGACTAATCAACATTAGGTTTTGTACATGTGGCTACGCAGGTCAATAGTCAATTTTTAGTGTTTACCGGCTAACCAACCTCGTATTAATAGAGCAAATGTGGCCAATAGATATTGTGAACAGTTTTTTTGTGCTCCAGTATCATAACTATTTAACTACAGTGAATATCCTCAACAAAGGAAGAGTAAACAAAGGAAACTCTGAATAAAGGAAACTTTTCTCATGCATTAGCTTATAATAATGTAAGTACATTATGTAGTATTCAAGGGAAATCCTCTACAAATGAAGGATTTGTGACTGCAAATAGGGTTCTGTTGTTGAGGATTTTCACTGTATTTATAAATTGTTCTAATTCATGGGCAAATATCCAGGTTAGACAAACTGGCGGATGAGGAAAGACCCATAGACACATACACGCCTCAAATAAATGATTTTTTAAAAACATTTTCTCATGTTTATCGTTGTAACAACCAAAATAAACACATACACAAAGGTTTGGCTACAGTAACATTTTTGTATTTAAACTGTGGCTAGACTGACGTGTTGGACATGGGAGTAATTTACATTAAATTAAAACATTCATGTCAAACTTTAAAAAAAAATACTAAGATGTATGAAGACTTCATGCCTGTGTCATTGTTATGACCAGGTTTTGTATAACAACAGTGTGAGAAACCCCATTGATGCACACACCGTGTCCACTGTAGGATTGATTTGGTTGAGTCCATAATGTTCACAAAATTTTATATAGACATTGAACTGAGTGGTGTTGTTGTGTTTTGGTGTGGGCCTGCACGAGCGGTGCTTGTGGCTGTGGTACGGAGCTGTTGCACGGTGAGGTGGAAGCCTGGAACACACGGCATGCGTGAGAGCTTCACAGTGATGTTGTCATCTTAAACACAGCTATCTACTGTGTCACTTTCGAGCCTCTCGACGTGTATGATAACTGAGCAGGTGTGCTCCTAGGCGGAGCTTGTGTGCCTCCTGCTGAGAGCATTGGCCATGCTCTTCATGGTGGTGCCGGGAACATGAGCCGGGATGATGTGGATGTTGTACTTTATCGATGTCAACCACAGCTCTGGGGCGAATCTGAGTAGGAAAGGGTCTCTGCCTGTACGTGGATAGTGGCTGGAGTCACAGAGGAGGCGCACTGTGGAGCTCCGCATATGGGGCCCAGAGCTTTAAGCTGACCAGGCAGTTAAGAGCCTCTAGGTGGCAGATGCTTAGGTTCAATTCTTTCACGAGAATGTAGAGTGGTAGTGTGTGCCCCAGCTCGTTGTTGAGCCTTGAAATTGAAATTGTACCAGTGCTGATAAATAAGTTACTTGCCACGAACTTGGACCACACATGAAATTGTCCCACTCACCAAAATTTTACAAACACAATAAAAAATAGTCTACCTCAGCATCTTTTATTTCTCACAATAATACTCTTTGATTGACAAAATTGTAACCAAAATGATTCTAGTTATTACTAGGAGTAATAGGAAGTGTAAGATGAGTATTGGAATAAGGAGTAATAATTGGCTGAGTAGATATTGAAATTAAAGTAAATTAAAATGATGTATATAGACGATTGATCTATTCATGCTTTCCTCAACCTTTTGACAAAGTTCATGATAAAATATGTTATGCTGTGTGCTTAAGCCCCCACCCCAACAGCATCTACACTCATATCACCTGATCGGTATCCACTGATCAAGTCAGGTGGTCCTGATGAGTAACAGTAAACTGGATAAAATGGTGTCCAATCGAGCACAATGTTGTTTACATCATTGATATGGACATCACAGTCTTTAAATGCACACACCAATGTAATGTTAACTGCATAATAACTTGAACGGAGAATGGGGGTAGATTGGACACTGGGTAACATGGTTCTGGGGGACGATGGTACATGTACGTGGAGTAACATGGGACAAATCACTTTTCTTGAATATTAATTAAGTAATGTTAGCAGCAATGCCATCAGCACAGACTTAGCCTTCTACAATATACACGGTTTCGTTTCATAAATCACAAATATAGACTGTTTCAGAGCTAGTTCTCAAGAATGTGCAGTGTAAATACAACTAATATAGCACTATATTATACATATAGTATACACGATTTTATACACGTTTTCTTGAATTTCTGATGGGAATAAAGTGTATATGTCCACATTGACTGCTCTTGGATACTCTTATAAGAGTGGATAGAACTATAATCTATACCTGTGTACCATCTACCCCCAGTCTCATGTTACCCAGTGTCCCATCTGCACCCAGTATCCCATCTACCCGCAGTCGTCTCTACTATATCACTATTTATTACTTCATCACTATCAATCACAAAATCATATTTCGGAAAAGTGCAATGCTCCTGGAACAATATCACGGCAGTGGTACAATTTCAAGGCTCAACAATGGTGCCCCCTCCCGTGAGGGAGCTGTCCCATTCCAGAATAGTGCCCGTGGTGGAGGGGGGAGAATGTAGGTATCATTTGCCTGGTGGCTGCTGAACCAGTGCAGGTCACGGCGGAAGTCGTCGTCCAGGAGAACGGTTCTCGTGCAAGCATGGCGCCTCAGGGTGGAGAGCATTCTATTTAGGAGGAGTCCGGTGGGGTGGGAGCACTGGCTAACGTGAAGAAGTTTCCGAAGGAGGGATTGCAGGTGCTCGACCGTTGTGTGACGGGTCTCGAGTCATGCTACTTTTTTGTCAGACATGCGCATAATGCGGGCTATTGTGTCTATAGTATTATCATTGGTGCCCTGACCCCTATTGTATTATCATTGGTGCCCAGAACCCTCACTTTGAGGAATAAAGAGTTCGCAACATCGCCGTCTTTTGCCTTTGTCAGATTTCTCACAAATAACCAAATATCTACCCACAAAACCCTTCAGTGTAGAACTGTATTCCGAGCCATATGATGGAGCGGTTGTTAAGGGGGGGGCATGGACCTAGCTTTGTTGAGGGCAGCCCACAGATGTCATAGATAGTTTTTTTTAATTTGATAGATTTAGCACAAATGTTACATTGTAGGCAATCATGGAAAATGAACTGTTTTATAATTGTTACTTGAATAATAGACTAGACCTGTGACTCCAACCTATTTGTTGTGTCCTGTTTTTGTATATCATCGATAGTTATTTAATTTGATCGATTTAGCACAAATGTTGATTGTAGGCAATCATGGAAAATCAATTGTTTTATAATTTTTACTTGAATAATGGACTGGACCTGTGACTCCAATCTATTTGTTGTGTCCTGTTTTTGTTGGTGTTGTACAGTTTGTATGTCACATTACACCATATGTCCACCCGGCCTCTGACCTATTAGCATGATTAGGCATTAAGGCAGGGCATTTACAATCGCATTTATTGCTATTTCATACAACGTGCGTATTGCACATAACATTGGAGGCATTAGAAAACGAAGTAAATACATCTATTTGAGGCTTGCATTCTTCAGGATAATGACGTTCGCAAGTTTACTCCAAGCATTGGTCGTCTGCAATTTTGATTAAGACCGGTCTTGTTCCCATGAACTGCGTCAATTTCATTGCTAACTAAATATTCGATTACAGATTCATAATCCTCACTACAAATCCCACTTATAGAGTACTTTCCACACATGGCATACTATAAATGATACTTGAAATTGACCTTTAAACATTTAAAGTCGTGTAAGTCTGGAGCAATGGTGCCTTACCCGGAACTCACAACGACCATTTTGATAGTGGTATTGCAGAGAAATATTTAGTTTGTTCGCCTTCTTGAAAGTCATGAATGGATGAGGGGATAGTGAGATTGATTGTGATCAGAATGTCATGATTAGTAGAGTCCCCACTTGGTCTATTTTCTACAAAGCTTTGAATCAATCTATTGACTCATTCTGATACACTCTCAAACTTCTGATTACTGTTTCAAACACCCAGCAGGAATTAGGAACTTTTGTGGATAAAAATTATATTCAATGACAATTTATGTTAAATATTTTAATGTTTGGGTATTTATTGAGCTACAGATAGTTGTTTTGATTTTTACTAATGTGTTATTCCTTGATCACTAAAACAGAGCCCTACACTGGATCCACAAATTAGTGCTGCTTCCCTGTGTCCATTTTTAAGACATTCCAAAAAGTTCCATTGTCATTCTTCATTTCCAAGTTGCCCCCCAGAAAAGCTGTGCACTTGTCCCCTTTTATTTGATTTTGAGACACAAAAGTTCATGGTTACTTCCGGTATGTGTTATAAGGCCATTTACAATTGCACTGAATGCTATTTCATTCAAAATGTGTATTGCATATAACACTATCATGCTAACTAAAATACGATTACAGATTCATAACCCTCACTCGAAATCGTATTAGGAGAGTGCTTTCCACACGTGGCACACGATAAATGATACTTGAAAATGACCTTTAACGATTATTTTAATTTGTGTTAGTATATAATTAATATTATATATTATAATTAATATTAATATTATAATTACCCGGAACTCACAATGCTGGTGTCGCAGGTATATTTACAGCACATTTTCCTTCTTGAAAGTGGTGAATGATGTATTTGAGAAAGAATGCTTAGATGGATAGAGACTGTATGCCTTTGTTATTAATACACCATGGTTTGGGATAACATGGATGAGTATTTCTTACAGAGAATACACCTCAAATGTCGGACTTTCTGGATCAGTTTCTGTACAATTATAAAGCAAATCGCGCCATGTGCTCAATGTTTTGGGTCCATGTTGCACACGCATCTTGCGACAGGCGCTTGTGTTTACAAACACTGAAACACACAAATATATCATTTAGCAACGATTCACTACCGAAAGGTGGTTTACGATTTTCCTTTACACAATCATTATTTTCTTCTGGCCTCTGTTCAACTCATTAATCTAACAAATAGATTTTCCTTTTGATATTAGACTTTCGAAAATACAAAAATTGGGAACTGTTCATCATATAAGTTTGGCGAACAGTATGCATTATTAATTAAATTAAATTAAATTAATTAAATCATTATTTAATGTTTATAATAATGTTATTATTTATTATGTTTCATCACTAGATCTATGTAAATACTGTATAAAGTTTCATTACACTGTAATCTAAATTAAACAATTTTGTTTTATTTGTAAGTGACTAATAAGCCCTGAAGGGTCTGGGTATACATGTACTTTATCAATAATCAAAAGTATTATGATCTGTATATACTATGTCACTATAATAAATAAAAAATTAATCAATCAATCAATCAATCAATCAATCAATCAATTATTGGTACTGATTATAATATAATCTCATCTCAAGCATCGAATTCTGTGAGTGCTTGATGATGTACTTAATTAGTCTCCCTTCAATTTGTATGTTTGATGTCTAAACAAAGGTTGCTTAGATTCACACACATATGGAAGATATGTCACTGCCACTGCTTTATGATATACAAGGTCAAGTTGAAAATTCGTTCATAAATTTAAAAAAAATCAGATATCAAGATTATACATATCTAAGGGCCGGAGAGATCTAGTAGCAGATGATTAATAGATGAAGACTGTATATTTTAAACTTAACACTTTCATTACATACCGTTCGTATTTTTGTGTTCACATATCATTTTTGAAAATTATAATAAAATATTGAGAAAACGAAAATTTGAAAAAGAAGTCCATATTAGATCAACCACAATGTGGTTCTGATTATTTTTGAAAGACAATGAAACACATTGATATTATTTTTTAATTCCATTGAAAAATCAGTTCATAATAATAAAAGGTACAAGATGCTGTTCCATTGACGTGGATACGTCTCATAGAAAAGCTTGATATTCTCGTCAGTCATGATCTTCAGCTGCCTTCATTCCAATCTGCCTCATTCTAACAACAGCGTCTCTCACGGTCTTCTACAGACATATGGGCTGCACGTTTCTCACAGTCTTCTACAGACATAATATTATGGGCCGTGCGTCTCTCACGGTCTTCCACTGAGACTTGCCGCTCAACAACCAACGGGATGAGCAAATGCATTTTCAGCAAGTACAAATGTGGCCAACACCACTAAAATATAGCTGATCATCATTTGCTAGCGAAGAAGTGTGACTGTGCGAGGTGCCGCGTTCCACAATGAAATGTGCATATCCTGTATATATGCGCGAAGCATTTTCTATATTTTCTGGCATAAAAAATTCAATTGTGAGTCATTGATTACACTTCAGTATCAGAAGGTAAATGATGAATATGATGCTCTCCAAATGCTCAATGACTGCTCATTAATATTTCTGTCATAGATAATATTATTTTATTCCATAATCTAACATGTGGGCCATGAATTATATTCATCTGGGATTAAACCATCTAAGCTATCAGGCACTAAAAAGACTATTAATCTTGTATATCTAATGAAACCTAAATGATTGTGGTGTAACCTTTTACTAAAAGTAATTAATGAGGAACAAAACAATGTAGGTATAGTATGGCAGAATATTTCATCATCAATATCTCTGTAACAGTTAACCAACATGATTGTCTGTTGTTTCAAAATGAATGTGCTATCATAATTATGGTGTGTTTTCTGATCATGTGATTGTTTTCCTGTGTTGCAGTTTGCCACCAAACGTAAATGTTTTTTTTTTACCTGGAGGGGTTTCCTTCACCAGTAAGTGCTGGAGATATGTGTGAGTATATCTATTTTGTGGTTCAATGTAAATGAATATATTTTATGAAAAGAGTACAAAATGCATATGTTTTAATGTGTTATTCTTTATTTTTGTGTTGTTTCTGTATTTATTTTTCAACAGAAGTGAGAGTCCTGGGGTGAACGGATCAATACGTCCAGTGAAAGCTCATGGTTGCGCCGCTTCAGCAGTTGAACTGAAAGCCTTGTGATCATTTTGTTTCAACGTCAGTATGTGTGTATATACGTTTATATGTCTCTGGACA
>CM032668.1:8170058-8197123 GCA_019095985.1 Streblospio benedicti
TCAATCAAAAATATATATCAATCAAAATAATCTGATTGACATACATAGATAAATCAATAATTCTTAATGCACAAATGAAAACTACAATATCAACGCAAATCTTAAAACACCACCTCTCCAAAATGACCACCTCTATAGTAAGACCATCTTTTCTAGCACTTTTATTTAACTGTGGCATTATAAGAACGCTGTACATGAAAATTGTGATTTAGGGAATAAAAATGTTGGTGAACGGATTTTCATCAAGGCTATATACTCCCCTCAATAGAGGCTTCCATTTTATGCAAGTTAATGTTCAATCAAACCAATATTATGAATATTTCATTTACAAACGACAAACAACAGAAACGAGAACAAAACCACGCCACTGGCGCTACCTTTTAGCCCGGTCATTTTCTTACAATATTCGTGATTTTTTACGAATGAAAACTGCAATTATACGATCTACGATATCGTAGTTTTTTTAGTGCAACTGAAATTTTACGAAAAAATACTGACACGACCGTAAAACACATGATCGTGAACGTAAAATGGCTTTGTGCAACCGGCCCCGTCATGACAGCTACATCGCGGAAAAGCATCTATCTAAATTACATCTGGCTGAAGAACTTCCGACCGCTATAGTCTTAACCAACCCAATCGGACCTTGGGTGTAAGTAGAGAAAAGTATATGTAATTTTTTTCTGAAACAAAAGTGTCATGGAGTCCAAAATTACGTACTCTACAAATCCTGGTCTTGAGAAAAAGGTGATAGGTCTAGATGTAAAATAGATTTGTTTACTGTTATGAGTAGCCAAGTAGTTGCGGCATAAGTCCTGTGAACAATAGCTTTTTATTTGAAGTAGTTTTTATTTCATGGGTCATGACTTTGCTGTGTGGGTATCATAAGACGTATTTGCAGATGTGGTTTAGTTTTTTTGACGTAGGTCCACATTAAGGCCATTTTTTCTACTTTCGCACAGGAGAAATTTAGTACAACAGGACTGAAATTGATCCTGAAACTCCCGCAAACATTTTGGTATATGTGATACATTTTTGCGAAGCGGGTTGATTAAACTCCCAAAATAAGGGCCCTTTGAAAGAAATCCTACTCACCTATACTGTAATAGTACTGCATTTGGTATCATGAGAAAAAATCTAAATCTATGATATAAAACACTTACGTCACTAATATACATGTAGTAAGCAGATGAAAAGACGTCCAAAACGCACGCGTGAAAACACCCTATTTTGACAAACATACCGCGCAGCAGTAGCGCACGCCAGACGCGTGAGATAAAAAGTCCACTCGCGTCAAAATATGGGAAATATGACCCGATTTCCACGCAGATAATGGCACGCGTGTAAACTACAATCACTCGCGTCCAAACCATACATTTTGACATTTCCCCCGCCATCAGGGAGTAGTTGTTACGTTATACAACACACATAGGCGGATCGTACATAACAGTATGTGTGTATTCCCTAAAAATGACTAATTGAATCCTTGATTTGGTTGGAGGTCGTAAGCCATAGTCTAAATAATTTATGCGGTCCCGGTGTGGTTCATATGTTTGTTCCGTTCTGTGCTGAATTCTTGCAGTGTGATGGCTTTTAATTTTGTGTCCCCATGTATGGTTGTGGCAGGTATTGGCAGGTGCAATGTGGTACACATCTTGCCCTGAGAAGATGGTCATTAGTACACGTCTATTCATAAAATTTGATAGATGATACCTTGCTTTGGCAATATGTGTGTTACATGGTAATAACACTTTTATTCGTTGTGTGTTGAGGTTTGATGTTCTTTATTCCGAGTAAAACGTCAACTGACCAATACAATATAGGAAACAGTACTATATACATTATGTACACTGGAGGTTGGTTAGTTTATACATGCGACTATTATGACATCTCTCCTTTTATAAAAGAATAAAGAATTTACATGTAGTCCCCATCAATAATACTTAACACATGTCTAACAAATTCTTTCATTCAAACATTGGACCACAATATACACCCGGACTATCATAAAACAGTATAAAATAAATAAGCATACATTAAAATTCTCAAAATCTGTCAGTTCTTAATTTCACAAAACAATATTTCAGTCCAAATTAAGGCATTATCAGTTTAAAACGTCAGTCACTATTCACTCGAATTCACATATACTTGTACTTCAGCATTCCTCTATATATCTCCTTGGCCTCCTTGTGACCCTACTACTAGTGCAACGAACAATGTTTGGCACTGGTGCTTGAATTGGTTGTGCAGGCGGATCAGCAAATGAATTAGGTGTTTCCTCTTCTTGTAAATCTACATCTGTAGGTTCAACTACAGATTCCAGTGCTGATTGATGGTTTAAGTTAACTTTTATTTCTATCATAACAAAACAGTCTATCGTGCAATCATAACAATAATACAATGCATTTCAAATGAAATGACAATGAATATAAAAACAACACTGGTGTTGAATAAGCAGGGTTAATTACACAATTTGAATTTCTTATAAATGATTTTGCTAGCGCAGTAGCGATAAATTTTAAGACATATCATCCTCAATGAGAAAATTCTAGTTACCTATATAGGAGAGTTGTGCCTAAGTACAGTACTTGCAAGTACAGTACTTGCAAGTACAGCGATTTGCTGTACTTGGACTTGGACTCAAGTACATTGGAAAAAATCCAAATGTACTTGGACTTGGACTCAAGTACAACCCAAAAGTACTTGGTACTTGCAAGTACAACTTCAAGTACACTGTTTCATTTATATATTTCTTGCAAATGATACGTACTCTGTACTTTTCTGTAAGATATTTTTTCCTAATTGATTGAAAAAGTTGTAAACTTTTGGAGTTTTTGTGTTTAACCTAAATTATGTTTAACTCTCCATGGTAAAACCTTAAATGATATCACCATCATCATGCATTAAATGTCCATGTTTTATCCTTCTACTTAAAAATGTGTGGTGTTATGCTGCTTGATGCTTATAAGCTTACATTTTGAACACATGATATTTATGAGTTATGACCAAAAAGTGTATTGTATTTTCAATGCATTTTATAATTAGTGAAGGCACTATTATATGTAAAGCAAATCTGTTCAAACAATTTGCCACTGGCAAATGACAATACTTCATAATAAAAACAAGTTTCAGTTCACAAAATTCTCTGAAAATGGCTATTACATATAGATACCATCCACATGTCTTTGACCTAATATCATATACACGTTTTATGGATGATCTTTTATTATTATTCAATTTTAAATTACATTTGAAACTTGTAATATAGATACGAAAATTATATAACACGAAAAGTTATTATTATTTATACACCAAATTATACAATTATACAATACACACCATAATTTCTAAATGTATGGCCATAAACCTATACTACCCTCAGACAATTCAATTGAAAACTGACCAGTTTAATTACAGAATCCTTATGTTGGTCAGTTTAAGATATTTCCTGTTCATTGAAAGCAGCACAATAGAATATTTTTCTAAAGGTTAACGGCAGACAAAAGGCTATTGTGTAACCTCCTTAAGAGAGTTAATGCAAGCATGCTACTTCTGATAGCTAGTCATTTTGATAATTAAGGATGGAAATTCCAAGCCTGCAAAATGTTTTGAAGTCCTTCATCTTTTCTTAAAATGCTTATTGCAGATAGATAGTACAATAGATAGTTGGCAACAGATTCCTTATGAATATTCAATCATTTTTCAACACATTCTACTTGCTATATAATACATGGTTGTAGTTTAACAAAAACGTATGTATATCCAGCTGATATACAGTAAAATGTCAGTCTTTGTCTTGTATTTCATTGAACATTCAACCTGTGTACTTGGTACTTGGACTCAAGTACAATCAAAGTACTTGTATTTGGACTCAAGTACATTGGAAAAATCATCAGTGTACTTGTACTTGGACTCAAGTCCAGCTGCGAAGTACTTGAACTGGACTTGAGTCCGTCAATTGTACTTAGGCACAACTCTGCTATATAGGCACAAATCCATTGAGCATTAGGGCATAGATATGATTTTTACTCTTTTCCAAAGATTCATTTTTTTTACATTTTGTTAGGGATAGATTATGTATTTCTCAAAATTGGGGGGCGCGATTATTTATTTCAATATTTTGCCTGGCAACCCCCAGGCATCAAATGGTCCATGCCTTAGCTCACTACCCATTCTAACAGTTTGTTTGTTTGTTTGTTTTATATTGTGTTGATTTGATGTGCTATTGTCTTATAGGATATGTCTTAAATTTCCTGCACATGAACCAGACATAACTTGACGGGTTTGGGCCTTAAGCATATGCTTATATATACCTATTATACTATATCCCTATTGTCATCACGTTACCATGGAAACCAGTTTATGTCTGAAATTCCTGCCGTTTTCCACTTGGCTATCAGCTCCTGAGTTCCATGTTCCACTATTTTTTTACCCCAATGTTCCATGTTCCACTACCTTTTTGGCCCTATGTTCCATGTTCCACTATAATTTCTCATGTTCCATGTTCCACTATGAAAACGATCCCAAGAAAACAATTTTGAACACATTTATCAGCAATTCTTTATATGCGGACCCGAATCAAATATTTTCTATGGAAGTCCTAATATTTAACCAAATCAAATAACCCTTCGGTCCTGATAAAGGCAAGATATAGGGTGATAAGTGCTAAATAGAAAAAGAAAAAAAACAAGCGGATAAAAATATATCACAAAACGTATACCCCTGGGGTCCGAACGGACCGATATGTACTGATTAGGGTTAATTATTTGATGTATAAATGAGCATTTGTGTGGCTATGTGCAAGTATAGAGAACTATTTTCTAACATTTTTGGCATTCTTATCTGATGTAGTAGTACTTGTTAGTAGGTACCAGAGAGACCACCTCTACCTCTATACTACCAGCACCACTTTCAGCAATAATCGATACTTCTTGTATTGATGACACTATAGTGATTTCTTTTATCATAACCATGGAGGGGTTCACATGTGCGACGAAGCATAATTATAGCGACTGGGGTGGAAGGGAGTGGGGTGATGATATAGGAATAGGAGATAGCTTTCAGCCTATAGAGAGGTCATGGAACGAAACAAAAACGTGGATTTTTTCTTCATTTGAACTGAGCTATGGTAGGGGGGTCTGGGGGCATGCTCCCCCAGGGAAATTTTGAAAATTTGTGGGCTAACATGTGCAATCTGAGCCATTTTTTGCATCATTTTCTTTTATATAAAACTGTCTGTGATTTCAAACATATACATGTATGTCTTTTTAAACACATTGAGGATGGGTATGAACCTTCAAAGCCTTATCCTACCACCCAGCCCAGATCCGTTGTGCAAAGTCATTATAAATATGGATACTCTGAAATTGGCCAATTGAAGCTCTGGTGTAGGGGTGCAACTGTCTACAAGCACTTACTGAGCGTTCACACTCAGTACTGGAGTGTATACGTGCCAGTTTGAGCAGTGTAAATATGTTGAGGAAAAGGTAACTGTTGCAAACTTTATATTAGAGGTTTTAGTCGGGTAGATGTAAATGTAAATGTGGTGGTTCATAGTAATGATTGTGATACAAGTTTTGATCTCAAGACTTTACATTTTACACCAGGTCATTGGCACACTTATGCTAATTACTCACACAATCACCACTTACCCTTTCAACCCAATGACCTGTACCTAATTAAAGTATAGGTGCCACAGAGCTGTATGCAACTATTTAGGTATGAGTTTGCTCAACTTCCACAAACAGCTCCGACTGGCAAGTGAACCCACGACCTTTTGGTCACGAGTCTAACTGCCTATTCACTCAGCCAAAAAAGCACATTGGTAGATGCTGTAGAAACCAAACATTGGCTGGAGGATTATGAAGTGTATGATATCATTTAATATATTGACTGACACTGCAATACAATGTGGTCCTTATTGTGCGTTTGAAACCTCTCCTATTTGACAAAAGTAGCATAAAAATGTGTCAAAACACCGTAAAATCGCAACAAAAGTGCGAAAAAAATTGAGGGAATTGCCATGTTCCATGTTCCACTATGACTTCCTATGACTTCCTATGTTCCATGTTCCACTATTTTTTTGACCCCTATGTTCCATGTTCCACTATTTTTTTTCTAATATGTGCGCAGCCCATGTTCCATGTTCCACTATTATTTTTGGCCCAATGTTCCATGGACTAGTAACCCTCAAATATCTACTCGACCTGCAAAAAATGTACTCGTTCTATTGTACAAACTCTATACTGTATTGCTCCTCGTTAAAAGGACGAGTTTCTAAAAATTAGCGCTCGTCCTACTATTTTTTTAGTCAATATTCGAGGACGAGTGGCTAATCCTGACCCTGCACCAGTATACTAGTACTTAGCCTACGTAGGACCCAAGATATACATATTAGAGGGAAGAATATACCCATACTCCGCAAATCCAGGGCCATTCTCACTAATTTTCTAACCATTCTCATTTCACAATTTCTAAATTTTTCAATTTCTCACACTTCTCATAGGAAATTGACCCCCATTCTCATTTCTCAAAAAAAATTCAAATGCCATTCTCACATCTCATAATAGGTATATTTCCGCCTCATATTACAAGATCTTGACAAGATACGTACTTGGCTTGTCCCTGAGGTTAACCTTTTATTAATGTCATAGTCTTTGGGATGTAGGAACCTATGTATGTACAATTGAGATGTCATGGTTTATGGTTTTTCAGGATCAAACAAAAGGTGGGGTGCAGGGGGCTTTTATGAAAAGCCCTAATTAAATTTGAACGGAAGATATTGAATACAATCGAAAGACACATTACTAGCCCACGGTCACTGTCCAGTGCTGTAACATTCTTGCATGGCATCAGCCTTGGTATGTCAGGGTTTTATGAGTAACAGTAATCCCTCTAGCTCATGCCACTGCAAATCGTATGGGCAAACAGCCTAGGGTTTTATTTGTGTTGTTAAGAAAAACCAGGCTACTGTCCTAAGAATGCATGACCAAAGTATTAGCGAGTTTTAAACGGACAGGCTACTGGCATGAGGATGCATGACCAAAATGACGGGTTGTAAAATGGACGGGCTACTCATATGAGAATTCATGATCAAAGTAATGGCAAGTAACAGGACAGGCTACTGTCATGAGGATTGTGTTAAAAATATTGGTGAGATGTAGCGTATTGAAAGTGGAAAATTATGAGCTAAGGAAGATTAAAGTTTGTTGCAGCTGTTACTGAAATGTACACTTTCTAATTTGACATGAGCATTCATAGTAAATATAAGCTTACAGTAAATCTTCTATAAAAGGCCAGGCAGCTATTAGCATACTTCTATTGGAGGGGGGAGGCGTTTATTTGAGTTAGGCAGATAATAACGACGGTAAGACATAGGGTTCTTGCTTCAAATGATTCACGGTTTTTAGGGGTTTTACACAATGCAGGCTAGTTATAGTGTGTTAGGAAATCGAAACAGACTCGCGCATTGATTATTAAATGCTTTTAATAGAGGTAGAGGGGACATTTATTAGAGCTAGACGTTTCATAGAATTCCTTGCAGCTCAGGGGGGCATTTAATAGAGGTAGGCTGGTATTAGAGGTAGGCCATTATTAGAAGATTTACCGTACATATCATTATATGTTGCCTGATGTGCATTTGATGTAGTATGACTCTTTTTTTTTTTAGCAAGGTGTTGAAGAGAGCATTGCAAATAGTTTTCAATTCTGTAAAGAGTTGCTTCAAAACCAGGATGAGTAAGTGCATTAAGTTTTACCTTCACAGTTACCTAGTTTTACATCAATTTTGTCTTCTCATTTCCATGTTAGGAATTATTTATGCATAATTGCATATAATTCATGTATACTTTCAAATGTAATTGGAACAGCAATATTGAGACCTTTTTAAATGGTACAAAAATGAAGTATTGTTCTCACACGCTGAATTCATAATAAGTAAAGAAATTATGTATGCAATGAGTAATATTTTTTTTATGTTAACCTTTTAATTCTAATTATCCCGTTTATTGTAAACTCATGATTGTATCATGCTTTCTAATAAAGGTCATGTATTGAGCTTCACCGGAAGAAACACAGAGATTTCTTGGTTCGTGGTCTACAGCATTTGTCACAGTCTTACGAGGTGAGCATCTTCTATTCTAATTTAGCAACAAAGTAAGAGAGGTGTTTGCTAGCACATATCATCAAGTTTTTTAACTCTGTATTTTAGGCTTAGATGGTTATGGACTGGCTTATGACAGCCAGCAATTTTCTCTCTTCGAATGCATGTATCTATCCTCTGCCATCGCAATCTTTAATTTACACGGTGACGCCTTTAAGTCTACTTTGATGGTTCCCCATTGGCCCAACAAGATTATATGGGTTTCCCTGTTCAGCTTGTTATCGGGATTGATTAACATTCATTATTATTTTGTATGTGATTTTATAATAGCATATTGTATTTCTAATGCTACAATATGTGACATGTGTTGATCCAGATTGGTATTCAAGCTATTTATCAAACGAGTCTTGTCAACTAGTATGCACTAAGATTCATTCTTGGACTCTTAACTCAAAACTTAATCATCAGATATTGCTATTGATATACATATAATAAATGATAATGATATGCAACAAAAAAGACTGTCTAATGTTTGGTTGTAGTGTTTGGATGCAAGCCGTCCATGGCTGTGTTACTGGATTGTGCACAGTATGAAATTACTGGATATAATCATTCCAGATGAACTGTCAGACAGGTATGAGCTCTCAATTTAAATTACAGTTAACACATTAAAATCAGTCTTGTAGGTTATAAAGAATGATTTTGGAATATCGTTTGATTAATCAGACCGGCTTTTGATTATAGTTTATCATGAAGGGAAATGATAAAATATTTCAATCATTTTATATCAAACTTTGATAGAAACCTGTCAGACTACATCAGTGCTTATTTAAAAGACTCCTGGACTTATATCTATTGCGGCTTTCATGATTTTATTTATTTTTAGCATTGCAGCATTCCTTGACAAATGCCAAAGTCCTAACGGTGGATTTGGTGGTAAGTGAATATTCTTAAATATTTGTTATATAGGAGGGGGGCTGGGGAATGTTAGTTTTTCTACAAAATGAATTCTAGTTAGTTGTATTGTAACTAATTGCTTAGTACATAAATCCAGAGGTCTGATTTTTAAAATCTTTATACAGTGGCAACTTTAGCGGTG
The DNA here is from genome assembly GCA_019095985.1 of Streblospio benedicti. NCBI lineage: Eukaryota > Metazoa > Annelida > Polychaeta > Spionida > Spionidae > Streblospio > Streblospio benedicti. The sequence continues at coordinate 8,179,259 of CM032668.1, forward strand.
CTGCCAAAGACAGTTCCTTTATTTAGTACACTTGAAGTCCATATGCATTTTTGAGAAACACTCAGCCTGGTCGCAGCCATCTTTGAAATTCTCCCAAACAATGCGTTAAAGTATTTTTATTAAAACATGGCTGCAAGGTTGAAATTTTTTTCTCAAAATTAAAAACATAGACGGATATCAAAATGGTCAAACATTGTATATGGGTTGCAAATAATTACCGGGTACGAAAGATTTGGCATTACAGGGGTAGACTAATTCCTGTAATCTCACCTATCGTTTGGACAGGTAGACTAAACTTTCTTGAACCCATCCATTTCATGCAAAGCTACAGCGGGCCAGGCAGATAGTCTAAATTGTCTACCCTTGCTGATATTGCTTCAGATCTATACTTCCCTCAAAATTAAAATGAGCATACACAATTGGAAAGTATGTCTATTTGGAAAATGAAAATGGACATTTTCTACTGCTAGAGAGGATAATTTTCTTGATTTTTCATGATCGCGGCAGAGTTATTGCTATGCCAAACATCTGCACGATATACATTCGTAAAATGAATAGCTACTGCCACTAACCTACTGTATACGACCATTCTAGCGCCCAGGGTGGTTAAATTGAAATTTTCTCAAACTAGGGGGTGGGCCGTTACATGAGATTGCATTTGCTACATAATTCTTAAAGACACTTAAGTAAAAGAGGGGGGAGGGCTGTTACATGAGGGTGGGCACTTAGATGGTCGTATACGGTATTCTTTGTTATGGTGTATCATGTAGGTGGCCCTATGCAGCTGCCTCATCTGGCACCCACCTATGCTGCAGTGAACACCCTGTGTGAGCTTGGAACCTCCACAGCTTACAAGGTCATTAACAGGTTAGAGCAATTGTTTTAAGTTTATCAAATGGGACAAGTATATTTTAGATAGACCAAGTTTATTTTTGTGGATTTTTCTTCCTGAAAAGCATGGCATGTTTTGTCAGACCACAAGTCCTGTAATATGAAACAATCTCAGGTAGCTAAAAACTAGCACATTCTGAATCAGTACACCTTATGATAAAGGATTGTTCGCAAATGACGTCAATGTAAGGCCATCACAATGAGTTGTTTGTGTTACAGGGAGAATCTGCAACAATTCCTCATATCGCGGCATGGCTCAGATGGTTCGTTCACCATGCATGAGGGAGGAGAGGTCGACATCAGGTAGTAACAAGTTTGCCTCCTGTAAGTGGCAATAACTTTGTGTCCTGTTTTCTTTCCTCAGTTTTCATCCTTTATAACAAGATATCCTGTTTGCTAATGTCAGTAAATATTGCGGCATGACGTGTTACATTGTAATTGGAAACTTAATTCATAGTCTAGACTGGTAAGTTACTATTTAGACTTTTCTTCTGAAAAATGTGACATTATTTTCCAAAATTTTATTTACGCACAATAACATTTTGAATATTTAATGTTGTGTTACTTTTTTAGGGGTGCCTACTGTGCCATCAGCGTAGCCCGTCTCACCAATGTGGCAACTCCAGCAATGTTTGAAAACACTGCAGAGTGGATCATTGGGTAAGTAGGAGGTGTCGTTGTTTCCTGGATATTAGATTTGAAGGCTCATCTTTAGTAGCCAATCTTGAAAATGATAATTTTGTTCAAGATCTGTGAAAAGTCAGGACTCTTACAGATACCTGTTATAATAACATTTGAAAATTCCGACTTGGTATTTATTTATTTACTTATGTTTTATTTATTTATTTATTTGTGTATGTATGTATTTATTTTTTTATTTATTTACTTATTTATTTCTCTATTTATTTATCTATTTATTTATCTATTTAAGATCAGGCATATTGTCCATCAGAATAAAATAAAAGAATGATGATAAAAAACATCACAAATTAAGTGAATGATTTCATCTTCTGTATAATACAGAAGAAAGGATAAAATATAACTATTAATTGTATTCTGAACAAGACAATTATTTACAGTGGATAATCTTTTCTTAAAACCGTAGATATTTCTTCTCATTAATTTTTAAACATGCAGACTATCATGTCAGTTAGTGTATTAATAACAAACAAATGTGTCACACTATCACCCAGTTGTATGTGAAATAATGTGCAATGAATATTATTAAAAGTAACATTTTACTTTTTGAAAACACTATTTTGTTTAAAGTTGCACCACAAAGTAGATCCATAGGAACCACATGTCAGAAGATAGATGATATCGAAAACAGTGTATTTTTTATTAAGGAGGTTCCCACGGCAGCATATGCGGTGCTCTCATTCATCAGAACATAGTTTGTAGTTGTAGTCTGCTCCAGTGGTGTAGTGCCAACCAAATGATTGACATTACCAACAATGATATCACATTTATGCTCCTTGTGCGCTGGTGTTTCAGGTGCCAGACGTACGAGGGTGGGTTTGCGGGCTGCCATGGCGCGGAGGCGCACGGCGGGTACTCGTTTTGTGGCCTCGCTGCACTCGTGCTGCTTGGCAAAGAGAAGCTCTGTGACCTGAGGGCGCTGCTTGTGAGTACCAGGCGCTGGCAGAGCTAGACGTTTAACTGCCTTTGTAAAGAAAGAGTAAGAAGTTGCCCGTGTGAAATTTTTTCCGTGGTAAAGTGTAGTTGTACAGGGCTGCCTACTGTCCCTTACCATCGGGGATTGTTCCTGAAAATGTGGTTTTGTACACAGTGTCCCTGAAATCCCCGATTTGAGTTTCATGTCCCTGAAAATTTTAAAAAGAGTGCAATCATTAAATAAATCTGGATAAAGAAACTTTATCATAACAGACTTTGTAAACAGACAGTTGTAGATAAATTGTTATTGTGATATCTTTATTGTGAAAAAGTTGTGAACAAATCAGTGTTATGTTGTATATTATCTATATATATAAAGGAAGAGGCGATTTTTGCGTCACAAAAGGCTTTTTAACCACAAGACGTACACACTTCAAACTATGTATGTAAAATCAGGACAACTTGGTGGTCGTTATAATATCACATTTCAAAACAAATAAATTGGTTTTAATGATAAAAACAGGAAAAAAGAATTTTTATAGAAAGGTTGCTTACAGGGCCATGTTTGTTAAAGGTACGTAATACATTAAACATTTGTATATGTCAAACGTATGTTGCACGTCACACGTACAGTCGTACAACAAGGGAGCTGGGATGGTGATGGAGACGCATTTTATCTGCTCCGGACCTGTTTTGAGGAGGGGTGTTGGCAGAAAGGGTGTGTGTGTCCATATGGCGGGGGGGGGGGGGCGGACATGGATAGTGGTTGAGCATTTAATATGTTCCAGATCTCATCAATTTTAACCCGAGCGGCAGCAGAAAGGGGGTGATTGAGATGCACATTTATAATGGTTTGCACGTGTTTACCAGGGGTAGGAGTAGCTGGAGGGAGTGATATTAGAGGCATCAAGCATTGTCACATACATGTCGTGTGTGTATGGCTGTCACATATGACTGTGGGAGGAAGGTGATGGGGGTGTATTTAATCTTTCCCAGACCTGTATAGTGACGGGAGCTGGTGTGAGGGATGTGGGACAGGGGAAAGAATGGGAAGGGAGGAGCATTTAATCTGTTCCAGATCTTATCCGTTTCAACCAGAGCAGCAGCAAGAAGGGTGTGCATTAATTATGGACCTATTTAGATGGGGATGGGGTAGAGAGGGTTGGGGAGAGAAGAGGTTGTGGGGTGGCGGTGGAAGGAAGTGTACGGATGAGTGGGATATTTAATCTGCTCCGCACGTGTTAACCATGGGTAGCAGTAGCTGGGGAGGGATATTAGAGGGATCAATCATTGCCATATTTAGTACATTTAGTGTGTAAATGGCTGTGACATATGACGATGGGAGGACGGTGATGGATGTGTATTTAATCTGTCACAGACCTGTACACTGACGAGAACTGGTTTGAGGGATGTGGGACAGGAGGAATGAAGGGGAAGGAGGAGCATTTAATCTGTTCCGGATCTCATCTGTTTCAACCCGAGCAACGCTGGTTAAACAGCTAGTATAATATAAATTGTTAATTTTAAAATATACTAGCACTTCATTTCTTTTGGTGTCAAGCGCGCATCTGACATATCCGCGGTACTGAAATCATGTGTCCCTGAAATATCCCTGAAATGTCCCTTAAAGTGAAAAATGCCCCTGAAAGTAACACTTTAGGGTAGGCAGCCCTGCTTGTAGGATTTGAAATGTATGGTGATGAAATGGGTACAAACTACACACTCTGCATTTGTAATTTTAAAATATTTACTAGCACTTCAAGTGAGGTTGGGGGGGGACAATTTTTTCTATTAGTTTTTTTTTGTTTTTGGTGGAAATCGTATTGAATTACACGTCAGGACCGAAAATTTGGCAGTTCTTTAATTTTACAACATTTAATCTTTATCATCACTAAGAAATAAATATAGTAATGTTGTTGTTGTGATATATGTATTTTATTCTGCATTTGTTATAGTAATGTTGGCTGCAATTCTAACTTCATAGGAGAAAATGAGACCGTGATTGCATACTTTAAACGCTGTATTTTCACTAGTAATAAAGCAACATACTGCGTTTTACCCGGAAATCAGGGTACACCAGCAGAATAAAGTTCAACTACATAAAAAATCAAAATATATTGTTACCTGCACCAGCCTGTTGCACTTAAAAGGTTCCATTATTCAAAGTATTGATGGTGATTCTTATTATCACACTTTGAGACCATAATATTGTAAATATTTTAAGAAATCTATCGATTACTCCCCAGATCAAGGCGACAAAATTGCTCTTTATTATCGCCCTACCTGTCTGCTAACATATCGTTTATCGAAAGGGCTATGTGAACAATATGCAACAGCCATGCTGGCTTGACTGAGGCTGATTCTCTGCAACCTGCATACATATGCATAAATTATGATAATGAGCCATTGATTAGCATCGTCAGTCGAATGAAACGTTAAATATTATTGGTAGTTGCGCCATCTGTTAGCCAATGAGATGGCGCAATAAATTAGCGTCGTCAGTCGAATGAAACGTTAAATATTATTGGTAGTTGCGCCATCTGTTAGCCAATGAGATGGCGCAATAATTAGTTTGTTCGATGTCAGAAATACGTCATCATTTCTCGTGTGGCGTGATTTATGATGACGAAATAAACATAATCGATATGGCGGATGTGACAAATTTTATTAGGTATTCCCTGGGTTATGCGGCCCCTCAATAAGCGGCCAACTGTTTTATCCGGCCAGTTTTTTGCCGTACATCAGCTGGTTTCCTTTATCATTTACCTGTATTAGGCGGCCACACTGTCTTACGCGGCCAACGGCCTGATTTCAGGTCATAATTGGTCCGTTTTACCCGTGAAATGCGGCCGCTTTGTTTTGTTTCCGGCTACTGCCGTTAGTTATTTCCACGCCGTCGTTTATTGGCTGATGAAACGGTTTGTTATTACGCAATTATCCACTGGTCAATCTGCCAAACAAAGGCGTAACAAAGCCGCTATTAACAAAGCCGTTATTTAGGTCAACCTAAACAAAGACATAACACAGCCGCTATTATCCATTGGTCAGCCTCCCGGGGTCATTGGTCAATCTAAACAAAGACGAAACATAGCAAGCAAGCAACAATCACGGTTTTCTTTAAAGCATAGATGGTCAATGAATATGTTTTGTAACCTTCAGTGTCATTTATGTTCACCCAAATTGTAGATATTTTTTTTTTTTGTTGCGTGTCTGTCACGATTTATGACCAGAAAGAAAACGAAATAAATGTTGATTAAAATATGTGATGAAAAGACTATTGATTCTTAGTTTGTCCTTCACCTTGCTGTTGCAAACTAAACCGAACAACATATGGATTTATTTTAATGTAAATAGATTTTCTGTTATAAACTAACACCACACATACATATAAAAATAATAGATATAAATAAACGGTATGTAAAATTGTATTAGAATAAAAAATCGGCCGGTTTCCAACAGTTTATGACGTGTGTAGGCTGTTTTAATTGTCGGACTTGCATTATCGCCTTGCTGGGGTGGCCTGTAAAAACAATAACACGTGTCCTGGTTTATCCGGCCACCTGGCTTATGCGGCCAGTTTGTGTCTGCAGATGGGATGGCCGTATAAGACAGGGACTACTGTGTATTTCTTAAATTACATCGTTATTTAAGCGTGTTAGTGTTTAATCGTGTCGGATAAATTTTATTCGTTCGATTAGGTGGCAATAGCATTCTTTTAGAAACCGTTTTTTCTGAGATAATCGTGTTTTTACATGTCATGTGCTGTGCCAAGTCAATCTCTAATGAAATTGTCGGACCATTCAGTATTTATGACAGGGTGGTGTAGTAGGGTTCTAGGGCAGGACATGAACTTTTCACAATGTTTGGAGGAGGCTATCAATTTTCACACACACTTTTAAAAGGGGGAGGTGCGGGCTATCCCCCTAAATTTTTTGAAAATGTGATGCATTTTTTCTGCAATCTAGTGAATAAATTACAGCAAAATTAACAGGGCATAATCACCTTGAAACATCTAGTTAGTGGGATTCCTGTTATTGTATCATTCTGTCAAACCCATCTTCTAAATCTTATTAGACCTATCCCAAAATATTGTTGTCCTCATGATTCTTATTGGACATTGAACTATTTTTAGGTCTTTGTCTTTCAAGTTCTTAATTTGCCGTGAAACCGCAGGGGGGTGCGGGATCGGGGGACCCACCTTCTGTGTGGGGGCCAGGGGTGCCCCAGAATTTTTTGTAAATGTGATGCATTTTTCTGCACTCTGCTAGTGATTAATAAATTACAGCAAAATAAAGAACTTGAAAGACCAAAATAGTTCGGGGGGCTAGGACAATTGTTCTGTCTGTCTGCACGCTTTCTAAAAGTGATATCATGTGTAAATAAAGTGAACAATTGATAGTTTAGGGCGCTTGTAAACATTGATTATTGTCATATTCACATTTGGGATTTTAATGCCAATGCACTTCATATCTTTTTGCTTTTGTTATTTGGGATTTTAATGCCAATACACTTCATACCTTTTGCTTTTGTTTCTAGTATTTCATAGTTTATATCTTGAAGGATAAACATACATACTCCTCACTTGGCATTATTTTTTATTTCTTGTGGTCGTCTGGATTCTGGGCTATTGGATTCTGTTCTACTTTGTACAGTATAGGTCCGAATAACAATTTTGACTATTATTTTAATTAGATAATTTTAAAGTTATGTCATCTAGTGTACATAAAGTTAAATAAATTATTGACATGTAAATTGGTTCATTAGTTTATCTTACTTTTATGTATATTGTTAACAGAAATTAATAATTTTAATGATACAAATTCTCAAAGAGTAAAAATTCATTCAAATACTAAACTACGACATTAAGAAATTAATTAAGATTTACATTTTTTCTTATTTAATTATTCATATCAAGGACAAATATGTCACAAATTATAAAACAACAAAGAATCGTTCTCTGTGTATATATTAAATTTTAAAAACCGAAACACTCAACTGAATTGAAATAAATACAAAAACTTACAAGTGCAACCAAATAAAACATTACAGTAATTTTCACTGGTAGTTATGTCATCTAGTGTACATAAAGTTGAATAAATTATTGACATGTAAATTGGTTAATTATTTTATCTTACTTTTATGTATATTGTTAACAGAAATTAATAATTTTGATGAAAATTTTTATTGTAATTAGCAATTGATTTTAATATGGATTTAGATCTATGCACCAAATGCAAAAGGCCAGTAGAAGCAGCCTATCACGTTGCAATTGAATGTGATATTTGTATTAATTGGACACACATAGGATTCAGGACATGGAAGATTTACTGTGTCCAGTATAAAATTATGGATTTCTTTGTCTAGAAATTTGGTTATGGCTGATTAAGTTTCTTTCACCTTATAGAAAAAATGTCCTCTACATATAATTCTAAGAAATTGATTGCGGGAATAAACGTTCGTTGCTAAATTTCGTGGGGGGTATACCACTATGGTTACTTTTTTTGAAGTTATTTTTAATGAAGTTATTTTAATCGATCATTATTGCATATGGTACTTTTCAATGATGCTGGGAAGCATGGGTAGTAGTTGTGAATGAGTGCTTGATATTGATGTTATATAATTGTAGTTTATATCACTCCACATGGAGTCTATCAATGACCATGTTAAACTAGTTTAGGATGTTAGAATGGGTCTTTAATGTTTGTGACAAGAAGAATAATTAGGTTCGTATAATAATGCTTCTATCAAAGTAGAATAGCCCATCAAATGAACTCCTTTATGAATTTTATTGCAACATTAGAATGTTTGTTGATGTCGTTTTACCTAGGTGATGACTGCGTGAGTCACAGTTCGTGGTTGTTCCACCAAGGGGCACTGCAGGAGTATGTGCTGCTGTGCTGCCAGTTCCCCGCTGGGGGCCTCATCGACAAGCCTGGAAAGTATGTATCTTATTTCCCTGCTGGGGGCCTCATCGGCAAACTTGGAAACTAACTTCGACTTGCTCATTACCATGTTTGGCACATCTGAAGATTATGACTTATATCAGGAATAAATGAGACTCCTTGTCATTTATTCCTGCTTATATTTATATGAGTAGGATTGGATCATGTTTGCCACTTACTTCTCATCTCCATGTACTGTAGATTGATGTAGAACACGATGTCATGTTAACTTCACTTTTATTAAACCTATTAATTTGTCATATCTACTTAGTACTCAATAAAATTTATTTCACAATGATATGAAATAATTTTGAGTAGGAAAAACGCTTTTGAAGCTATCTTAAAAAAATGCAAACTGCTTAATGTGGTGAAAAAAATTAAGAACTAGCTAAATGTTCATAGGTTTCACATACCATTTGGCATTCCTGACTGTCAAAAGCACCCCTGCTGCTGCGCCATATTAGCTGCAATTACGCACCCAAAAGATAAATTTAATGGTTGTCATCTACACGTATGCTACATCCACAAGCTTATGTATTTGTGGCTGTGTTTAGGTCGCGTGATTTCTACCACACTTGCTACTGTCTAAGCGGTCTGTCCACGGCCCAGCACTTCGCAGGAGACCACAAGGTGGAGCCCCGTGTGCTGGGAACCCGCGACAACGAACTGGTACGTCACCAAATACTGTGTGGAGTCCAAGCATTGCTAGTAGCGTTATATTCGAGAATGCAGTTTCAAACATTAAATAACCACTGTCAAAGATATATTGCGTGCTTATGAAGCTGCTGTTGTATATACAAGTTAAAATAGACCAATTGAAAATTTAAATTAAATGGCGCTTTATTGTAACAAAATCGTCATACATGTGATATAGGCTTATGCAACAAAAAGCATATTATAACATATAAAACATTCTATACAATTTAGTCAAAACCTTCTCTTCTCACTCATACATTCTTGTCATCGATATCATCATAAGTATATAAGACTGCTTCATCTGATTGGAACTGATATCAATGTAAACGTAAATCCTTACCCCTTAAATTGATGAAGGCTCAACCTAAAAACCGCCTATGAATGAATGTCAAGCCTGGTATATACAGCGTGTTTCAAAACATCTATTTCAGAAGCCCACCCACCCCGTGTACAACCTGGAAGCCGAGTCTCTGGCGCGCGCCACCAACTACTTCTCCAGCCTACCGGTGCCGGGCAGCGGGGGCGAGGGGGGGCCCGAGCACGCCCTGGTCGAGGAGCTCGACTGAGCTACCCATCTGCTCACTTTACTGAGCCACTCACTGGATAGTCTCTTGATTGATGGTGTTTCAACCCACTGGCAGCTACTGTGTCAATGATTCAGATGAAAAAACCTGTTTGTAACAACTTATTTTTGATTAGTTAAGTAGATAAAGAAAACACCTTTCTAAGCTCCATTGTACGCACTCTTTTTTTGATAATTTCTGTTATCAAATTAACTAAGGACCAATAACAGAATGACTAATAATAACCCCATATGGTTCAATCGCACACGTAATAGTGATCTTTGATAACCTCCGAGGAATGATCTGTGAGTATTGTATCTCTGTGGCACTGATGCTAGTGAGTTGATGTATTCAATAGAGATGGTCAATGCAGGGGCGCAGCTGTGCTATAAGAAAATCTGAGCGTTGGTTATAAATAACCAATTATGTTTGAGGTGCACGTTTATGTTTGGGCCTATTTGAAAAAAATATAAGTATGTATGTACATGTATTTTGTTCATGTTTATTTGGATTGTGTTTTTTGCTCAGCCCTTGTGATATCCTGTGAGTGGTTTCAGTGTGTGGAATTTAGTGGAATTATATTGTTCAAATCACAGAGAATCTATTCTGGCAACTTATTTGATGATGTCTTTGTGTTCTTTCATGTTTAGTTTTGCATCAACTACTTCATTGGTATCAATTAAATCATGACTTAATACTTCAATATTTATTTCTGATGAAAGTAAAATTATGAATGGAGTCAGAATTATGACAAGGCTCAGAAATCTCTTTTTTTTCACGTTCTACTTTGTTGTAGTGTTTGAAACCTTTAAAAGAACACTGCAAAAATATGCAAATATGCTATACTAAGAAGTCTGTTATTTGAACAATATATGAATATAAGTGTTTGCATTTTGTAAGCTGAATGTGCACGTCTTTGGTACCTTGATGTATTAATCAATGAGTTCATGACATCGTTAAGTTAATTACATTATTTATATTGGTGACTTTGTATATTAATGACAAGAAGACAAGTTGTTATTTTGCCTTTTTCAATTGTCATTATAAAATACAGTCAATAATTCTGTAAATTTCATAAAATGTAATTCTAACATTTTTTCCCGGTGATCTAGATTTACTGATAGTATCTGAATTTGTGCAAACTTTCTCCTTTTATGAAAAGTTATTTTGTATTTTCCAATCATTCACTTCACTGTGTTGATTTTGTATATTCTAATATAAAATCCTGTGTTTGAAATTCAATGGAATTGTTAGTTCATTTCTGTAAACCAAGGATGTAATTATGGAGAACCTATCAAACCTTTTGAGTATTATTATCCAAATTTTATTCATACCATGTATGCATGTTGCCATTCAATTTTTCACATTTTTGTATGAGGTAATGATGTGTCTCCTTTTGATCAATTGTTTTTGTAAAATATTTACATGCTTTTCTTGTGCAATCTAATTTGGAGTAATTAGATATCATGTAAGTAAGTTCTCTATTTGAAGTTGACTTAAAAATATTAATATAATTGCTGATATTTTTTTTAATATTTCTTTAATTAAAGGAAAATCTGTTTTAGTAGCTTCACGATTTTCTGATATGATGTCAAAATATTACTGAATTTTGAATAGAATGTAAGTACATATTCGTTAACTTTAACAAAAATAGGAAATGCTTGTTCACTGCTTGTGTTTTGTACCCTTGTAGTTATAATAAAGTGTTCTTTGTTAAATAATTTCTTGTCATGAAGTGTGTTAAGTTGTAGTTTATTTTTCTTATGGACAGGTGAATTTTAATGCAATTATCTAACTGCTCGTATAGGTGAATTTTAATGCAATTATTTAACTGCTCGTATTCCAATACCATTCTTAGAAATTGACATGGTGTCTTTTCAAGCAACATTTATAATTTCAATAATTTGTTTTCGTTATTAAAGCTCTTTTGGGTGTAAATTTGGAAGTAATTTATCTATTTATCATTTATTGTAGTTGTTAAAATGAATTTACTATAGAATTCAATAATTTAGCAACCAAATATAAAATCTTAATAATTCGGGATACAGATTTAAGAGGAATGGACTGAACATAATGTAAATAACACTATTCAGACAACTTATATTTATTTTCGAGGGTGCTAGTTCAAAAAGGCAAATATTTTAAACTATACAAAAACAAATGTGACATTTAATATTAATTTTAAATGTATACATATGTATGAAAAATAATTTTTTTTTGCATAGATAAAAACAACTGTCGGGAACTAATACACTACAAAATAAGTTCTGAATCCATTTGCTATGTGTATTTTTTAAGCACAACTGGCAAGGCCAATAATGACGAGTATATATAAAAAAATGGTTAAGCATGGAGATATACATGGCAATGTAAAATGGTTCATATTTTTTAAAAGTAAAATTTAGTGCCATAAAACGGGGTAACTTAGACTTGCATTCTTATGTACAATCTTTCTAACAAGAAGAAAAACTAAATTATCTAATCACACAAGCCTGTATACCATGATAAACATTATCAGATAGCTCCAATTTTGCATAAATGTGATAATGCATGTTTGCAATAAATGAGTCCTTGAATACGTATGAATCGAATTCTTATATTTTATTGCTTAGGCCTACTCATCATTTAACAAAAGAAAATGGGCTCTGAGATCGACTAGATCTTCAAGTGTCATCTAGCAGTAATCCCTCATAACGTCAGCCAAATGTTGATGATACTTGGAATCCTCCTGAAAAATTAATAAAACAGTAGAACAGGTATTATCAAAGACTTGTTTTTTAATAGAATACATGTACATATGTAGTTATGTTTATGTGTATTCATAATTATTACAGAGATTGTCTTCTCTTATCTATTTAGACAACTTGAAATAGATAGAAGCATAATTGGTTCATCATATCATATCAATGTGTCAATGTTAAATCATGAGTTTGAGCCAAGTAAATTGCATTTTATTTCATAGCTGACAAAGTGATAAGGGAATCAAAATTAGAGTCTAGACCTTTACTTAAAAAGTTTAGATGTAAACCTAAAAGGTTCAGACATTAATTTTGATTCCAAACAGCCTTACAATTTAAATTACATGCGTATGATGGTGTCATAAATAGTTCAAATCTAAGACAGAAATGTGATGGATAAAGTATGTGGCTTGCCTACACCAGCCGTGTTACATGGCAATATGATAACTTTCTACATGTACTAGCTGTAAACACGGCGCTGCTCAGGTTGAAACAGAAGAGATCCGGAACACATTAAATCCTCCTCCCTTCCCATTCTTCCCTCTGTACTCCTTCCCTCACCCCAGCTCCCGTCAGAATACAGGTCTGTGACGGATAGAATACACCTCCATCACCTTCCTCCGATCGGCATAAGTCATAGCCATGTACACACTACATGTATATTGCAATGATTGATCCGTCTAATACCCCCTACCACCCAGCTACTGCTCGGGTTGCAACCGATTAGATCTGGTGCAGATTAAATGCTCCCCCCTTCACCTCATTTCCTCACAACCAGCCATAACACCCCCCCCCCCAAAACCACCACCACCTCAGCCCAACATGATCACACACAGCCTATCTGCACCCCTCCACAATATAGGTGACTGTACTGTGACGTGCAACTTAGTAGTAAAAAGTTGAATGGCGCTGTAAGCAGCATGACTAACATTTCTAAATAATTCTTTTTTCTAGTTTTTATCATTAAAACCAATTTATTTGGTTTGAATTGTAGACATTATAACGACCACCAAATTGTCCTGATTGTACATACATAATTTGCAGTGTGTACCTCTTCTGGTTAAAAAGCCTTTTGTGACCAAAAAATCCCTCTTCCTTTATATATATAGATTAGATCTATCAAATTGTTTAACGGACTACTCTGAAATTTACACAGGGGCATCACAATCATAGAAAGAGCCCTTGGCCCAATCACAATTTTACGACAAAGCAATTACTTTTACACTTTGCAAACTGAGAACATAGGTTAATATATGGGCTAATACCCCCCCCCCCCCACGCACACACAAAATAAAAAATAAACAAAATAATAATGATAAAAATGGAAGCAGTTTGCACATGAAACAAGTTGGACCCAAGCCCGTTCTCCAGGGACACTCCCGAAACAAAGGTCCTGCTCAACTCACGGGGTCGAGGCAGCAGTAGAAGATCTGCACGCGCTCAATATCCAGGTCACTGAGGCGCAGACGCTGTCCAATCTCCGCGTTAGGGTCGTGGGGGATGATGGTGGGGATGCTTGGGTCGATCGCGAACCCGTATGCGCTGCCAAACACAGTGTGATATCATACAACAGCTCTCAGTATGAATTGAAAACAGAGGTATTACGTTTCATTGATAAGGTTGTCTATGAGAGACATCAACTGGAACCCAATCAATCAAAATTAGCAATACTCGTCATGAGAGCTCTTTATTTAGTATTAACTGCGAGTGAGAAAAAACATATCATAAACATATTGTTTTGAAAGCGTCAACAGAGCTCATACCACTCGTTCACTCAACTAGTGTCAGACAGTCCCTTTATAATATAAATAAAAAAAAGCTGTGGTCTTTTACCCATTGTTATTTCTACAGGAATTATTTTGTTTTTGACAAATGTTGATTTGTGCACTCCCCGCTTCTGCTACCGACCACACTGCAGAGCGTTGCAGGGTATGAATATTCGCGACTGTCATACTTGGGTTTTACCTGTAGTGCATCACACTGCCGTAGTCGTACACGGTGCCCATGTGGTCCACAGTCTCGCCTTCAACCAGCTTGTCAAAGTTGTGCATTTTGTCTGGAAACAAATGACAAACATTACTTTGAATATTATTACGGTATACGAGTGGACCATTTCTTACGGCCCAAACTCTACTTCATAAAGAAAGCAACAATAACATCCCAAACGAGAACACCTCCTAATATGATCCAATTAATGATCCACATACATGTAGAGAACCGCCTCAAGTGGTCTTTATAGAGAGGTGGTCTCTTTCGGATGTTTGTTGGTCACTTTACGATTAGTCACCACCGCAAGAAATGTTCTTACTTCAGAGGTTGTAATATAAAGAATGGAATCTATATTAGCCATGAACCACAATTGTTGTATGACATGACCTGACAAAACTGTACACAGATTCAATTCCAACAATTAAGGCATATTTAAGTAATCGGCCAGATTAGCTGATTACCTGAGGGGGTATGTGTTTGGGTGATGAAGTCATGAGGCGGGTGTCCTCAAGTTGAACGGGGGTGAGAGTGGGGTCCAAAAGTGCCAAATGTGGTTGACGTCAATTGTGAACGCTCCACTACCATAGGCAGATCCCGGGGTCGCAGGGAGCGCCCTCTTCCCCATCCCCCTTTCCCCACCAAACTACTTCATTTTCGTGTTTTTTTTGGCATGCTTGCCATCGAAATCCCTTCAGTGCGCCCCCTCCCCCTTTCCTAAAAACCCGGATCTGCCAGTGCATACCTGGCTGGATGTTGTCCTCGTTGATGTAGACGTAGTCGTCGCGGTCGGCGCGCTTGTGCTCGTGGTGGAAGCCGAGCGCGTGCAGGAACTCGTGCATGATGGTGCCGTGCCGCGTGACGCACGAGTCCACCAGCGACATGCGCTGCGCTGAGCCGGTGCGGCCGATGGATGAGGAGCACCTACAGCACGCGGATGTACGTTACAGTAGAACCCTTCTATTATGACTACTTTTGGGATTGGCGTTAGTTGGTCTCAATAGAGTGGTGGTCGCAATACAGCGGTTTATTATTGTGGTAGTTTTATGAAAGGCTGGGATTGCAAAATGTGGTCTTATTATAGAGGTGGTCTTTTTTGGAGGTTCTACTGTACACTATATGCAACATAAGGAGGGTTGTCCCCATAATCGTTGCTTTTACTAGGCGGACATAGAGCACACACACAAACAAACATTGTACATTGTAGGACTATATATAGTGGGACACGGATTTACTGAGCAACTAAACACCACCCAAATAACACGCAAATATACAAGGCCGCCATCATTGCCATCGGCACAAGACCACCCGCCACTGACAATCTCTGTACTGACAATTGATGAAAAACAATTTTAGAGAAAGTAGGCACAACAGTGAGTGCAAAAAATAACTACTAGGCCTATACATTGTCCCTGCGTTTACAGCATTATTGTGGTATCGCCGTAGGCTACGTACCCACTGTACTTCTGCACGTCCACGTAGGCGGTCTCGGTGGTGCGGTGACGGAAGTCGATGCACGTGGCGCCATCCACACGGATCGAGTCCATGAGGTCTTTCACGCCAGCCTCGATCAGTTCCACCTGCTCTTCGGCTGTATCGACGCAAAACAAGAGGGTTTGGGGAGTTTAGTATAGACCACCTGTAGGGGTACTGCATTCGTATGGTCTCAATAGAGAGATGGTCTTTTATGGAGCTTCGTGGTGTTCTCTATATGAAGGTTTTGGATGTAATTCTTCCAGCTAAGCACCCATACTACCTCGCGGCTGTATAATGAAGTCTCACATTGATTTCTTTGATACACGTGACAACCTCGCCTTGTTTGATATCAATGCGGCAGTGTGGGTTTTGCCCAACAGAAAACTTATCAAAAAGTGATGAATGCGGCAGCACGTATGAATCTCATTCGTGTGAGATGCTACCCAAAAAGTTTCCAAAATAAAAAAAACGTGACTAAAATTTAGAGGCGTGCAGTCGAAACAAGGCCGAGTGGCACCGACCCTCATGCACGTTATTGGTGTATTGTTAGTGTAACAAATGGGCCTTAATCATACTTGCTCATAGTCTACATGTAAATTTATGCTCTAAGACGTGGTATATGCCTGCCCTCGGTGTAGAGATCAATTCCTTATGATTAATGTATGAAAGGTAAAGCTGTAATTTCTGTGGAGAGAGTTAGACACTACCACATTTTTTGTTATAACTCCATTTGCATATGCCATGAAAGGCGTAGTCTTAGCACAAACACATAAAATCCCCCCTTTTATTTAAAAGATGTGAGGTGGTTTGCGTGGCTGACGTACAGTACTCCTCCCTGATGTGGTAGTGCAGCACGTTGTCTGGCCAGCGTCTGTTCAGGTTCCACATGGCGTTCAGCAGGTCCGGCTGGAACAAACGTGTCAGCGGCGGTGATGTCACACAGATATATTGTCGTATGGCAATTGCAGAACAAACAGAAGAAAAACAAACAACGCATACACTCAGAGTCACGAATAGGCGATGTTTACAGCCACCGCTTGTCTCGTCCTAATGGGGAACTTTGGTCACATTATTATTAGGGCTTCATTTATGCTGTGATCTTAAGCTTGACGCGAACACCTTTGTGTAAACTTTAATTGATGGAAGAAATTTTACTCGTGCATTTTTTAGGACCCGCAATTACAAGTATGCATTTATCATTACTGTGCTGGGGCCCTCGGTTGCATGCACCAAGGTTTACCTGTTAGTAGGGCATTGTTCAGCAGCTATATAGACAGACCTGGGTGAGTTTTGTAACATGAATTATTTTATTGGGTGAGTTCTTGTGGCGTATCACGGCGAACCCAAAGAAAGAACCTGATGCGACGCAAGAACTCACCTGATAAAATAAGTCGTGTTACGCAACGAACCCTTTTTATATTTGTAATTATTTTCTAAGCAATTACAACACTAATAACATGAAGATTAGACATTCAGGTTAATATATCAGTTACAACACTGTTATTTTTAATGTGGAAAAATAGTCCGGTTGAGTTCAAGCATGTTAACCACAGTCTCACCCTTGTTTGAACAAGGGCGATACTTCTGGATCATGATAACCAATGAATTTACACGAAAAAATGATACAGTATACAAATGCTTTAGGTCCCACTCACCTCTCCTGCCTCTGGTGCTCCACCCTCTATGTCACCGTCCCACAAATCTGAAAAGCAGGATTACAAAATGGTGAACAGGACAGAATCATGGCACATTGCTAAACACTAATTCACAAATCTATTGCTTTGTTGTATTTTTACCCAACTAAAACACACATGACCGCGAGTTATTGTAATGAAGGTATGCCTTTTTTATTATTCCAGTTTGGGTGATCAGATAAAACCTTTACTTCATATAAACAAATTGAATTTACCTCCATATTCAGGATCATTCAGTGGCCCTGAAAAAGGATTATTTCAATTA
>CM032668.1:8197223-8213586 GCA_019095985.1 Streblospio benedicti
AAATGCACATTTTGGGAGCTGCACACAGCAATGGAAAATCAGAAAATCGACAATCAATTTAGTATTAAACCCTTAAAGGGAGAACCCCAAATCCTTCTAAGCATTTTTATGAATTCAGAGCCCTTATCTACATGTTGTTGACATAAAAACAATGGCTGGTCATCTTTTGACTACGTATTCATGGAAACGGCCATGAGACCATGCCAGGGCTGACTTTTAAATGTCCAGTTTCACTGTTAGACCCCTCTGTTGCAAATGAAATAACTTGAACATTAGTAACCTTAGAGATTTATGGTTTTTCACTGTAACATACAATAACATGTCTGGTTTTAGAAAGAAGTAAATAGATATTCATCAAAAATGGATCCATAGCAACAGTATATGTGTTCATTACGACTTATTTCACAATCAACTGAATGGCCAGAACTGATGAATTCACCTCCCCCATAATGCAACTGAGACCACTCAGCAACGCCATCTGACATTATACCTGTTCAGTGAGTACTGCTTCAGCAGACCGTGAGGGAATTTGTGCTAAATCAAATAACAATCGCTGGTAACTAAGTAATACGTAGATGCCCCCTATTTTCGATAATGGCCTCCAAATTGGACTCCTCTCACATACGTCTTTTGCTTGTCAACAATCTTGTTTAGAGTTTAGCATAGTTCCATAAACTTAGAAATGTTGACTATATATTAGGTGCATGATGGTTGCTTGAGCAGTAATTTGGGACGTTGTTGAGAGAGGGTGCACTTGGTGCATATGGTGGGTATATGAAAGTGGGGGTTTGGGGGCGTTTTCGAAAATATATTGAAGAAGTTAAACTCACCTTTTACGACATCGTCTGACACTTGCTCCCCCTGAAACATAAAAGTGACAGTTAATGTATGTTTGTAGCCCTTAATTTAATGACAAATGTAGCAACACTGCAGGATCCGACGGTTACGATTTGAGCCATACGACACGTGACATTTTGCATTTGTACGAACCACTACCATCTTCTTCTGCGTCCATCAAAATCCCTTGGAGGAAAAAAAACCTTTAATCTGTCCACGGAAGTAGCCTGACATTGTCTAAAATTATTGGAAGCAAAGGTACTGTATCTATTATATTTGGATACTTTAGACATGACGTGTAGTTCATAAACCAAAAGGGTCAGACAATGGCGAATATTAACGACGAATTACCTGTGGCATTAGAGTAGTTATTATTTGACAAAAGATGCAACGTGTGTGGGCAGGATTGTTTACAACGAATCATTTATGACAAACTACAAATGCTTCAGAAGACTTCTAAATTGTTATTTTGGGTTGGATCGCCCGAAATATGTCAATGCAATGGGCAACACCCTGAAGAAGAAGCTGCTGGAAGCAGGCTAAAATTGCCTGTTGCAAGCCGTCAGAGCTCTGGATAGCGCTCCAGATAGCCCTGGCCCTCTAAGCGATCCAGGAAAGCATGTAGAAGCAGGTCAATAATCTGTAATAGGTTCTGTAATAGGTCGAGAGAGAAAAACAATAACGCTTCTCTAGAGAAATGATACCATATTTTTGAGCCTGAACTAGCCAGAAGTGCGCCATACCCTCGTAGAGCTACTGAATCAGCAAGGTTTCTGCGGATATTAACCAAATCACATACAATCGCCCCTGAATATCCAAAAAACGGGGAAATCCATTTTTCGACTATACAACCTCCCAAAGGCTCCAGACGAGGACATATTTTATGCAGGAAGACCTTTGGATGCTCCCAATGAGCTCCATGTGTTTCAGATAGCCCTCCAGACGACCTAGAAAAGGAAGCAGCTGCTTCAGATCAGGAGACTGATAATTGGTAACGGGAGCTCACAGGCCGAAAAAACACAAACCACTTCTTGGGAGACGTGATGACATTTTTTTTCACGGCCAGAACTAGATAGAAGTGTGCCGTTTCCTCCAGGAACTACCGAATCAGCCAGATATCTCCAAATTTTAACCTAGGTCAGCCATGATCCACGCTGAATGTCCTAAACGGGAGGAACTGAAGCTACCATCCTCCATGTGAAATTGAACAGGGGTAACTTGCAAGGCTTTCAAGACTATGCCATACATTTGAATAAATTGGTTTCGGTGCAGGCTTCAATACTCTAGATGTGTGGGTGTGGATGCCGGTTTCACAAGAAGGCCCCCATTTCACATGGCCTATCCTAGCTCCAAATCTTCCAAAAGACGCCAGATTTGTCATTTTGGGGTGGATCGTGAGTTATCTGGCCTCAAAATTGACGTGTTTTGGCTAGTTCCGCAGGGAATGGGGCACTTTTGGCGGGTTCTGGGCTGATTTTTGTTTTTTCGGCTTATGTGGCACCAAACCACACCATCTACATGCATTTCGGGGTTGTCGGGTTTTTTTCTCTTGCATTTGCATCATCCTAAGGTGTTTCACCTTAGCTGTGGCCTCGTCTGCTGCTCTGGAAGGATTACATTTGACAGATGAGACCGTAAGTGCCGCCACTGCCATTAACATCTGAAGCAATGGAAGCACGAAACAGAAGCATCTTTTCCAACAGCACGATGCTCCAATTTTAATGCTGTCAACACAGAAAAAATGACACACTTCTGCCAGCTTCTGGCCAAAAAGGTGTTATCACTTCACTGGAGAAGTGATTTTGACTTTTTTCGGCCTGTAGGCTCCCGTTATGGATTACTGACTTGTTGAACTGGATCAACGTTTTGCTTTTCTGGTTCGTCTGGAGGGCTAATTTGTCCGTCGTTGGGTCTTTCGGCTTGCTGACAAATTTCATGAAGATCCCGAAAGTTTTAGCTACAACATATGCACATGAGGCAATAAATAATAAATTTTGCCATTGTTGTTTGTGTCTCTGAAAAAGAAAAATGGTAAGTATGGCATCCGTTGCACTTAATCTTGCTGCAGCCCAACAGCATAGCCGGGGAAGGAAAGAAGAGAAAGAAAACTACACAAGGCTGAAGAAGAGGACGATGGTTACGCTTCAGTGGGCCCTGAATGATCATCAGTCGACCATTGGCATCTAGCTACGTCATGCTTCATCTGTCTCTGGTCATTTCCCATCACATACTTCATTTTCCCGGGAGGCTACGGCACTGGCATTGTTGTGAGGACCTGCTTCATCGTCTGTGACGTCTTGCAGGGCCAGATGACTTTGGCCTGCGTCGTCTTCAGGCTGTTACGTAATAAATATTGATCCATTTCAGCCGATCCACCCAGAAATGACAAATCGGGCGTCTTTCGGAGGATCTGGAGCTAGGATCGGCCATGTGAAATGGGGGGTTAACCGTGCGTGCTGCCCGCACAGGGTTCTGATGAACATGTATCATCAAACATAAATAACCCTACGCCATACCTTAACTCTCTTGGATCCTTTTGCTGGCTTTTTATGCCGGTGTCTTGATGCCATTTGCCTGAAATATTGCGTCACTGAGTATCCCAAATCATATATTAACAATGACTCTACAGTACTCTATTCACAAACTCAGTATAAGACTATCCTTTTTCAAAGCATCAGTTGTTTTATCCATCATCATTTTATACAGAACCCCGCCTTGTTTATCTAAGATTTTGATAGCATATGCTCGCTCAGCATACCTAGACTAAAACACACCATGCCTTTGAACGGATCCAACCATTCATGGATTTCCTTTTACTCAATACTTAATAGATCTCCTCACATCTGCAATTTTCTCCTATAGAAAAGACAATTACCCCCAATTTTCCCAGTGATTCATTGGCCTGTGTTCAATGTCTATAGTTATTAATGGATTATATCATTACTTGGCATAAACTCACGTCAGACCAAAGTGAATCTGAGTACATGAACAAACCAATAACAATGCTCAATAATTATAATTGACATGAGGGTTGATTTAACTCAATATTGACATTTTCCTCTAATTGATACTATCAGTACTTAAAAGCTTCGATAATGCAGGTTTTAGCAATGAGTTTGTTGCTTCATTGTTTCATTTGATTGCTATGAAATCCAGGCAAACTACCGGATGTCCAGGGGTCTTAAAGTCGCAGAAGGATATGTTTTGTTTTGTTTTATTATTTCAGGTGCCTTGCAGTTTTTATTATATAATGCTGTCCTAAAATAGCCTTTCTTATCCACAGTTTAATGACTTTTTATGCCCGAGTATATTCAGGTTATATTATTTTAATCTGTCGCTACAACCCAGCGACATCATATCCCTTCGCATTCTGTCATAAACATGTCCTAAAATATCCTTAACCGGTGATATAATCACAATAATGCATTGAATGTACAATGGGAAATTGATGCCTCGGTGGCATTGACCCATCGTGTTGATCCCTGGACGATCATACTGGGCTCATACATTCCCGATAATCAGTGTCCAATCAGCCGTAGTCTAACGACCATTGGTCATCAGCAAGTTATCTAAATACAGTCGTCTATTGAGGATGGTCCTGGGACGAGGCACAATCATCTGTTCACCGTGCATATCTCGTTCCCATCGGCATTGAGCATTTTGCGGCGGGTGTGAATATTCGTGAAGGTGAGACTGGGGCTTTGCGTAACCCCTGCCAGACTTCGATTGACTGCGTCAAACGAGAAGACGAATTGGTCGCGGCTTGGCAGATGACTCTTCATTGGGGATAAATAATGGACAGTCCGCGCGGCATTTGATTGAACTAGCAGACCATGCAATCTACAGTATAGCCTCTCCATGAACACTATCTGTGGGACTGGCATCATTGGAAAGGTGTGTCTCTTAAGTGGTATTAGCTTTGATGTCTGTATTAAGATTTCAGCACAGGCAATGTGGTCTATTTATGTATGTGGTTGTGGTCTTTTTGATGTGATGAGTCAACCGTCTCGCGAGATTCCACTGGATCAACCACAACTCCGAAGCACCCCACCCCTGCCCTGGACCCCACTCCAGCTCCAACCCCCTCCAATCATGAAAAGTAAGTCTAGTTCCAAACATTGCGTACATGCTGCGCTATTAATATGTTCTTTCATCTATTTTTTTGTTATTGTTGTATTTTTCATTTTGGTGGAGGGGAGGCGGAATTTGTGAATTGGGTTGCATTCTGATTTCTGAGTACTATTGTGAACTATGCTTTATACCGATTACATGACTTATGAATAATAACATTTGGTGTAATTTGGTAGCTGGACACCATCAAATAAGACAAACAAACAGCCTAATGAAAAATGTTTTTAATAATATTAATCATATTTTTTTTAAAGATTTATTAGTATAGGGTCCATATAATGTTATGATGACCATTCTGCACTTAATAGGACTAACACTCTGTTATCGGAAACTAAGGCCTGATAAACTACATAGAAAACAAACATGCATAATGGGAAAAACGTTTTTAATGAATTATGAATACGGGCATTTTTTTAAAGTAACTATTTAACAATGTATGTATCCGGACAAGCTAGCGGGCGTACCGATGGTTCAAACTTTCCATAGGTTTAATGATTCGATTTTGGGCAATCTGCCAATTAAACTGTGGTTTCTGAAGCCCATTCATGATATTCTTACTGATATTCAATGCAATTAAGCACCAAGAAAATCCATATTCCAACCCAAGCAGCAAATATTGATTATTGGGTTTGAAACTAAGGCCTGTTATCAAACAGTACATTGTAGAAAACTGGTTTATTCTCCATATGCATATTCATTTTTGGACAAACACGTATTTTTATGAATTATGAATTACGGGCTGAGTCATTATTTAAAGAGGGGTGGTGGAAAAAAACTTATGGAGACATATGTTTAAATTGAAATACTGTCCCGGGGGTTAAAAGTTTTAATTTTAAAAAGTTTGTCATATGTTCTTAAATAATGACTCAGCCCGACATAATATCTTGACACATCTTAAACAAATAATCTGAAGAGGGTATTACTTAATCACGTGTGTCCAGGTCCTGTTTCTCCAGTTGTCAAACCGCTTCGGGCACGAATCACACTCTCGCGACATGCAGACCCGGGATGCAGACCCTTGCTGTACTAGTTCACAACCCCCTAAATTGCTCTGTTGTTGTTCTCTTTTCTTGAACTATCGCCCATGTTTCTAAAGCATGTCAATTATTGTATCAAAATTATGTCACGCTGATAACTGTTCTAGTAGCCGGATTCACTAGACGACAACTTGAAGAGACCATTTTATCACCCAAAAAACTCATAATTGCTATTGTTGCGTTCGGCGACAGTATGAAGTGGCCATCTATCACCCCAAAAACTCTTAAATGCTATTGTTGCACTTGACATGCCCCACTTTAAGATGCCCTCACACATATGTATGATCCCGTCCACCCAAAGAACACTGGGTTCTTTGTTTCCAAATCATTCGGTGCCGCACAGGGGCTCCCTTTGTTTTATCCCCATCTTTTGTATGACAATGGCACTTTCGCTGACACAACTGTTATTGTTACCCAGAATCAATTGTCTTGTCTTACTGTTGGTGTTCCAAAAACGACTTATTTATTTCTTTAAAATAAATACTAAATATAGTCAATTATCAAACAACACTCGAACAACAACATAATACAACATGGTGGCAGCTTAGTGGACTTGAAAGAAGCCCAGCCAACAACAACAAGCAGATTGCATGATTTTTTTTCTGACGGTAATACAACGGTCATAAAAGTGTCCACGTGGCAACATGGCAGGCGAGAATGACGCTCCAGCAGCTCAAGGTCCAGAACAACCACAACAAATCCAAGTACCGGTACAACAATCTATTCAATACGTTTATGCATCTGACAAATCAAACCCCTGACACTGGATTGGGACAGCAACGACATGCCACAACAATACAAGAAGTTCAGAAGATACTGTGAACTCATGTTGTCGACACCCGCATTTTCTAACAGTAAAAAACGGCAGTGAAATTGTAAGTTACATTTTTGTTATGGATGGGCCCCAAGCTGTTGAAATTTTTGACAATTGGTCAAACATATCTGATGATATTAGTACAGTTCATATATCTAATTTCGGGAGTCTTCAGAATTGTTGGGGTAGCGTCGTCGTTTTCAGATAATGATCAGAATGATCTTCATGTCCATTTGTTTTAAGATTGTTTCGGTAGTGGAGGTTGTTTTCAGATAGTGGTCGGAAGTGCAAAGTACTTCTCTGTCTCGGCCTAGTGCGGTGATGTTTGTTGATAGTACGTTGATGTTTGTTGGTGAAATGAGTCGTGAAATGATATCGTTGTCTATAGGGTGGTAAGAACCGATAGCGAAGTGCAGTGCAGTTCTGTTGCGTGATCCTCGCACGTTAATATCCGCCCCATGCTCGAGTAGAGTGGGAATAAACGTGTCGCCGGTGTGAAGCGCGGCAATGTGCAAAGGCGTATCACCGTCTTTGTTGACCAAATTAATATTATGAGGCGAAATCAGTTGAGTGAATATGTCCGTCGGGATGGGGAGATGAAAGTCAAACTTGCAGGCGATGTATAGTGCAGTTTCGTTTCGCCCGTTAACTAAGTTCACATCTGCTCCGGCTTCGAGTAAATCAGGTGTTATTGTCCAACGTGCCAAGAAAATTGCCACGTGTAACGCTGTACCTTTATCTTTGTTCTGCATGTTAATGGTTTCGGGTGAGATTAACCTTCTAATAATTTGGTCTGGAGCGTAGTATATTATAGAGTCAAACAGAGGCGTGTAATTTGAGACTGTAGCGTTGATGTCGGCACCTCGATGGTAGAAAGTGGGTATGATTTCCCATTTCTTCTTTCGAATAGCGAAGTGTAGAGGGGGAAGTCCTTTGTCGCTCTTTTTATTGATGTTCTTCTTGGAGATAACATCAGTTATGAATTCAATGGGAGCTTCAAGTTCTATCAGCGTTTGAAGCGGCTGGCTTCTTAGATTGTGAAGAAGTTTTTCGGAAGTGATAGTGATACTTTCTGGTACTAGGGAGGTTATTTCGGCGATGAATCTGGCGTCTGCAGAAGATTGGCTCTTTATGTATTTTTTCACTTTCGTCCATATTTTAGTCTGTTGCGTTAATTTTGTAATTAGGCTTGTACACTTTGAATTTTCCATCGTAGTAGTTATCTCAGGGATTATTTTTGGAGGAAAAAAACAACAAGTATTCAGTGGAATGTTTTTTTTTATTCAATGTTGTTAACAGTCAGTGTTTATATGCCCGTAAGCTAAAGTGGTTACCCCGTCAGACAAAATGTATCGTTTGTCGTCTATTGGTGATAGTCCGCTGATGGATCTTTTAGCTGTGAATAAATTGTTTTTGAAGCTACGTATTGAGAAAAATTCGTGACTTTTGATGGGTGCTAAATTGAGGGCATTTTTGTAGTCGTCGAAAGTAATTTCGTTTACTACTTGAGACTTTAATCCTTTAGCTTTCTTTGAATATTTTTTGTCGTTTGTAAGGATTGCGTAGCATTTAGATTTTAGTCCAATAAATTGGTGAATAATTTCGGTTGCTACTTCGTCTTTAAAAGTACCTATCTTTTTCTTTCTCTCTTCTGAGAATAACGGATGATCTTTGTCAAAGTTGGACGTATCAAAGTATTTTAGGTTTTGTGCCATGTCCGCGTAAATGTCTTTTGTGCGTACGTGGTACAGTAGACTATCGGTGTCAGTCAAACATAGGTCAACGTCTTGTCCGTACATTGGCTTTATGAATTTATAGTGAAATTTGTACATGTGACGCTTCGCCAGTTCAAGTACTGTAAATCCTACAGAAATTTGTTTGTCGAATAGAACTTTCGTTTGTTTTAGATGTACACCCACAAGTCGGTCATTTATAATCATGAATTCTTTGAAGTTGGGTTTACTAGTCAAGGCAAGAAACTGACGCTTGTTGGTAGTTAATTTGAAATCAATTTTTTTCATGGCATCTTGCAACGTTTTTCCAAAAATCGAGTTTGTAAGAAGTTTGAAGAGATCTTGTTCAAATTTACTTTTGGCGGCTTTTGCGCTTGTCAGAGTTAAAATTTTATGTATTCCTTAATCCAAGGCGATTGTTCAAAAGCGAGAACTTTGTGAACACGCGTCGTCAGCTGCATGCCGAGTTCGATATACAGTTGTAAAGTTGCGAAATGAGTTACGTAATTTTTTTTTTTCGTGGAAGGAAGTAATCAATTTTTTCCGCTCCGGCTTTCTTTTTAAGTCCGTAATGTTTGGTTGTTGATTCTAACCACGGTGACCAGTCTTCTGGTTTTATTTTTCGTTTCTCCGGGGCGAGAGGAAAATCGTTATGTAGTTCGTGAAGATGGGGTGGGTAGAGTAAGTCAACCTCTAAAATGTATCCCGTGCTAGAATTTTTGTTCACGTTCATAACGTTAAATTTTGTAGTTTCTTCAGGCGTAAGGAATCTGAAATTACGAATAGGAAGGGGTTTGCTCATGCAATATCCGTATAGATTCACGCAATCCCAGTAAGCTAAGTAGCTCGTTTCTTCCTTAGGGTTAAAGGTTTTCAAGTAGGGATTGTTTGCTACGGCGTGTCTCTTGAAAATACAAGATACTCCTCCTCGTACGCCTTTGTAAATAAAATTTACCATGTCGATGTCGTAAAAAGGTTCGAGTTTAGCGCCCGTCATCTTGAATAAAGCATCATAGCTGTACTGAGGTAGAGTGATGTAACTCGTTACATCCAGTCCGTAGTATTGGAAGCACATGCTTCTAAATGCTTCGAATATATCGGCGAGGAGGAGAACGTCAGTTTTCAAATACACTTCCATGTAGTCTTGAAGTGTTTTGCATTTAAAAACGTGCCATACTTTCTTAGCGTGTTTATAGTCATCGTTGCTAATCGATTTTGCTTTCAGCTTGTCGAAAAACAATTGTTTAGCGGGCAGCTTGCGCTGATGTAATTTAGCTTCGCTGTCGAGGTAATCGTAGCAGAAAACTCCTTTTCTCAGTAGTAACTCGAATTGACGAGACGAAGTAGCAAGAGATTTTGTGTAAACGAAATTATTTTCGCTTTTTGTCTTTGAGAGATTCTGCCAACTTGCTGAGTGAATTTTGTAAAAAGTTGTACGAATCTATGAATACGAAATTGTTCAAGTAGACGCATAAGAAATGTTCTTTGTTTTTTGCTAACACTTTAAGTTTGTATTTGCCAACTCGAGAAGAAGCAAATGCTGACAGGATTAATTTTATATCGTAATTCATAGCCCCGTGCGCGATGCAAGGAATTTTTCTTGCTGTAGAACCGAACGTCAGATTACATCTATTGCAAAGACACCCTCGGTATTTGCCGCTTAAATGACAATGGTCTACACGTTTTTCACTATGGTGTTTAAACTCGTATTTGCACGATCCGCAATGAGTTTGACGGTGATGAAAATCTAGATCAGCTTGCTTAAGTTTTGCGGGTTTGTAATATTCTTCAAGAATGCACAGCATTTCTGTGGCTTGCTCTTCGAGATAGTCAAGAAATTTTAGCACTGCGTCTTTACCAGTGTACAAGAACAATTTCCCGTTAAATTCGGGTACCACACAAACTCGTTTTGCAGCAACCGATATAGGGTAATGTTTTAAGTCTTCTTGGTGCGCAGGGGTATCATGATCTGAAGATTGATATGATTCAAAGTCGTAGTAGATGACCATTTCGTTGCGAAATTGTGCAGCAAAGTTTGTAAATTGTTTAACAGTTCCTTCTTCTGGCACTGTAAGTTTTTGTAGGTTTGAAATGCATATGCCCGTATGTGCGTTTAACTTGTTTTGAGACGTAAATGTGCACAAACATTTTTTGCACACGTGGGATCTGTACTTCTTCTTTCCTCCTCTCGTACCAATTAGCTTACTCAAGGATTTTATGAGGTAGTAATGTTTGTTATACAATAGTAGATCGATTTTTCGTGATGGAAGAACTCCATCTGTGTTCTTGCTGTTGTAAAGAGGAAAGGGTTCCTTTTTTTCAAAGCCAAACACGTTGATGGATAGGCTGTTTTCTTTTTCAAAAGCTGGAATATTTTTTAGTTTCATTGGAAGCCCGGTGGAAGGCAATCGAAGATGCCGCATTTTGTCGGTGTAGTTGGTTGTTCTTTGAGGATTTCGTCGTACGGGGTATAGATGTCCCAAGATGCAGTAAAAAAAGCACTTATTATCGCCGCATCCAATGTTTAAAGTTGCTTTTTTGTTCGCGATAGATTTGGGTAAATCGTGTTGAAGAGAAGTATCGTTGCCGGCGCCGCGTAGAGGCTTGTACTTGGTGAGGTGTAGTCTCATGGATAAGATGCGATCTAAATTCCATCCAGATCCTAGGTTTAAAAATGCGTCGTAGAATTTGATAATGTCTGCAAAGCATTCGTACAATGTAGCTTTTTAAAAATGCCAGTGCTTGCTTCTTTTTGTGGTAGAGTTGAAGAATGGTTCATTAGTGATTTTCTCTTCGTTTTTGTACTTAGTCAGACGCACGTTCAACGAGATTTGAAATTTCACGTTTCTTAGATGGGTGATTTCTAGAGTAATTTTTGCTTTCAGTCTCTTGTAAACTTCTTTGAATAAGAACAATTCTACGTCATGCTTGTACTTTTTGGGTTTGTACAAGTAGTTTTGGGTTTGTAAAAGTAGTCTTTGAAGTTTCATGATTGTTTTAAAAAAAAGTTTTAGAATTTTGTGTTTTTTAGAAGTATTTTGCTGATTGAGTTTTATTTTGATTTTTAAAAAGTAGTTAGCGTTGTGTTTTATCTCAGAAGTATTTTGCTGATTGAGTTTTATCTCAGAAGTATTTTTGAATGGTAGTTTACTTCTGAGAGTCTGAAAAAAACTACAGTGTAACTGATTTTGAAGAAAAAACTAAAAAGACAGGACTGGTTTAAGGTAATCAATTGCGAGAATGCAAACCAAGCATGGTGTAATCGTATGGTTTTCCCTATTCCATTTTTATCTTGTTTGCGTCAAATATACGTTGTTGTATAGCATTTTCTATTGAGAACGGTGTTGTGGGGGTGTAAATCGGGTTAAATTAATAAGAAAATAATTTAAAATATCGTACCAACAGCGTACTCATTACGAGTTGACTTCTTCTGTTTCAAAAAGTATAGACATTGGTTTTCCCTATGCTCAGCAGTTTTTGACTCTTTCTGTTGGCACTAGGGGCGCTGGCAGTTCCATCATTTCCGGCAAGGAGGACTGGAGGTTTTTGTCACTGAACGCCGCCATTTTGACTCGTGAAAAATTTGATTCGAAATTTGTTTTTTATCGCGTCTGGATATGTGAAGAGCACTTCTAATGTGTGTATTTATTCAATATATGACTTGTAGAAGTAAATGAAATACATTAGAAAAGCGTGTATGTTTCTAAGAACTGCTGAAAAGCCGGCTTGTAATGGGTAGAATTTTGTGAATAATGAATTGGTAAGTACTATTTTTTTTTTTG
Source organism: Streblospio benedicti (assembly GCA_019095985.1). Lineage (NCBI taxonomy): Eukaryota > Metazoa > Annelida > Polychaeta > Spionida > Spionidae > Streblospio > Streblospio benedicti. The sequence goes on from CM032668.1 coordinate 8,209,558, forward strand.
TGTGTGTGTGTGTGTGTGATCATTTTTATTATGTGGAGAGTTTTAAACTATTCGTATAATGATAGAAGGATTGTTGGGGTCGTTTTCAAGATAAAAAACGTATATTGTGAAGGTTTTTTCCGTGGTGATGAATAATTTATGCTAATGAGGTAATGTATGCATAGTTTTGTAAAAAAGGACGAAGATAGAGTAAACGTATATATATATTAGTGTCTATACTCTTGGTAGGTTTTCTTGAAGAAGTAGCAGAGTTTACGTAAAAAAAAAAAAAATTTATGTTATTACGTATTTTTTTTAGCTGAGACGTGAAGATGAGAGGAGGCTTTCGTAATGATTCTGAGGAGGGGGTGGATTCATTTGTGTTGGAGCGCAACGAATTTTCAGTAAGTATTGCATCTAGTTGTTTTCTTATCCGGGGTCCATGCTGCAGCAATGAATGACTTTCTGTCCCATATTATTCATGTTTTCTTTTTGGGATCCTTTTCATACCTAAGTCAGTCCTTCACAGTATCGACTGATTCATACGAAGATTATAATGGGGATATCTAGTTAAACTGACAAATGCTTATTGTGGTTTAGTGTCCTTTAACCTTTCCAATTTCAGACGGAAATCATAAAAGTTTGCAAGACAAAGTTAAGGAATATTTTGAACAGAAACTACAGAACGCTCAAGCAAGGTCATGGGTAGGTAGTTCAATTGTACTTTAACGTAATGGATATGATGCTATGGCTGCCTAATGGTGGTTAATTCTTGCATAATATATTAAACGTTATATTTTAACAAATCTACATTTTTTAATCAACTTCTCTTTTACAGTCCAAACCATAAGGAAATGGCTAGTTCTATTTGTGAAGCACTTTTTTTGTTTCTTCAAAGAATATATTAATTTGGTTTATCCTGTTTTTATCCTAGTATTTTATCTTTCTTGTAGATTCCAAGTTTAAACAGTTCACCGCAGCATCAGCTGAAGCACAACAGCCTTGTTCGCTTCAGATGTATGATCCAAGACATGTTTGATCCAGAGTACTACATGGGGAGTGTATGAAGTTCAGGATGAAAGTGGCCAAACAACTCTACACACCGGCATGTACAAAGATATTGCTGATTGCAGGGTGGGTAGTGAAGATAAGCCGTATGTGTTGATTGTCTTGGACTCATATTCTTGCCTTATTCTTTAACCTGGTATATAGTTAACTTGTTCTGTATAAATGAGATGCAAACATCCATGTTACATCTTGATTCAATACTTATATCTCATTTTCAAATGTTACATTTCAAAGTTGTCATTGCTGTGTCTCCTGCATAGTCTACTGTTGGAGTTTCCAAGATAAAAATTTATCATTGCAGCCTGGTCAGAAAATTGTTGAAGATTCTCCCAAGACAGTTACACTTGATAGACAGACATTTTACTGTGTACCGATTCCTGCTGAGAATGAGTGGGTCAAAGAGGTTCGTGTAAAGCATTTAGTTAAAATTCTAATTAAATCACCTATTGTTTTCTCTATTTGTGCATCTTTATAGTTTGGTTTATTATTTTTGATAATTTTCTTAATTTCAAGTTTTTCATGACAAGAAAATTAACGAATCTAACAAGCACCATATTCTGATTCCTTTCAAAATTGCAACTGTATATTATGATTTAACATTTCAGGTGTACACAAACTATGATCAACAGAAAACATCTGCAACCATGTCCTCTACTTCTAACAGGTATCGCGTTCTTTATGCAATATTTTATCAATCGTAGGGGCTAATGTTTTTGATACCACTAGTTAAAATCAATAGTAGTAAATATTCATATGTAAATGAAGTCTGCCTGTTGGAAAATGTATTTTTGAACGAGATTGTATATAAAGTTTCTTAAAAATCAGCCAAAATTTGAAATTGACACTTCAGTTCTACATTTCCTGAAATCTTTAGGCATATTATATATTGTAGCATAATTTTGATACTACAATAAAATAGTTTGTTCTTCCTTATCCTTTTGTTAAATTTTTGTTGGAACAGAAGTAAACGTCCGCATGATGATAGTGACTCTCGGATGGAAACTGAAGTAGAGAAGACAAACGGACAAACGTCAGCCGAGGTGGCTACATTTCAATCTGGTGACAGCAAGAAAGCAAAGACAGATGAAAATGCAGGTACGATTTCAAATCAGGAGTATTGATATTCAATTTTAATGTTGATACAGGGATTTACAAAATATTTTTCTTTCCTAGTTTGCATCTAGTTCATCACGTTGTTAAAGAAAGTATATATTTTGAGAGTATAAACTAAAGTACATGGTAGTGACAATGGTTGTTTTACATGTACTTTGTTCAGTTAAAGTTGAAATTTATTTTGTTTGAGATTAAATTGAGACAAAGAATTCTTACCCATTTCTTATAACTGTTTATGCAGCCCTGGCTGTCTACGAAAACTATGCCAGGGGAATCATAATCTAATGCAAAGCTGTAACGAGGGCATGATCAGGGCAATACTGGATGTTTTAACCAGGCATGAAATTATCATTCCTGGAGCAGTAGGTAATAGTCTCTTTTTGATATGACACCAATACCATAAATTTTTGCCATGAGAAACAGGCTAAAAAAATTGCAGAAAATATTTTCTGCGATGTGCTAAAATATATGTTATACATTTAACTTTACATTGCATGCAGTGTTCCCACATTTAATACTTTAATAATGTTTTCTTTTCAATTATCCAGATAATTTGATTCATCGACTTGAAGCTCTTGGTACTATGTCTATAACTTCATCTGAGTTCACACATTTTATCTCATATATTTTTTGAGTTCATATATTACTGTAACAATATTGTATTTTAAAAACATCCATGCGTGCAGTAAGGACGAGAGGTTGCCTGTACAAACATTTTAGCATAAATGCTCTAACTCTTGGTTTTTTTTATACAGACTGTTGCTGCGCAGAGTGAGAAGAATGCTTTCCAGAGTTCTGAAGGAAGCTTCTGAGGTCCTTGCTGAGAGACATTCTGCTATTTAGCTTAGGTTAGCTATTTCTATTTAGATTTTGATGCTGTCTTGGATATATGTTATTTTTTCATCCAGATGTCTTATGTCAATTTTCATAATCATATATATTGAATAAACACATTAGACACTAGAGGTTATAGTGCTGCCATTTAGTGATATGGTAAATTGTATTGAGTAAAAGTTGAAAAATAAGTCCTAAAAGAGTCTTAATTTCATCCAACATTATAAGTTTGTGACACATTAAACTTGCATGTATAATTAAAATGTGTCTATATGAATTTTTCAGTAAGTATTGCAGTGTTAAAAAAAGTGAAGTAAGGAGATTTATTTTTTGTCAATATGAACTACGCAAAGTGTAAACCTAGATTTCTTATTATTTTCGCAGATTACCCTGTGGGAAGGTGGAGACTTCTGTTTATTTGTGATGATAAAAAAAATGGAAGAAGCATAATGCAATCTTTATGTTGTACATAGGGGTGTGTGTTGGGAGACATTATGATTTTCAATATTTTAACAGTTATGGTAAAAGGATCAGTATGAATTTAAAGTAAAATAATTATTTTGTTTGGACATGTGGACAATTGATATTATTTTTACTAATAGATTTCGTATTGTGTAAAATTGTGGGACAATTGTTGTAAGTGGTATTGTGAATATTTTGTTGGAAAAAATACGTCTGTGATTTGGGTTTTCTCGTTGTAGGAGGTATTGTGAATATTTTGTTGTGAGAGCTCTGTTTGGATTTTTAGCTATTTTATTTGTAAAAAAATGGTGTCTATTGAAGATTTTCATTCCACAGTAGTACAAGGTGTGCAGACACGTATATATTATTGTGATATGTTTAGTTCGGTGAAGTGAATTTATATGAGAGAGATGGAGTTTTTTTTAGAAAGTAAGAACAAAAGTAGTATATATATATATATATTTATTTATTTATTTACTCGGAATGTAATGGTTACTCGGTATGAAAATCTTTTTATTGGGTGATGGTGGATGAAGAGAGGCTGCATGTTCGAATTTGTAGAATTGATAAAAA